>OZ034800.1:61672277-62272277 GCA_964028335.1 Altica lythri | reverse complement strand
TTCTCAAGTAGGTACTGCTTAATTTGTAATTTTTTTCCAGTTCTTAAACTAATTGAGCTTCAATAGACAGTAATGCCAAAGCATTAAGTCTATCTTGGCCCATACTTGCGCATAAATAAAATTTAACTCTTTTCAAGGTGGAAAATGATCTTTCTCCTGAACTAGTCGTAGCAAGAATACTTAAAAACATACATTGTCTACATTTGGATAAAATTCAAGTTTTTGAGAATATTTTGTATGCAAAACGTACATCTTCTGTATTCGCTAGGCAATTTTGAGTTGACATCCTAAATGAATACATTCATTCCCCAATGTCTTAACCAAAACATCAGGGTACTTCTTAACTAATTTATTTGCAAAAAAATTAAAATTTTCGTTGAGATTTTGATAAGTACTTTTAAGTCTGGCCAATTGTACGTTCAAAATATCTAAAATTCGATAATACACATTGGTGCGAAAATTTTCGTAACCAGATAAAGTTATCTTTTCATTCATTAGTGACTCAGCTGCCTGATTTTTCTGTTTTTTTGCGACTTGTATTATAATGATAATAAAGTGGTTTGGTTTATTTTCATATTCAGAGAATTGTTTGTCTCTCATATCTTGAAGAAATACATAATAAACAAAAACCGTAGATTTGTACCACCGATGAAAAATCCACTAGAAATTCCTGAAGCTTCTTACTTGCAGCATTAAAACGATCTAAAATTACATTCCAAACAAAGTGAAGAGAATTGCCGTTTCTAGCTTCAGATCGCGTAGTCGGTTTTTCATCACTATTGTAAGCAATAAATTTCAATGCATTAAGTATTCCAGGCCACTCTTTTTCTAATGTATAACATTCATCACCCCGAGCTGGAATGGGACGACTCGCCGTCGCCGATTGGCCGTAGGGACAACTCGCCGTAAATTAGAAAACATATATCGGCGGCCAGTTGTCCCTACGGCGAGTTATCCCTACGTCCAGTTGTCCCTACGGCCAATCGGCGACGGCTAGTCGGTGACGGCGAGTTGTCCTAGACCCATGTCGAGCAGACCAACGAGTTTGGGAAATCTGTATAATGCAGTAAGTTCTCTCATCGAAAAGTAGAAAAAAAATCTACTGCTTTAGTTACTGATTCAGCTACACAAGTTCCTACTAAATTTAAAGAATAGGCATCACAAGGAACATATTCTGCTAATCGATTAATCATTTTGATTCTTGACTGCACTCCTGAATATAAAGCTGACATTTTGCTTACGTTATCATAAGATTGACCACGACAATTCTGTCCAAACCATTATTTTTAAGATATTTTAACAGAGCATCTTCAATATCCTTAGCCTTATGGTCAGTATTTGGTAAATATTCTAAAAGCCCCCAACAATTTCACCGTTATATATATTTTGGCTCTAAAATTTCAACGTTCTGAAAATCCCTAAATCGTGCCGCCCTAGGCCCGGGCCTATGCAGAAATCCATCACTGCGTGCAATTCTAATTTGATTATACAGAATCCAAAAATATATACCTAGTTAGAAAGAAATTTTGATCTCAGATAGGTATACAAACCTTATAGTAACTTGCCGTTTCGACGTAGCTGGTTTGACGCGAGCCCTGTTCCACGTGAGGACGTTTTGACGCGAGAAATAAAAATCGCTTTTCTACTTTTGTTTCATAATGATTCTATTATCAGATCAAAATGACGTTTAATGTGTAATATTTAATTTCTTGAACTCTCATTAATAATCAATCCATTAAAATGTCCATTTTATGCAATTAATTGTTTAATTTTTTGAATTTTCAAGAAATAAAATTCATCTTAGAAGACGTTTTTTCGTACTAATCCTTTAGGAAACTAGTAGCTTCGCTGCTCGTTCTCTAATCTTGGAAGCGTACGCGTGTTATGTCTTTGTTTTTAATATACTAGTGCAAGCAGTCTATTAATTGTATGTTTATTTAATTTATTTAATCTATTATCTATTAAAATTTTATTTTAATATTATTTAGTATTCTCTTCTTTTATAATCTTGTTGTATATATTTTTAGGTTTATCATAATTATATTGAAAACTAGATACACAGGAGTTTAAAAATAATACTAATAATTTATAAAAATAACTTTTTATAGTAGAAACTTTTTTAATGATTTATAGGTCACATTACTATTATGTATATAAGTTATTTTGTTACTTAAATTTGTATATTATATAGGAATTTTGTAATCGATTTAAAACTCATATCAACCCGAAACTGTGTCAAAATCTCTATGTATATGCCGAAACACACTTGAAACATGCAATGTCATCAAGTTTCTAGCTATCCTGAAAATTTCAGAGCTCTACGTAGTCGGGAAATAGGTTTAAACTTATTGTCCCACATAAAATTTAGAATTTCTTGAAATTGTGTCAAAATCTCTATGTATATGCCTAAACACACTTAAAACAGGCATTGCCACCCAGTTCTTAGGTATCCTAAAAATTTCAGAGCTCTACGTGGTCGGGAAATAGGTTTAAATTCGATTACAAAATTCCACCGGGAATGACAAAGAGAAAGACAAAGAACGCGACGAAAATAAAAAAACTTTCTATTTTCCCATATAAAATTTAACATTTCTTGAAATTGGGTAAATATCTCTATGTATATGCCTAAACACAATTGAAACATACATTGTCAACCGAGTTCTTAGCTATCCTGAAAATTTCAAAGCTCTAGGTGTTTAGGAAATAGGTTTAAATTCGATTACAAAATTCCACCCGGAATGAGAAAGAGGAAGGCAAAGAGACAAAGAACACGACAAAAATAAAAAACTTTCTATTTTCCCATATTAAATCTAGAATTTTTTGAAATTGTATCAAAATCTCTATGTACATGCCTACACACTTGAAACATGCATTGTCACCCAGTTCTTAGCTATCCTGAAAATTTCAAAGCTCTAGGTGTTTAGGAAATAGGTTTAAATTCGATTACAAAATTCCACCCGGAATGAGAAAGAGGAAGGCAAAGAGACAAAGAACACGACAAAAATAAAAAACTTTATATTTTCTCATATTAAATTTAGAATTTCTTGAAATTGTGTCAAAATCTCTATGTATATGCCTACACACACTTGAAACATGCATTGTCATCCAGTTCTTAGTTATCCTGAAAATTTCAGAGCTCTACGTAGTCGGGAAATAGGTTTAAGTTCGATTACAAAATTCCACACAGAATAACAAAGAGGAAGGCAAAAAGACAAAGAACACGACGAAAATAAAAAACTTTCTATTTTCCCATATAAAATTTAACATTTCTTGAAATTGGGTAAATATCTCTATGTATATGCTTAAACACACTTGAAACATACATTGTCAACCGAGTTCTTAGCTATCCTGAGAATTTCAAAGCTCTACGTGGTCGGGAAATAGGTTTAAATTCGATAAAAAAATTCAACCCGGAATGACAAAGAGAAAGGCAAAGAGACAAAGAAGACGACGAAAGTAAAAAAAAACTTTCTATTTTCCAATATAAAATTTAGAATCTCTTGAAATTGTGTCAAAATCTCTATGTATATGCCTACACACTTAAAACATGCATTGTCATCCAGTTCTTAGCTATCCTGAAAATTTCAAAGCTCTACGTGGTCGGGAAATAGGTTTAAATTCGATTACAAAATTCCACCCGGAATGAGAAAGAGGAAAGCAAAGAGACAAAAAACACGACGAAAATAAAAAAACTTTCTATTTTCCCATATAAAATTTAAAATTTCTTGAAATTGTGTAAATATCCCTATGTACATGCCTAAACACATTTGAAACATGCACTTTCAACCAGTTCTTAGCTATCCTGAAAATTTCAGAGTTCTAGATGGTTGGGAAATAGGTTTAAAAATTCGATTACAAAATTCCACCCGGAATAACAAAGAGACAAAGGATACGACGAAAATAAAAAACTTTCTATTTTCCCATATAAAATTTAAAATTTCTTGAAATTGTGTCAAAATCTCTATGTATATGCCTAAACGTGAACATGCATTGTCATCCAATTCTTACCTATCCTGAAATTTTCAGAGCTCTACGTGGTCGGTAAATAGGTTTAAATTCAATTACAAAATACCACCCGGAATGACAAAGAGACAAAAGATACGAAGAAAATAAAAAACTTTCTATTTTTCCATATAAAATCTGGAATTTCTTGAAATTTTGTTAAAATCTCTATGTATATGCCTAAACACACTTGAAACATGCATTGTTATCCAGTTCTTAGCTATCCTGAAAATTGTAGAGCTCTACGTGTTTGGCAAATAGGTTTAAATTCGATTACAAAATTCCACCCGGAAGAAGAAGGCAAAGAGACAAAGAACACGACGAAAATAAAAAACTTTCCATTTTCCCATATAAAATTTAGAATTTCTTGAAATTGTTTAAATATCCCTATGTATATGCCTAAACACACTTGAAACATGCATTGTCAACCAGTTCTTAGCTATCCTGAAAATTTGAGAGCTCTACGTGGTCGGGAAATGGGTTTAAACTTCACCTGGGATGACAAACAGAAAGACAAAGAGACAAAGAATACGACGAAAGTATAAAAACTTTCTGGTCCCCCGTCGAAACGGCCACATAGAACCAACCGTGTCGAAACGGACACGTCGAACTGTCCTAGACCGAGTAAACACTCATGTGTGACTAAATATAAACTAAAATCCTAGTTAAATACTAATTAGAGGCAGCCTTCGATGCGAGGTAAGTAGTAGTAACAAAATATTAGGATAAGATAGATAGATATTAAGCTAAACTATATGCTATCTCTCTTGCACCGTACTGTTTGGTTTTGATTTAGAGCAATGTACGAGAGAGATAACAGAGTTTTATTTAAACTTTCTGTCATTACTCTTGGCTCGTTCAAAGCATTAAATTCTATCTCTATAAACACTCGAAAGCTTAAATCATCTTTAACACATTAGAAATCTTAATTATCGCCTTATTGAAATATTTAATTTTTTTCTATAGAAATCATGTTCAGAAACATTTGGACACGTTTTAGACCGAATATTAATAATAAATAACATTGAACAACTCTAATTTGAAGAACATTTAGTAAATTTCTAAATACAAACTCCGTCGAAAGGGACTTAAAAAAAATTATTAATATACATATGTTTATTTCAAACACATTGCTATTAAAAACTTAGTTACAAGTATAATAAGTATTTTTTAAAAGAAATTCATAAGGAAATATAAAACTTTACATGGTCCAAATATTCCCAAGTGACTATCATGTAAAAATAATTGTTAAAGGAAACTAATTTAATTTGCACTGTAATTTACATTCTTATAGTGGACAATAAGACATACCATATTTCCATTTGTTTTTATTATGAAAGGAAATTGCAAAATTGGTCACTGAGAAAGTAGGTCGACTGTTGGTCAGGGTCGATCGAAGAACGTTAGCATAACCCGAATGGTTGCTACACACGAATTATTTGCACCTGAAATTACTGTTTGCAATTTTAAACGTTAAATTTATCCGTGTGTTTGAATATCGCAAAAAATAGACTCCATAGCTCAGGCTTTAAGGAAAAATCAACCAGTTTGCGCTCTATATGAGGAATTTTTGGAATCTACTCTCTATAGCAGTTTAAATTAGCTACACAACATATCTAAGTAGGAATGAAAATTAAAAGATATTTGTTTAAAGCAGATTTCAACTTACAACCTTCATTTATCCCTATTATACACGCACATGCAGTAAGTGTGAAAAATAACCGTAGTGAAAAAAGCCGACCAATATTAATAAAGTTCCGAATTAATTTTATCCCCTTGACGCGCAAGTCGTGGAGAGATTACCATCTCCAATATGCCTATGCAATACCAATTTTAGCACCAATAAACATTTTCATTTCCAATTTTTGTGGTCCTATTTTTTTGTATATTTTGGAAAATATTCCTCCTAGAGAAAAAATTATAAAAAGTTATTTTAAACAATACTTTATTAGTAAGAAATTAAAAATTTTATGTTTATTGTTGGAAAAATAGCAATAAATGGAAAAAAAGTAAAAAAAAATGAAGTTTATCCTTTAATTATTTTCGACCCTCCCAACTTGACTTACAACCTCCATATTCCGTCTTGAAAAACTTTTTAATAGATTAAAACGTGTGCTAAATTTCGTTAGGATCGTTCGGATAGTTTTTGGCATAAAAATGTTGCGATCCAGTAATTACACAGGAAAAAAAATGCATATTTTCAAATTCATACTAGACCCTAAATAAGGATGTTAGATAGTCGCCAATTTTTTTTAAATATAAAGGAAGGCTCAAAGCTTTTTGTAATTTTAAAATCGGTCTATTAGGAGAGCCTAGATTTTTTTTTAATTTTTAAACATTTTTTAGGATTATTAAACAATTTGAATAACTTTACGCGCTTTAAACATATTAATTTCAAAATTCATACACTTAAAGAACATTAAAAATTTTCAGACTAGACACCAAAATATTCCAGATTACATTGATAATAATAATAACATAAAATACCTCTAGCGCCTGAAAACCTTAAAATTTTGCGTAAGTTTTATATATGATTGAAATCAGAAAAAAATTATCTTTACATTTCTGGTATTTGTTTATTTTTATTTAAAAAAATTAATCACATTTTTTTTAATTTAAACAATAGATTGTAAAATTATGAATGCATACAACCACAGGCTGGATCGAGGCTCGAGGGTCTAGAATAGGGTCGGATTATTAGACCGCCCGCTGTTTCCCAGGTAAGGGGTAACTTCAAAGACTCTTTAAACTAATTAACTATGGTCCTGTTAAAATTACGGTTTTAGGTTATTGTACATTTAATCTTCTTAATCTATCCCAATTTATACATATTTTGTATTTTATTTTTAACTAATAATAATCATGTGGTGAATTGCTGGGGATTAATAGATGGCAAAATTTTCAAGACACACTTTAATTAACTCATTGTTTTCAGAACAATTTGTCATTGCCACACTTATCTTATATCTTATATCTTATAGGCAAAGAACTAAAATCATACAAAAAATAAGTTTTTTTACCATAAAAACCCTCGTTAAGAAATAAAAAAAGTGTGAGGTGTCAAGGGACACCGGATGGAACGAAGTTCCTTTCGATTAATTAGTAAAGGAATTAGTAATTTGTAAACACAACAGAGTGTTTATACATACATAAGCGTTTATTATTGTCTGTATAAAATCTCTACTTACCTAACAGTTCGTTTCTTTTAACAAAAGTGTCCATTTATACAATACCAGAGCTTTAGATAACACATCTTTTTAGAATTACTTTTTATAATTTAAAACAGGAATTAACAATTCAATACAAAATTTTAAAATTAAAATATTTGACAGTAACTGACAGTTAAGGTAATTTGACGTAGGTACCTAACTAGTCAAGTTACGAACTATTTTTAAAATGTTTATGAATTTATTAATTTATAAAAACAGGATGAAATAAAATATAATACTATTATAGGTAATTATTTTTTTTTCTACAGTATATATTTTTAATGTACATTTTCTTTTAATTTAAAATAGTGTCTTTTTAATTGTAATATATCTATCTATGAGAGAGAGGGAGAGAGAGTTATTTATTTTTTGGTCTGTGAGAGAGAGAAACATGCGTGTGTCGTGTCGTGTCGTGACAACTTTTGGTATGAATTTTTTTTGGCTAGCTCCTAGTGTCAGTCGTAACTGTTCGTAACGCCCGAAAGGGAACTTCGTTCCAATAAACAAATATTTGCTGTTGTACTGGTTCCTGGCTTGACCCTTTGTAACATATAGTTGTCCCAAAAATTTCTGGTTTTTCCCCAAAGCCTGATGAGCTAACAAGTAACTAAGAAGCTGGTTTTTATCATTATTACAGCACTTTTATAACCTGATAGACATTTAGCCCCGGCTTCACAGAGTCTATACATTCGATTCGATATTTTTGATGATCAGGTTAATTGTAATTGATACCTATCTTCTTAAAGACTTTTCAGGCATATGTCTATCTTCTTTTTAAGGTTTATTACTGTCTCCGTTGGTAAACAAGTTTTTGGAACGAAGTTCCCTTTCGGGCGTTACGAACAGTTACGACTGACGCTAGGAGCTAGCCAAAAAAGGTTCATACCAAAATTTGTCACGACATACGCATGTTGTCTCTCTCTCTCTCTCTCATAGATAGATATACCTATCTTTATTTAAATAGGAAACCCTAATACAATAAATACTAATAAAAGTACAATTAAAAAGACACTAATTTAAATTAAAAGAAAATACTGTAGAAAAAAATAAGTACCTATAATAGTATTATATTTTATTTGATCCTGTTTTTATAAATCAATAAATTCATAAACATTTCAAAAATAGTTCTTAACTTGACTAGTTAGGTACCTACGTCAAATTACCTTAACTGTCAGTTACTGTCAAATATTTTAATTTTAAAATTTTGTATTAAATTGTTAATTTCTGTTTTAAATTAAATTGAAATAAAAAGTAATTCTAGGTAGATGTATATCCTCTAATCCTCTGGTATTGTATAAATGGACACTTTTGTTAAAAGAAACGAACTGTTGAAAATAATGGATTTACTATTTTTTTTTTCTATTTTGCTTTGAACAGTGTAGTAGTGTCGCGACTTTGTTAAGTTTATACAGGTTTTTTGTAGATAATAAATATTAAAATAATAAAAAATAAAAACAATAATGTATCCTGACAGTGTTTCTGCACAAGTTCCGGATATTGCTGATAGAGTTAGGTAAGTAGAGATTTTATACAGACGATAATAAATGCTTGTGTATGTACAAACTCTCTGTTGTGTTTAGTCTTTTATTAATCTTTTATCAAACCTTGTTTTTTATTCTGTTTTAATCTATTTTTTTGTTATCTATATATTTCTTAATTTAAATATTTAGTTGCAAAAAACGATTGTTAATTAACCGCCTTTTTTAGCAACAAAAATTTTTTTAGGAAACCATTTTTTTTTAAATCATGATTTTTTTCAATTAACATAATGCAAAAAAAATTTCGAATTGCTTATAAACAATGTATTTATTTATAATAAATTTATTAACAATAGCAGTAAAAAATAAAAAAAAAATATTATTAAGTAGTTCTTAACCATAAGACATTGAAACAATAAAAATTAAAAAAAATTGTAATGTATTTTTTATAAAATTATAATTTTCAATTGTTAATAAAAAAATAGAAAATAACAATTTTCTTATTTTGGCAACGGTAATCTATTTTTTGCCTATTAAGAATAACTTCACCAAAGGAAAAAAATTCCAGGGTTTTAGTTTAATAATTAAAGGGGTTTTTATATTTACTTTCAATTAAGAAAAAGTTAATAATTAACAAATTTATAATTAACGTTAAAATTGAGATAAAAATATTTTGACTGCGGATTATTGTTTATTAATGTATCCCAACATTAAATGAATTTTTTCATTCCTTAATATTCACATTTAATATGTTTAAATATTTTTTTATTGTTTTTATCTCGGAGTGACAGACTGCGCGCGGAAACCAGACTACCCGTTTTTGGCTCTATTTTCAGGGCTCTGTAAAAATTATAAATAATTGAGATACAGTTTCGGGAGGGACTTTTTTACACAAATTCATTGATCTTTTTAATTTTTTTTTTTTCAATTTCCAAAATTTTGAACCCCCTTTTTTTTCACTTAATTGTTTATAACTTTTGTGATTTTTATCACCGCGTTTTCGGACCTTTCTTTAAACTTTCTAGGTAAAAATACGAATCGAAAGACATCTTGGTCGTAATTTTTGGACAGGGCTGGAAAATTTCACAAAAAAAAAACTATCGAGGTATATAATTATTATACCAGTCTTGTAAGATTTAGGAGCGGATATTGGTACCCATAGGAAAAACTTCATGATAATCAATATGGAATCAGATCAGACATATTCTACTTACAACAGAGACCTATCTATGTTTTGTGGACCTACAAAATGATTTCGATAGTGCACCTAGAGAAAAAATTGGCAGGTACTTGAAAAGAGAGAAGTGCCCGTGGAAGTGATAGAAGAGGTAAGTTATTAGTAGTTATTGTAAAAACTATGTAAGAACAAGTCCCAGGCTTATCAAAAAACAAGGGAGTAAGACAAGGAAGCATCTTGAGCCCACTACTATTTATAATAATAATGGACGAATTCCCAAGGAATTGGAGGAAGCATTCTTAAAACCAGAGTGGAAATAAGGTATCTGCAGTGGAGATAAGAAGATAAAGTACGCTGATGACCTTGTGTTTTTTGCTGAGACTGAAGTTTACAATGCATCTTAAATAAATGAAAGTCTGTGCTCGATGAATACGGTCTTACAAACCACACAGCAGAAACAAAGACACTCTTGGTGGCTAAGAAGTACAAAACTTTAAAAAAGTGAGAGGTGTCAAGGGACACCCGGATGGAACGAAGTTCCTTTCGATTAATTAGTGAAGGAATTGTAATTTGTAAACACAACAGAGTGTTTATACATACATAAGCATTTATTATTGTCTGTATAAAATCTCTACTTACCTAACTCCATCAGCAATATCCGGAATTTGTGGAGAAACACTGTCAGGATACATTATTGTTAGTATTTTATTATTTATTATCTACAAAAAACCTGTATAAACTTTTAACAAAGTCGCGACACTACACTGTTCAAAGCAAAATAGAAAATAGTAAATCCATTATTACCTGAATATTTTCAACAGTTCTTTTAACAAAAGTGTCCATTCATACAATACCAGAGGTTTAGATGACATACATATACCAAAAATTACTTTTTATTTCAATTTAATTTAAAACAGGAATTAACAATTTGATACAAAATTTTAAAATATTTGACAGTAACTGACAGTTAAGGTAATTTGACGTACCTAATTAGTCAAGTTACGAACTATTTTTAAAATGAATTTATTAATTTATAAAAACAGGATGTAATAAAATATAATACTATTATAGATACTTATTTTTCTTCTACAGTATTTTCTTTTTAATTTAAATTTTCTTTTAATATAAATTAGTGTCTTTTTAATTGTACTTTTATTAGTATTTATGTATATTAGGGTTTCCTATTTAAATAAAGATATATCTATCTATGAGAGAGAGAGAGAGAGAGAGACAGACAGACAGACAGACAGAGAAACATGCGTGTGTCGTGTCGTGACATTTTTTGGTCTGAATTTTTTCCGGCTAGTCTCAGTCGGAACGCGCGAAAGGGAACTTCGTTCCAAACGTACATGTGAACCAGACTAGTTGTACTTACTGTGCTCTCAATTTAATTTAAAATAAAAAGTTATATATACTGTATCATTGCTAATAACACGAATGAATAACTTTTTATAGGTTTTTATTACTTTAGCTTTGTATTATCATTAATATTCATTTATGTATTATTTTTATTAATGGAATAATTTTTTTCGTATTTCATCAAAAATGTAACGAAAATTCTTATTAGAACTTTTTATTTATTAAAATTAGGTAACCAATACATTGAATATTTATTGACATTGACCTCAAAAATCAACAAGTATTATAAAATACAACAAAAAAGTGTTTTATAGGTAAAATGCGTGCCCTACATTTTATTATTTATATGACACCTTACATGTAAGAATAGTATCAATTTCCTCTATAAAAGATAAATTTAACTCTGGTTTACTTCCTTTACACAAAATCAATACTGAAGAACGTGTTTCTTTACAAAATTCTATCTAACAATTCTCGAGAATCCTATTACCTGAATGAAAATCTCAGTAATCAATAAATCGTTAATAGCTAATTTGAAAAATTAATTTTAGTGCGAAAAATAACAGAAAGTATAATGAAAATATTCTTGTTTATTTTGTACGAAAAATTGATTTCGCTTTGAAATCGATCAGTAAAAAAAATATGTAAAAGTGTATGACACAAAAAAATCTAATTTAATAAAAAGGGTCATTTGAATGTTTTCAGATAGGGAATAAAAATAAAATACGAGACCTAAGAAATGAGAGATTAGCAACATCAATTGTAACCTAAAATAGATTATTTTAAGTGTTCTTTCTCTGAAAACCTGGCACTATGAAAACTCGTCGAATGATTGTTGGAATATTTTGGGTTGGCCTACGCAGTTGAATGTGAAAGCTCAATGCCTTCATGATGTCGTGAGTTCCATGACTTTTATACCACAATTATTACAAAAATTTAATCAATTTAACTGCTCACATGTTGTATTTAGTAAAAAAAAAGACAGCAACAATAACAAGAAAACTAACTCTAAACAAGTGTAATACAATACTTATATATTTAGGATTTTAATTATTAAAGAATAAAATATAATGAAGCAAGCAGAAAACGAAATTAAAATGCGTATACTGATCCATCAAATAAAATATAATTTATAATACTTATATTATACACACATTCTTTATAAGATTCGTATAGACGAGGATGATTTTCGTATTCAAAAGTATGGAAAAAATCATTTGTTTAGAAAAGCTATTGCTAGTTTAAGTAACCTCTATAAGTAGAAGGTATTTCAATTTTTAAATATTTTATTATTTTATTATTAACAAATATAGCGCTTAAAGGAAAACTAAAAATTATAATATCCGAGGAAACAGAAAAGACATCAATGTCAGATTTAGTGTGGTATACAATCAATTACAAACACTTAATAGAATTAGAAAATCGTAAACTCACCCTCCAAAATTGTGTCACACACCACACGCACCACCACTTGATCATTCGCAACTGTCAAGTGTGGTTTTGTTTTGTTTTGATTTTGTTTTTGTTGCTATAGAGACGGAAAAGCTTTCCATACTTTTGTCTATAAAATTGATGCCAGAAATATTCCAGAAAACTTCCATTTACTAGTTAGTTGTAGATATATACGATGTGTTACCGCACTGAGAATGTAGGTACTCCAAAAGAAGTGCTACTATACACAAAACAGGATGGCACACTGTTGTGCTGTTTTAAAAAATATTATAGAATCACTAGTTGAGACTCTTACATTATCAGTTATTAAAGAACAAGCTGTTTTACGTGTTTATAAAATGTTATTTTCGAATATTAGTGAATTTTTCATTTAAAAACAGCAAAAGTTGTCACATGATAAACCAAAAACCCCTTTATTTATCACAATGGTGAATAATCTACATATAAATAATTCTTTTTAGTTTAATTCATAAGCAAATTTTGTTTACTACGCAACATTGCTAAATATATTAATGCTAATTACTTTTACGATGTTTTAAATTGTTCTAAACGACGTATTTGGTATATTATCAATTAGTTCTTATAGGATTTTGAGAACTGATTTTTTTGCGTCCTTAAAATATACATAATTATAATAAAATCAGTATATTTCTCAAAAGATTCCATTTTTTTATTATTTATGTTTTTAAAAATAACAAAATTTTATTGTTATTAAGTCATTTTTCGATAATGAGGTAATTGATTTGGTTTTAAAAAATACTTCTTATGATGGATAATTATTATAATAGAAAACCCCCCCTCAACGAATTAAATATTTGAATTAAATAACGTGATTAAATTATTTTTCAAATGTAAATCAATTTTAGTGGATATTTTAAAACACCAACTAAACCACAGAAACTAGAAACATGTAATGAATGAAGTTCAAAAGAATGTGGTGTTGGTGGGTGTGTTGGATGTAAGGACCCTGTTGCAGGCCTTATGTCTTTATCAGGGAGTGGATGGAAAGGTTTGGATGGTGTTAGCATCGGTCGTCGGTCCCGCTCTCACAAGCTTCTCCCGCTTGTAGCAAGTTGGTGTTGCTGCGGTGTCTTCTGGTTCCAAAGCTCCTTGAACGTGCCTAAAGCAATTGTTTTTTGTGTAAGTGTAGTGTAGTTGAAAGATTGACGCTATGGCGTGTCTCCTCCGTCGTGAGGCCTCCCATTTGGCAAGGATGAAGGGAACCACAAAAACCTTCGCCGAGGGCTCATTTGTTTTGTATTCAGTGTGGCGGTGGTGGTCCGTCCATCATGTTCACATTTACCATCTATCTGTAGGAGTGAGGTGATTCATCGAGGAGGTCTTCTAGGTCTGTAGAAGGTCCCTGTCTACAGTCTTAAGGAGTCTAAGGGAGGGAAGGGGGGGATCCTGATTTTCGGAACTCTTGATCTTCTTTGAAGTTGTCCATTCCAGTGGGTATGGAGGGTCCTCTGGGCTGCGATGTTCGTTCCCTGGAAAGTCTGAGCAACGTAGTGTTGTTGTAGCGCCTGAATCGAGAGGGGAGTATATTTGTGTTATGGTAGACAAGGCGGCTTGGGTAAAGGTGGTTTAGGTTTTTGGTTTTGCATATGATTGCTCTTTCTGTGGCACGTAGAGAATGGAGGAGTCTCTAAAGAAAAGTAGAGTATAGCACGGCCTGATAATCAACCAGAGGTCGGATAAAAGTTTTACAAGTGTGAAGTAGGGTTTTGGTGTCTACCACTCAGGGCACCTAGGAGGGACGCTCGTCTTCTCATTTTGTTGACTGCATGTATGTTCAACATCGGCGTCCCACCTGAGTGTTCGAATAAATCGAACGCCCAAGTAGCTCGTCTGATCTTGTGGAACGAGCTGTTCCCCCCATAGTAACAGGATTGTTATGGTCGAAAGTGAGAGCTACTCTCCATCTGCTACACCAGTTGGAGAACTGGTCCTGCAGTCTTTCAGTTTTTTTGGTTAAGAGCTTCAGTCGACGCAGCGAAGGTGTAAAAGGCCGTGTCATCAGCGTAGAGTTGAATATTTTGCAACTGAGGAATATCGCTATCGTAGATGGTGTAAAGAATTGGTCCTTGTGGAACTCTGGAAAGGAGGGTGAATGGTACAGTAATGCATCTCCAACTTTTATTTGGATTATTTTGTTGGAGATGTATGAATGAATTACTTCTATGGCTGGAATGGGTAATTGGATGTCGATCAACTTTTTGATAAGGCCAGCGTGCCAAATCTTCTCAAAGATAGTAAGTAATCATTTAAAATTAATAATAACAGTAGAATTTTTAATTTCAAAAACAAAAGTATTTATTTATTTGATCAATATTTAAAAACTGTATTCAGATCATAAAACAATATGCATAGAATATGTACATTATGGCTTTTATAAGTTTTAGTATCTAGATTAATAGTTAAGTAGGTACTAGTCATTTTAATTTAGATGGCGACCTCTAAAACGTATCAAATGAACTATTAATAACCACAATTTATTTCCTATGTTTGAGTCGATGTTGTAAACGGCAGAGTTCGTTTTTCTTAAAAACGCACGTGCGTTCTTGGAATTGTAAATTTGGATTTAAAAAGTTGAATTTCTCGTCGTACTTTTACAAAAAAAAAGTATTTAAAATAATTAGTTTATTTATTACTAGCAGCCCGCCCCGGCTTTACACGGGGATTAAAGAAAAATAACAAAAGCCACTAAATATATTGGGTCAACGCTTCCCTGTAAACAATATTACATGTTTTATTTTCTGGTAACAAAATAAATTGATTTTCAGGTGCTCGACTTGCCTTAGGCGGTTGGCCATGAGAAAAACCGATCCCTACTAATTGGAAGGTTTGACCTTTAGGCTAGTATTCTCAGCGCACGCGATGTAAGGGTTTTAAGGTCATTTTTGGTTACATTAATGGCATTTTAGTAAGGATCCCTATTTTTTTTGAAAATAAAACATAGCCTATGTCACTCGGGAATAGTGTAGCTTGCCAACGGTAAAAGAATTTTTGAAATCGGTCCAGTAGTTTCGGAGCCTATTCATTTCAAACAAACAAACCTTTCCTCTTTATAATATTAGTATAGATTTTTGTGAATATAGTCCATTTTACCGATTTTGGCCGATGACAGAAATCATACTCGAAGTAAATTTAGAGTTACATCTCTCTCAGATACAGGCAAGTTAGAAATTTAAATGAGGACGTTTGTTTTTTAATACCACACTTACGTAACTGCATCTTGTTTCACCGGTAGATAAAAAGTATTCAATACGGAAGTCCAAAAAAAAAACAAATCTATTTAAATTGTTCGATATCGTCTGTGGTGGATCGGTACCTTATGATGCCTACTTGTTACTCTCAACTAAGTTCTTTTGATGCATGTCAATCCCTCTTTTTATGATACTGCTAGAATCTTATACGCTACGTCTAACAATGCAGTTCCTTTGTAATTGGTGCAATTCGTAATACTGCCTTTTTTTAAATATTGAGATTGCTTCCGGTACTTTTTTCATTATGAGGTTGTATAAAGCTTCTTCTAGTTCTGTGCCACCCTCCTTAATTAGCTTATTAATCTATATATTAGTATATTTAATTATATCATTCATTGTTAATGTTCGTTATCTTTTAATATATTTGTTGTTTGTTTCATATTGCTTATCCCATATTCCATTTGGTTATATTACTGCTTTTAGAAGAATATCATCCAGGTAATTAATTATATTAACATGGCCCGGGTGAGAAGTACCTCTAGTTGCTAATAGTGCTACCAAACCGCTAGGGTACAATATATGTGCTTAACTAAGATTTAATAGGTGTTCTAGAGTTCAATCAAGCAAATATAAAAGCGCTAACTAACCGTCAGATGTAATATTTTTTTGTGTCTATCTAATTTGTAAACATCAAAAATCCTATATTTTTACCGACTTCAAAAAAGGGGGGGTTTCTCAATTCGATCATTTTTTAGAAAGTTTTTATATTTTCGCCGTGATCTTTGTCTCTTTGTCATTCCGTGAAATTTTGTAATCGAATTTAAACCTATTTCCCGACTACCTAGAGCTCTGAAATTTTCAGGATAGCTAAGAACTGGATGACAATGCATGTTTTAAGTGTGTTTAGGCATATACATAGATTTCGAAATTTATACTGAATTGTTATTAAATTAAATATGTATAATAATAATATAAATAATAATAAAAATGTTTATTCAAAGAAAAGATACAATACATACAATGGAAATACTTTAAGATCATTATAATTTCCTATAAATAAACACAAATACCACTTGAAGCAGAAATGCTTGTGCAGTGGTTAATTGGTTTCATGTAGGTATAATGCAGAAAATAACCTAAGTATACACTATCCTTTCACAATCAATACAAATTTTTATTACTTATGAATAATAAGACAACAAAAAAGGAAAAAAACAATGAATATTCCATTTTTATATTATTAGAAAAAAAACTGAATTTCAAAAACTAGAAGAAAAATTGTATCATCCCTACGTTCTGTTTATCAAAAAATAACATACCAACAAATGAGGAAAAAAACACAATTACTACTATAAGTCCAATTATTTAACACTTATTTTATTTTCTAATGTCAGTTAAATCATGAATTACTCCAAGAGGCGTTTCTGTAATATATTTTTTTATTTTGATTTTGAATTGTTTTATATTTTCAACATTCTGAATATAAAACGGTAAAATATTAAATAACCTAGGTCCTAGGTATGTGAAGCAACGCTGTCCAATTGTTTTTTCACTTTTCGGGGGTATTGCTTTATTCCTGTTTCTAGTGGAATATTCATGTAAAGGAAACTGTAGTGTATGACTATTTTTATATTGGTATACGGTAACCGCTTTAAAATAGAGCTGCCTAATATCAAAAATATTAGTTTCCTTGTAAAGTAATTCCGAAGAGTAAAGCTTGGGTTTGCGATAAATTGATTTTAAAATTTTTCTTTGGACATTTAGTTGTTCCAAATGATTGCCATACGCCCCACCCCACCCAAGAATCCCATAGGATAATCTGGATTCTACTAAGGCAAAGTACAAAGTTTTTAAGATAGTATATTGCTTAAGTATTTAAATTTATATAGTAAACTCCGAAGGTTTTTTGTTACATTCGCAATATGTAGGTTCCATTTTAAATGCCTATCGATTGTAATTCCCAAATACTTTACAGAATGAGCAGACAGAATATGTTGATCGGTACGTCCTTCATTGGATATTGTTAGTGCTTCGTAGTTAGGCAGACTGGTTTTGTAAGATCCGAAAGGCAGAAAGAACGTTTTTGTAAAATTAACAGTTAGTTGTTTGTGTGCAAACCGATCAAAACAATTTTTTAAATCATCTTCAGCCAATAATTTTAGGTTCTCCCAATTATCTGCATGCAGTATACAGAACAGCTGTGTCATCTGCGTAACTAATTATTTTACCTTTTAATTTTAAAGACAGTAAATTATTAACATAAATTATAAACAATAATGGGCCAAGAATCGTTCCTTGCGGAACACCGTACTTCATCACCTTACCCTCACTAATACTTTCATTTATTTTTACCCTTTGTACCCTATTGTCTAGGTAACTTTCGAAAAATCTTAAAACGTTGCCTCTGAAACCTACATCAGCTAAAGTTTCCAACAGTTGCTTATGGCTAACTGTGTCGAAAGCTTTGGCCAAGTCTAAAAATACACATAATGTGGGCTTTCCTCTATCGACTAAATCATAAATGCGACCCATTAGTGAAGCAATGGCATCATCTGTACCTCTGCCTTCAACAAAGCCAAATTGTTTACAAGAGATGATTTTATGTAGGTCTAAAAATTTTACCATCCGAGTTCTAATCGCTTTTTCCATGATTTTTGCAATGCTTGAGATTAGTGAAATTGGACGGTAATTTTGACTTAATTCCTTATTTCTTGATTTATATACAGGTTTGATAATTGCGTCTTTGAATTCTGTTGGTCATTTTCCATTTTCAATAATTTTATTTAATAAATATGTTAAAAGAGATACAATTTCTTCTGACACTTCTTTTAATATTTCAGCCTTTAATAAATCAGGTCCGGGTGCTTTATTTAACTTAAGGGATTGAATAATCGCTATAATTTCACCTTCAGTTATTGGATCGAAAAAAGCACTTTGAACAACTGACATTCTAGTCTGATTATTATTGGATTGCGGTTTTTTTATATTGTTAGCCAGTGTTTCACCAATAGTTGAAAAATAATTATTAAATGTATTAGCTGTCAGTTTAATAATTTCTTGTTTGTTTAATTTCTAAATTTCAAAAATACGTTGAGAGTTATCTCAAAAATAATAGTTTACTCAAAATCAATGGTTCCGGTCTCCTAACCGAATAAAAATATAAGACAGGGCAAAAATAAAGTGACTAGAGTTTAATGTATCAATTGTCGATTTGACAAAACTTCTCTCTCATTAACGTCATGTAACATGTGCTTAAGGAGGAAGTGGGTGAATGTCATATCTATAACGTTTCGCTTCCTAACCACTTGATCATCCAATAGCTTAAGTGGTTAAAGCATGCCTGCGTATAAGGCAGTGATGGTGGGTTCAAGTCCCACTGGATGTGACATTTTTTCAATTTCTCCTTAATGTCAGTTTAATAATTTCTTGTTTGTTTAATTTCTAAATTTCAAAAATACGTTGAGAGTTATCTCAAAAATAATAGTTTACTAAAAATCAATGGTTCCGGTCTCCTAACCGAATAAAAATATAAGACAGGGCAAAAATAAAGTGACTAGAGTTTGATGTATCAATTGTCGATTTGACAAAACTTCTCTCTCATTAACGTCATGTAACATGTGCTTAAGGAGGAAGTGGGTGAATGTCATATCTGATGGGATTTGAATTCATTATAACGTTTCGCTTCCTAACCACTTGATCATCCAATAGCTTAAGTGGTTAAAGCATGCCTGCGTATAAGGCAGTGATGGTGGGTTCAAGTCCCACTGGATGTGACATTTTTTCAATTTCTCCTTAATGTCAGTTTAATAATTTCTTGTTTGTTTAATTTCTAAATTTCAAAAATACGTTGAGAGTTATCTCAAAAATAATAGTTTACTAATAATGTTATATGTAATTGGTTCTGCCTCTATTGTATTTAAATAATTTTCTAAGGCTACAATAAACTCACTTTCTGAGGTTGCAGGCGAGCGGTATATTGCAGTTATGAGTATCATAAGGTTATTTAGTTTCATTTTTAATTTTAAGAATTTAAAAATGTTAATATCTACTATTTCCACCTCATACTCAAAATTATTTTTTATAAATATTCATTTTGATTGAAATTGCCCTTATTATAATGGATATTGTATCCATTCAATTTAAAAACATCCATGCATGCCACTTGTCTGGTCTCAGTTAAAACAAAACAATCAATATCATTTTCTATTTGTTGTGTATAAATATTAAACTCATCAAAATTTTTAGTAATGGACCTAATATTTTGGTGCATAATACGAAAATGGTTGTTCTTATTGGAACACAAATTATATTCGTTTATGGAGTCAACCACGTTTGTATCAATAGGAGTATAATTAATATATTCCAGAAACGAATTCATGTTACAATTAATAAAGCATACCAGTTCTACTCATACAAATACATACACACACATATATACTTACATACACATACCTACATATACATATATACACATACATACGTACACATATATACATATGTACAGATATACATATATATATATATATATATGTATATATATATATATATATATATATATATATATTAAGAAAAGTTTACTTAAAATTGTCTGTTACTGGAAGTAGAGTTAGATCTTAGAGATCTTCCCTTCAAGTTCTTCTGCTGTGACTTAGCTCCTGCGTATTTTGGGGTATTCAATAGAAGATTTGCTTGCTTAAAATATTGTTGATTTTTATTAAGTTGAGTATATTGCTTGGGTTGGACTTTTGGTTTATTATGTATAGGTATTTCCTGTACCTCCGTTGAATCGCTAGGTTGTTGTTCGTCTTCTTCTACATTAAATTCATTATTTACTGCTGAGGGTGTGGGTGTTATCATTTTTAAAGACTTCATATAAGTTTGGCGTGGCCTATTTGGATAAGCGGCTGATTGTGACAATTCTGTTGGGAATGTTATCGTAATGGGATCGATCTCGCGAGAGAAGTTTATTTCTTTTTTTTTTTTTGTTCTTACATGTGAAAGTAACAAAATAATTTATATAATAGTAATATAACCTATAAATCAGTAAAAAAAGCTTTCTACTATAAAAAGTTCTTTTTATAAATTGTGATTATTTTATGTATGTTACCGAATATCTCCGGTATTTATAAACCGATTTAAAAGATCCGTGTCCGTGTGGCCCATATAAATTTGGTTAAGGTCTGGTCGTGGTCATCAATGTGAAAGATACTCAAGGAAATACCACAAAAATCAACAGAATAAGCTCTGCAGTTTAGTTAATATGTTAATAATGATGTATAACATAAAAATATAATAACAAGACCGTTACTGTACCCCTCTAAAGCCAAAGGCCTCTTCTCACAAAGTGAAAAAATGAGAATTTAATCAACAGCTCATTGCGGGTTGGTGATTTCAGACAAATAAGTCCACGTTTGATCACGATGTTTTCCTTCAGTGTACGTGCATGGTGTCTCTACTTATGTCTTCAAAAAGTCACATTGGTACATGTCGGGATTGTTGGGGATTGAACTCAATACACGGTATTCGGAAGATTTTGAAAATAGTTCATCATGAATTTGCGCCCACATCTGACAAAGTCAATCTTATCACAACCTGCTGCCTTGGATGTATCCAAATCATTGATGATTCTTCTTCTGGGGTCACTGTGCTGGATTTGGATTTGGAATTACAAAATGTTGAGGTTTTGGGGCCTGATGTTAAATGCCAGTATTTCACCAATTCCAACAAAGAACTTGTTCATATAATCACAGACTTCTTGTGGATTCATTGTGGTAGTGTTGTCAGTTGACAATTTTCCAGGTTTATTTATCGCTATTGGTTTTGTAGAACTTTTCTCCATACAACTTTTTCTCTGCAGCTCTTAACTTCCTCTTTCAGAATTTTGGTCAATTTTGTGTTTTTTGGAAACGTACTATCTGGTAACATATTTTTCTTTTTATAGAGGTATTCTTGAAGTTTGATGACGTCCAGAACTTTTGATGTAAACCAGGGTTTCGAGTCTTTTCTGAATCTATTCCTCCGTTTCTGATATTTCGTTTCTGCCATTTTGTTATAGTTTTCATCTAGGTCACAGAGATCTTACTTTATTTGCTCCAAGTCTTATGATTTTTTTAAATAAAATTTGTTAGACAGCTTTTTGGGGTTCTGTTTCCATTTTAAGAATCGCTTCAGCAATTACCAACTATTAAGAGTTCTCTAAAAGGATCCATTTTAGAGCTCATTAAGATATGGTCAATCAGTGTTTGAGAATGTTGAGTACTTCCAATAGGGATATTTTCGTGTAGTGGTTAGAATCCATTAGTGACAAGTATATCTTTATAATTAGATACTAATCTGGAGTCATCAATAATGTAATTGATATCACCCATGATAATCACTTCCTTGTTTGTCAAGGTTGTTAATTCTTCTCCTAAGAAATTCTGATTATTAATGGATGGTGGATTATATATACTGCCAATATACTTCTTGCAACTGTCATGTATACTAAATAAACGACCAGTTATAGTTGTCAATGATTTTAATGGTATTGTATTCAATAGTCTCTTATAAAAATAGCAACTCCTCCCCTCGTTTTTTCCGGCTTGTAAACACAGCATTGAATCCGGTCACATTAAAGTATTTTTATTCCTCTTTTGTCATCCAGGTTTCAGATACAACTAGGGAACTTACATTATTAACTTCATTGAGTAAAATTTCCATTTCAACAAGTTTGTTTTTGATAGATCTAGCATTGAGATATATAATAATCAGATGTTCTATTTTTTATCATTCATTTTACAGCAGTAGTTGTGGATGTCACTGAATGTTGTTACTGCCATGAAAGAAGCTCAATGGATTATTACCTTATATGAATTTCTTATCTTATGACCTAAGGGCCTTCCTGAACAGATCTGAATTTTTGTATTAAAGAGACACGAAACAATATTAAAATCCGTTGAGAATTCATTTTTGACGTGACAACGTCTTATAATTCGATGGAGCCGGCTGCACGCACCAGAAAACATGACTCATGTGGCGTTACCTTGCCGGCTGAATGCACGGCTCATGAGGCGTTACCTCGCTCTGAGGTGTTCCGAATGAAAAATGATATCCATACAAAATATCTATCAAACAAATAAAATTAAAATTTTCATTTGAAAAATGCAACCATTCCATCAGTATTTTCTTATGACGTTGTCACGTTCAACTATCGTCAGTAAACCGACTTTACAGACAACAGTTTTTTAATTATTATTACTGTACTTAAGAACATTCACCAATGTCATAATTTATATATTTGAACGAATAGTATACTTGCATTATTTGCAAAAGGAATTCATATGAAACTTGTATATTAGTACAATCTGCCCAATTTCAGTTTAGCTCTGACGTTGAGACCAGTGCGGTTTATGATGAACCAAGGTGGGGAGACGCTCAGATTGTCGGTCTCGAGACAATGTCTTCTGGCTTTGTTGCGATGCTTTCTCTTCTTCATTTGGGCATATCACAGCTAAAGTGAAATTGTGCAGATTGTATATTGCGTCATTCAATAACTGAAACATTTGTAACGATTTATTTAGAGTTCAGAAGTACTCAGTGAAATGAATATTTTTGAAACTGTTTACAATACTTTTAGATAAACAACTACTTTCTCAACAGATCTATTTACTCTTTACGCGGCGGTCGTTAGAATTATTTTGTTTTAAGTTGCTAGGGACAAGAGAAATTATTTTTTTTCCATGTGCCTTGTTTCTATAATCTCCATAAATTGCTATTTTTGTGAACGTAAGAAATGTATATTAATATTACAGTTAAAACAAAAAGCTTACAAAATAAACGATTTATTATTATTTTTTACATAAACCAGAACAATTTGGCATTTTTTTATTACTTATATCAAACGTATAAACAAAATGATTGAGAATAAATATAATGTTAATAAAATAAAAAAAATTGGGATACTATTTTCTATTGTCAACATTGTTCCAATTGAAACAGATTCTTATGAATATTTTTGTTTTCATAAGATTTAGATCATACAACTAAACTATCTGAAAATACTTCATTTTCAGACTAAAATTTTATTTTCGAACTAAAATTTTTAAATAAAATAAAAATCCGTTCAGGAAACCAATAATTTTGGTTTTGTTTCAACCTTTAAATTAACATTGATTTAAAAATATTTTAAACATATTTATATGTACAGAATCGTATTATACTAATAATTTACGTTTGAGAGGGATCGTATTGATGTAATTGTACTCTCCACTGCTTGATTAAACCATCAAAGCCTCGTCTGGAATATTTTAAATGTTTATTGGGAGTTTTGGGGTCTTCGGGCGTTCTCGCCGTTCTAAAAAAAATATATAAAATATGTAGAAATACCAACTATTAGATTAGAGTGGATAATTACTACGGAAGAAATATTTTTTATACACATAAGTGAATATCTATCAAAAATACCACTTTACAAGGAACAATTTGCCAATCGACCTCGCAAATCTACAATAGATTATTCCGTAAGATCTTAAAAAGACTATTGACACAAAAAAAGTAACTTTATATGGGTTTTTAGATGTAGAGGGAGCATTCGATAACACCTCATTAGCGCTGATGCAACAAAAATGGGTATAGATCCTACCATTATCAAATGGATACAATCCATGCTAAACACTATGAATATAGTTGACCTATCTTGGAGATCAAGCAACTACCATAAAAGCAGTAATACACTGTCCTCAAGGAGTTTTATCGTCTTTACTGTGGTCAGTAAAGACGAGCTCATAGCAAAATTTAAAAGGGAAGGGTTTCGTGCTCTGGGCTATACTGGGCTATGATGAGCTTATGAAAAGTGTCTTAAACCTCATAAATATTCGAAGGAAGGACTTTCAGCCAATCCTAGATAGATAGATATTCATTGGGTTGGCTGTAATTCTGTATCACTGCGGCCTTTATCATCATCTCTTGGATAGGATTAGAGCACCTTGCTTAGCCCTGCTCACTTAATGAGACTTGGCAGTGGCCTCTCCACGTAACTTGGAGCAGCCGGTTTCACCTCTCCCAATACTAGATACCGCGTCCTTGCAAGGCCTTCGCATTGGCATATGAGATGAAATGCAGTTTCCACCTCCTCTTGGCAGTATCGACAGATGTCTTCATCTGCCTCAGGTGTTTTTTGAGCCGACAATGTCCTGTCAAGAGACTGAGAATCATTCTGACATCGTTTCGCCTTGGTGATATCAGCTCTGTCCTTTTTTTGAACACTTTAGCTAGTCGCTTGCCCGGTGTTTTTTCCCACTACTCCTGGGTCTTTTCTAGCCTCCATTTCTCAAGGGCTACCTTCTGAGCGTGTCAGCAACCCCGCCAAATGGTTCCGGAAAAATCATTGGGATACTAGCTTCCGCTAGACATTCTCTCTCCAAAACGAGATTTCGAACTCACACTAAATGTTATTAATAAAGAGTATGACTTATTATACTGATGGGTTTACAGAAGAAGTAGGTATAGGGGTTACAGATCTTAAGATAAGGCTCTCAATAGCCCTCGGAAACACTCGTAGAATCTTCAAAGCGAGGCTTTGAACAATAAACTTCTGAGCTTAAGAGAGCATTAAAAAAACTGAATTCAGCCAGAATATTTCTGCCTTGATAGCAAAGCTGCTTTTAAGGCTGTACAATTTACCACGTACAAAGAGCCTGGAAAAACATTCCAGTCCAAAACCAAGCAGAAAGGTTGCTCTACTCTAAATGACTCTTAGGTTCTCAGAGACCTTAACTAAGTTTTCACAGGACACTATCAACTGAGGTAACATCTCTTTAAAATGTGCTAAATGGACAGAGGAACATGTAGATTCTGTGAGTGAGCAGATGAAACGGCTGAACATATTATCTGTAACTGCAAAGTAATTTTTCGCCAACTACATAAATCTGAGACAGATCTTTTTAGAGCCTAATCCGGTTACAAACGTACATCATACGAGGATACTTTTTTTAAAAGTCTAGATGTGATAGACTCATAATTAGATATAGGGTATACACAAAAGATCTTTTAGGTCGCAGTGTGATAAGGTCACCTGAGCTAATCGACCACACTTATAATCTACAATCTACTTACTTTGGAACAGTTCTTATGTAATTATCATATCCAAGAGTGTTTTTGCCATAATCGATTTGTTTTTGTCTTCTGGACAGAACAGATGGGTCCGTCTCAAATTCTTTTTTGCGCTTTTTACTAGAAAAAAAAAAGAAATTATATAATCAGAACATTCTACAGAAATTTAAATGTTTTGGATAACAAAACATTAAAGATGGAAAACTACTTCCATCTTATATTTAAAATAAATATGTAAAACATTGAAAATATATTAAATATCCACGTCGTACCAAATATGAAAAAGAAGATAAAGTATGAGTACTAAAAATATCTTACTTTGGGACACCGTTATTTCCAGAGCCCACACTTTCATTATCATCATATTCATAAACTTTTGGACCTAATCGTAATTTGGCAGAAACTCTAGGTGCACCTGAATTGAAAAAAAAAGTTAAAAACGTACACATACCATATCACTGACTTTCTACCTGTAATATTGGCCACTTCTGAATCTTCACTATCATATGATTCGCCATCTCCATAAGAATATTCTGATTCTGGCTCTTCTTTCTTTACTACAGTTTCCTCAAATATTCGTTTAACTGCTCTTTTTGACTCTTCTTTAATAACTGGTAAACCATCTTTAGTTTGAGGACTGTCCAAACTAAATTTACTCATTAATTCTTTATTAAATGGTGAAGGATTTGAATCGTCATATAAAACTTCTGTTTTAATAGGTGTATTTGGAATAATATTCATAAATTCAGAATTGTTTACTTCTTTCTTAATAATGGTTGAATTCAATGAACTGTTTATCGTATCATCCAACTCACCATCTTCTTTTTCTGTTCCTGGTTCAATTTTTACTGTGACAGATTTAAAATATCGTTCAGAACTAGGTTGTTCTGTCGTTTTTTCTTTAATATTCCTGTCGGTAACCGTATTTGGTTCTTGGAGCAAAGAATCATCTAATTCACCTTCTTCTTTTGATTCATCAGCATTATTAGATGTACCATTTTGATTTGTAATGATACCTGTATTATTATTAACTGGAAAACCTGCAGTTTCTGCATCCCAGGAATCCTACATAACATACATTTGATTACTGTTTGGGAATTAAGATAAGCGAATCAAAACATAATTTAAGATAATAGGAATAATATTAACAGAACAATAACAATGCATAGCAATATACTAATATTTAAGTAGGTTATATAATTTAACACAATAGTGTAGTAGTAGTGTATATATAATATACTTACATCGTCAAATATTCTTGCAAGTCTTGCAAGCATCTTTGTTTTTAATCCACAGATATCAAGTCTCACTAATCTTTTATATTGACAAAATCCGCTATTCAGGTCCTTTGAAGCAAGGTTCACTTGTATTTTAAATTAAGCAATTTTATGCACTAGTTTTTTAGATATCGTATGTAATATATAATAATTAATCTGTTCAAAAATGTTGAAAAAACTGGAAGCACTGCACTACTAAAGCCAAAACAACTTTGGCGCGCGTCTGTCAGTTGGCGAATAATAGAATAAATTTTTCAGTTGATTTGATTGTCAATTTGACATACAGTGGTGACCATATTCACATATTACTATAAACCCTAATATTCAGTTCATAGATAATATTTAGCATTGCGTAGTTTTATATTCTCATTTATTCAAAATTTAATTTTTCAGATTTGTCAGTATAAATTATATTAATGCTTTTAATATTTACATTAAAATTTATTACTACAGAGAGAGAGATTTTAAGTATTGATAACCTGTAAAATGTAGTTGGCTACATTGCTTTAGTTTGAGGTTAAGTTTGTGTGTATATTGGACATGTCAATTTATTGTTTATAAATTGTGTAAATATATTTTCTAACTATTGCAGTCGGATAGAGTAGAAATGGAATACCAAAAATTAATTTGTAATTATGGCCGATAGTTCTGCTCTATGCTGTTGTGAATATTATGATATTAATTATGAACGAAATCATATTTTAGCTTGTTGTTGCAATTGTGTGGATTTGGATGAAGCTTTTGAAAGGTATCTTATCAAAATTGTTGTTATCTGAAATTATATTTACTTTTCTATATTTATAAAATGGTAATTTATAATCATATGTATAAATACCTACTCTTTGTTTTAGTATATAACGTCGCTGAGTTGGGCCTAAAGTTTTAGGTTGCAAAAATAACAGAATTTAAATAAATTTTTATTGTATTTTATTGTTGCACAAGTATTCAGTGTACAACAGTTTCACTTTTTTAAAATTTTACAATAAAACAATGATCAATATAAACAGAAAAAGTTTTTATGTAGCGTAGTAATTAAGCAAAATACTGAAACTGTTCAACAATTTTTGGCCCACTACAGCAACTTTACATAGGATTAATAGTATATAATGTACGATTTTTAGTTTGATTACTCGACATGCAGTGTCTCAAAAAAATAAACAAGGTTTGATGATGACATTACAAGATCGTCTACGAATCCCTTGGAAGGGTGGTGCTAAACAAATTGCTTTTGATGCAATATTACCAGTATTTATATTACCTATAATGTTACTAGTAGCTTCAGCAAGTCTTTGGTGGACAATCTTCTCTTTTACAACTGTACTAATTTTTCTAGTTCTAATATCAAATTTTTTAATTAAAACCATTCCACAAACAAAGTTTTTCTTTACATGGGCATTAATGTCTTTGATTATTTTGTATATAGTATTTGAATTCGTAGTAATTCCGTTTCTAGAAATTTATCTGTCTGAAAATATTGGCCTAAGTATACTTATATTTGGTTTTATTATGTGTGTATATGCAATGAAGAAAAGAAATAGTATGTTACCTAGATTTGGTGAAAGTGAGGCTGAAAATGGATCAGTTGGAAAATTATGTTACAAATGGGTAAATTGCTCAATATGTCAAGTTATTGTTCCTGATAAAGATCATCATTGTGTATGGTATGATTTATGATTGTTATCCTTTTTATAAAACAATATAACTATTGATATTTTAGGTTTGATTGTTGCATAGGACGACACAACCAAGGTCTTTTCATTTTATCACTAGTGTTTGCTATTGGATCTTTAACATATAGTTCAAATTTAACATTAACTTCTGTGTGCCATCCTTTTATACTTTATAAGACTATACTTCTACCAGACGATTGCTCAGATGCATACAAAATTTTTGAGTAAGTAAATTTTTGTGTTCCTTAATTTTATTAATGCAGTATAGAACGTTATATAAACAGGTATACTCTTTTTAGATTGGGTTTGTCGTTTGCCTCGGCAATCTACAGCATCATTATCGCATTTCTTTTAACCATACTTTGTTGCCAACAGCTACTGTTGATTTCGTTGGGTATTACATTCAAAGAATGGGCGCGTTTACCTTTAAAATCCAAACTATGTCTTGGAATTACTGCTCATAAACCTAACAGCAAAGGATTTTTTAAAAATTGGAAAGCTATTCTTCACTGAATTTACTGAATTAAAAAAAAAACTTTGTACTTGCCCTATAGCTTAAACTATTATAAAAGTTCCCAATATTTTAACTAAATTGAGTATAATAAATATTGTAAGTAATTTTGTTTGAGTATAAGGTGTTTTTTAATATATTTATTTTTATCCGTTAATTATATTTTTCGACTAACTAACCTATCTTTTATTCGTAATAAGTATGTTGTAAAATACAAATGGAAGTTTATTCATATCTGTTTTAAACAGTTTTCCATTTTGGTGAGACTTCAATTATGAAATTAGTTCTATGAGGACAGATTAAAATTTTAGGTGAATGAAATATACGTATGTGTAAATTACACAATAACCCATGATCTTTACAGGTCGATATTCAACGTTTTTTTTTGCAAATTGTTAAGGTGGTGAGCAGATAATAAGCGATAATATTTCCATCCTAAATAACAACAAGGCTGAAGGCTGCTGAAGAATATATTGTTAGGAAGATAAGTATGATAATTTTTAGGAATTTGGTATGTAAGGGGACCCTGTTGTAGGACTTAACGTCCTTTTCAGGGGATGGATGGAATGTTTGAAAGGAGTTAGTATCTGTCGTCGGCCCCGCTCTCACAAATCTTCCAATTTGCATTTTCCAGTGCAGTTGCATCTTCTATTTTCTCATCTTCCCTCCATGGTGTTTGAACGTGCCTAAATAGTCATTTTTATTTGGTGTAAGTGTAGTGTGGAAGTGTGACCCACGTGGGGCAATGTGGGGTTGGGAGATTGACGCTGTGGCGTTTTTCCTCCGTCGTAGAGCCCTTCCATTTGGCAAGGACGAAGGGAACCACAGTAACCTTCGCCAAGGGCCCATTTTTTTCCAGTATCCAGTTGTGGAGTTGGGAGCACCATCTAGCGGTAGGAAAGGGGGGTTTCATCCAGCAGGGTTTCCAGGTCTTCAGGAAGGTCCAAGTCTACTACGGATTGGAGGAGTCTAAGGTTAGGAAGGGGGATCTTCTTTTTCGGAACTCTGGATCTTCTTTGGAGTACTCCATTCCAGTGTTATGGAGGGTCCTCTGGGCTACGGTGTTAGTTCCCTGCAGAGTCCGGACGACGTATCGATGTTGAAGCGTCTGAAAACGAGAAGGGAGAGGCAGTATTTTTGTGTTATTGTAGACAAGGTGGCTTGGATAGAGGTAGTGTAGGTTTTTCACTTTCCGTAGGATCGCTCTCTCTGTGGCATGGATGGAATGTAGAAGTCTCTGAGGAATAGCAGAGTATGGCACGGCCTTGTAATCGACAAGAGGTCTGATAAAGGTTTTATATGTGTGTAGGAGGGTTTTGGTGTCACTTCTTCCAAACAATTCTACCACCCAAAGCACCTAGGAGGGACGCCCGTCTTCTCATTTTGTTGAGTGTAAGCTCAACATCGGCATCCCACCTGAGTGTTCGAGTAAATCGAACACCTAGGTAGGTAACCTGATCCTGAAGGACGAGCCGTTCCCACCATAGTGACAGGTTGATATAGTCGAAAGAGAGATTTTCTCGTCGACTGAGGTTCGGATGTCTAAAGATAATGGTTTGGGTTTTGAGCTACTCTCCATCTGCTGCACCTGTTGGAGAACTTGTCCAGCAGTCTTTGAGTTTTTCGATTAAGAGATTCAGTCGACGATGCGGAGGTGTATAAGGCCTTGTGGTCGGAGTAGAGCTGGATATTTTCCAGAGGAGGAATATCGCTGGCGTAGATGGTATATAGGTTTGGGGCTAGGATTGATCCTTGTGGAACTCCTGAAAGTGGGGTGAATGGATCGGAGATTGCATTTCCAACCTTGACTTGGATAATTCTGTTGGAAAGATATGAGTGAATAAGTTTTATGGCTGGGATGGGAAATTGGATGTCAATTAGCTTTCTAATAGGGCCAGTGTGCCAAACCTTGTCGATGGCCTTTTGGACATCCATAAATATGGCAGAGACGACTTTTCTCTGATTTAGAGCTGAGTAGGAGAAAGATTGTAGTTCTAGAATCGAGTTTTGGGTAGAGTGGTTTGGTCTGAATCCATGTTGAAAAGGGGGGATTATGGAGTTAGTTCCTAGAAAGTCCCTGATTCTATCTAGGAATAGAAGTTCAAAGAGTTTGCCTATGACGTTAAGCAGAGAGATTGGTCTGTAGTTGTGAGGGTTAGTGTGGTTTTTGCCGGGGTTTGGAAAATAACAAGAAAACAGTTGCTAATATTTATACATCAGAACCTCGCAATGCGCAATCTGTCTACCAGAACTGTTAATTTCGTAATAAACTTTTTGCTATATACGATGATTAAATAATCATAAGTAACTTGTGAATATTAGAACTATCATTAAATGAGGTTGATTAAAATCCTAAAAATTTTTAATAACCGGTGTGAGAAGGAATTACAATTCACAGTTGACGAGGAGGGAATAACTAACTGCCAGTTATTGATATGTTCGTCCATCGAAGTCAAAAAAATATTCTATAAACTGAATGGTATCAAGACCAATAATCAGTAAGTAACAGTAACAGATCCATAAACATAGGAACACAAAGGATTATATAGATATTTGCAAAAACAAATTCTTTCTTTTTTTGTAATCAGAGTATACCTACTCGCAAGTGTCGATCACTGATTGATCACATTTTGACAAATGATTTGAGCCTTAAAGCTAACCTATCAATTATTAAAAATAGTTTCAGTGACCATGACCTACAAGTACTAAGCATCTCTAAGCAATCTAATAGTTGGACAGATTTTACATATGTTCAAAAATTAGTTGATATAGAAGCTATCAAAACAGCCTTAGCCACCTTCACTGTTAGTTTTGACCAATCTGAAAATCTGGTGCAAAATTACCAGAAACTGGTAAGTTGTTTTCAAGATAATATTAAATACATAAAAAAACGATTAAGGCAAAAGCTAGAACAAAATGCTGGTTTAACCAAGATGTCAAAACAGCCATAAAACATAAAGATTATTATTATAAAAAATGTAAACAGTATCCTGATAATCAAAACCTAAAATCTGCATATAAAAAAGCCATAAAAGTGCTTAGAAAAAAAAATTAAATGTGCAAAAAAAGATTACTATGTGACACAATTTCAGCAAATTAAAGGAGATAATCGTAAACAATGGAAATTATTTAATGAAATTATAACAAATAAAAAAATCTCCAAAAATTCTAAATATACATTAAATATTAACAATAAAAAAATTGAGAACAATAAATATGTCAGTGAGGCCTTTAATATTTTTTTTATAAATGTTGGACCAACACTTGCCTCAAAGATTCCAACTACTATATTTAACCCGACACAGGATGAAAAGCGGATAAACAGGAGTTTGCAGTTTCAAGATGTTACTGAGGAGGAAATCCTAGGGCTTATAAATAGTCTTAAATCTTGTAAGGCACCTGGCCACGATAACATCGATGTAAGGACTCTTAAATTATGTAAATCCGAAGTTAAATTTGTGCTTTGTCAGTTAGTTAATCAGTCTTTACGTTCAGGTTAAATTCCTAGTGATCTAAAAATAGCAAAGGTGACACCGCTCTATAAATCTGGAGATGAAGAATTGACAACAAACTATCGACCTATAAGTGTTTTGCCTATCTTTTCAAAGATCCTTGAGAAGGTTGTAAACTCTAGGTTTATTGCTTATTTCAGCAGTTTTGAATATTTTTATAATCAACAATATGGCTTTCACAAGTCAAGTGACACAAGTTCAGCAACAATCGACTTAGTTACAGATGTTCAGGTTAATCTTGACAAAAATTTTAAATGTGCTATTGTGTCGCTTGACTTGTGTAAAGCCTTCGACAAAGTCGACCACAAAATTTTGCTTTCAAAGCTGAAAAGATTAGGGGTTAATGATATATGTTTAAAATAGTTTTAAAACTACTTATCTGATAGAAAACAATATGTGTCAATAAATAATGTAGACAGTGCTAGAAAATCAGAATTTGTAGCTGTAAAAGCGACAGAAAAAAATTAAAAAGATTAAAATCAGTTAAACCTAGTGAGTGGAAACGGGACACTAGAGTCCCGGCTGTCTTGACACGGGGTTTTTGTTGACTTTAAATGTATTTGAATTGACTGCTAATAGTATCAGCGATGCCCAAAGACCCAGCAATAAAATAAAAAATTGGCTGAACCTAATGTCCGGAAACGGGACACCAAAGACCCCGCTGTCTTGTCATGCGGTTTTTGTAGCGTCCCGTTTACAGTCACTAGGTTCAGTCGATTTTAATATTTTCATATCTTTCTGTCGCTGTTTTTCAGCTACAAATTCCGACCGATTAGTTGTTTTGTTTAACCCCGGTTTCGCGATTTTGCTGCTAGCTTATTGTGAAGATAGCAGTAATTGGTTGAAGCTACAAAATCAGTCATTCAGCAACTATTTAGCTACAAATTCACATGAAAAGATTAGTCATTTTTGCTGACGGTTCACTGCCAGCTTAATGAAGCTGAAATCTATATCAGGGACTAAAATATGAAAATAAAAGGACATTGTACTAAAACTGTATTCCTAAGAGATAAACGAGGAAAACTTCTGATAATTGAAAAAGAAATTTTGAGATGGGGAAAGGAACTATCACAAAAGAGTTTTCCTGGAAATGTTACACATTAGAAATACTTCTAATACAATAAATAAAAAAAGTGATATTAAAGATCTTAGTAATATATATAGTTATTTGATACAATTATTTAACCAGTAAATCTTTAATATTAATATTTTTTTTTTCAAAATTATTTTATCCCTCTTTTTATTTTTAATTTTTCAATCAAAAAAATTTTACAATTGAATGTGACAATCGATATCTAATTTACATCAATCAAAAAATTTTTGACTATAATTATACAAAAAAAATCTTTTAAAAAATTTTTCATTATTCTTCGTGTTTTTAAGGTTTTATTCTTACAATTCTGAACTATTAGTAAGTTAAAATTTTATATTTTGTTCAATGTTGTGTAATATTTTGTTCACATTTTAGTTGTCTTGAGAAAGAAACCAAACGGTTTCGAAAGCTTGACTTTTAATAAAAGAGTACACCTTTAATAGTTTTTAATCACTAGAGGCCATTGGACCGCAACCCCAAGAAAAATCATTTTTTCTTTTATACTATCCGGTCAAAAATAATTATAAATCTATATATATATATATATATATATGTGACATTTTTTCAATTTCTCCTTAATGTCAGTTTAATAATTTCTTGTTTGTTTAATTTCTAAAATTTCAAAAATACGTTGAGAGTTATCTCAAAAATAATAGTTTACTAAAAATCAATGGTTCCGGTCTCCTAACCGAATAAAAATATAAGACAGGGCACAAATAAAGTGACTTAGAGTTTGAAGTATCAATTGTCGATTTGACAAAACTTCTCTCTCATTAACGTCATGTAACATGTGCTTAAGGAGGAAGTGAGTGAATGTCATATCTGATGGGATTTGAATTCATTATAACGTTTCGCTTCCTAACCACTTGATCATCCAATAGCTTAAGTGGTTAAAGCGTGCCTGCGTATAAGGCAGTGATGGTGGGTTCGAGTCCCACTGGATGTGACATTTTTTCAATTTCTCCTTAATGTCAGTTTAATAATTTCTTGTTTGTTTAATTTCTAAAAATAACTATTTATGTATTGCTCTGAAACCGGTAAAGATATTTAAATGAAATTTGGTGGTTGTTAAGAGGTAGTTATTGCGAATTGGTTGACATGCAATTAAAAATTTTATGTTCATCATTGGCGCGCATACGGGTAATGATCGCAATGTTTTTGAAGGAAAAAATGGTACGCCACTGAGAACTTTCAAACTAAAAATCATTTTGGAAATCCTCGTTTAATATGTGCCAAAATATCCCTCTTATCTTTTTGTCGTTTTTATGCAAAAAAATAAAACATCTTAACGCGCATTTTTTATTCCTTTTTAATGAAAAATGCGCGACGTAGATATAAATATCAACCAGTCTATACCAGGGCAAAACCAACTGTAGACATGTTTCGGTCTTGTTAGACCTTATCAGTATAGGTTCTGTCCTCAGTCACAAATGGCGATAGGACTCATGTGTGAGTTTCGTTGTTTGTGTTTTTTGACACATGTTTCCCTACCATCCTTTGCTCCCAAGTACCCAACACTTTTGCTAGCCAAGTGCAATACCTTACTTGGTTATGCCGCACTGATGACGGCTAACGAGCCAGAAACATGCATGTCTGCGGTTACCATTCCTACTCGTGACCCTATGATCCTTTTTGCGTACATGCCCATTAATTTGCCCCTTTTATATATATGGCAATGTGATGGGCATGTGACACCTTCTATCGCAAACAATTTTAGCAACAAGGGCGTTTGATTAAATATTTAATATGAAAAAAACACAAAAAAATAACATTTATAAATGGTTTATTCAATACGATTTTGTATTTACAAATACAAAAACAGCTTAAATAAGAATGCCATGTGTTTAAATACAAATATAAAATATACGCTAAGAATTAAAATACAAACTTATCACATCTCATATATGGAGTACTTTGCCGTACCAAACGGCAAAATTTTTGATACACATATTAAATATATAATACTTATTTCTACATTTAATAATACTAATCACAAAGTATATTTTTGGTGAAAAAAAGGAAAATTATTCCGTAGAAAAAAGTAAAAAATGGAGAGCTCAAAATAAATTACTAGTGTTTTACGTTAATAGTACAAAGACTTGTGTAGTTCTACTGAATGTCGTGGAAACGTAAAATAGCTCTACCATTTATTTCAGATTGACATAGTTTTTGAACTACTGTACAGGCTTCATCAGCTGAAAATTCTGTGTATGGTGGTGGTTTAATGTCACCTTGTGAAACATATTTAACTAGTTGTCTGAGTTGTTCAATTGACCCTTGAGCGACTGGTTCTATTTTTTGATTTCTTTCATGAATCAATCTTGAAAACTTTGGTAAAAGTCTTTCTGCTACTTCTTCACTTACTAAAACTACTCCTCCCTTAAAAAAAATCGGATACAATCATTAAAATGTTTCTTGTACATTTTAAACATGAAACTGTTACAAGAAATTTTAGAAAAAAGGCCAAGCATAATGTATCCTTTTTCTTCCACAAAAATGTATTTTTATATAAATATACAGCATAAAAATAAACAAATGTTGCAGAATGACGAGGTGCAAATACACCGAAACCGGTCTACAAGTTATATTGTCCCTTTTAACTACAAACCAAAATGGTTGGTTTAAATTATCTATTAGATATGCCAACCCCATTTGACTTTTAAGTATAATTCAATATCCGTCGGGGCACATAGCCCTGGAAGTAGTTGTTTCTTCTTAGTTAAATGGTCAATGTCTTTGAAAATGTTTTTCAAAAACTCGTAAAGCGATAGAATAATTAATATTCTGCATTCTGCACCATTTGTTCATCGATAACTCGCTTTATTAAATAAGACACTATTACAGTTTCTTGTAATAACACTTTAATAGCATAAAAATAATTAATACTTACAGAATTTAAACATTGAAGAGATCTGTGTAAAGATCTGGAGGTTGTTCCAAAATCAATCACTATATCTACTAGACCATTGCAGGCATCTTTGGTTCTTTCTATTAGTTGTTTTTCATAAAGGTCTTCATTCCACTGAACAGTATTAACGCTATAATTTAAAATAAATACTGTGTTAATTAACATAAATAGAGAATTAAAAATCAAAAGTGTTTATGGTATATACATATGTACATACATAAACCGAGATGATGTAAATTGCAAAAGAGGTCATATGTTGCTAGGTGAGAAAAACGCTTTAACTGATTGTCTTAGCTGGAAAAAATTTATTGCTTCCGTTTTTAACGACTCTGTGTTTTATATAAAATAAAAACCCTTACATTAACGATTATTTAATATTTTAGGATGGTGTTTACAAAGGCGTGAAGCATTTTACATTAAATGCACAGAGTCTTTGAAAAATAAATAAAATTCCGAAACATACATCAGTCAACGTGTTTTTCTCATCTGGACACATATGAGTGCTTCTGATTAAACAAACTAGATTTAAATATTTGACTTAATAAAAAAAATGCTTATTCTATTACTACGAACAGAAAACTATATAAACAAAACGTACCATTTTAGTTCAGCTGTAGCCATCATGAGACCTTCATCTTTTAGAGTTGCTACTGTGATTTTGACTCGACCTTGATATTCAGGTGTTTTAAAGTGATGCTCTGCAATTCTTACAGCCCACAAAGCAAGTCCACCAGTACCAACAATCAAAATTCTAACAATATGATCAGGAGCTCTATCCTTCAACAACTCGAGGACATGCTTATGTGCGGTAATAACGGTATTTTTAGCTAACAAAGCTCCAGTTGGTAACATAGCGGCTACACTCATGGGTAAGCTATCCGGTACCTTTACAAGGTACTCCAAATCTGGTACAACAATATATTCTGCGTAACCATGGGGAATACCATCATATGGATATAATACAACACGTGAACCAACTTTTAATTCATCTGAAGTAACACCAGCACCTAATTCATCAATAACACCAGCCACTTCATAACCTGGGAAAAGTGCTCCATCTCTAACACCATGATGAGCTGGACTGCAGCCTGTATCTTCTGTAGATTGTACACTGGACACTGAGGAAATGCTGGAAGTTGATGGGGATCTGTTTCTCATTCTATAACAAGCACCTGCACAAACAATACGAATTCTAGCTCCATTGACTGGGACATCTGGAACTGGCACTTCGAAGCTGAAGACACAATCTTTGATAATTGGTCCAGGGGATTCAATGGATACTTGGCGACAGAGTTTATTCATCTTGCTTTCTCTAGAATTAAAAACATTTATTACATTAAATCAAATTCATTTAAATTTGGTTAAATACAATTTAAGTAATATAAAGTTAATAACATAAAAAATTACACTTTGGAAGTCTCTGTTATTGTGAACTTTACCTATGCAGGTCGACAACGTTATAATTGTTTTTATTGCATGATGCATGAAAGATTATTACCTATGGCAACGAATGGCCTTCAATTCATTAATGAGACCAGTATATTTCCAACTTAAGACTATACCGATGAAAAGGAGAACATAATTTAAATAAATTTTCCACAAGTATAAAATCTAATTACATAATTCAAACTACTTTAATTTAATACAAAAAACTGTAGATGAGATAAGTAGTATAAGAATAATTTACGTTAACCAAGGTTAAAGGAAACATTCACTTAGGGAATATTAAAAATAAAATGTATACCTTGATGATATTATACAAACAACGTTAAAACACTACTTACAGTTAAAAACTTTTATAATCTTATATACATATTTTAAATTTATAATATGAGGTAAACAAATATAGAGAATTCATATACTTATAGATTAATGAGGGCCCATTAAGTAAATTAAAAACATTTAACTTTAGGATAAAGTAGATTAGATTATCAGCACACTGTTTTTAACACTCGTGTTATGTTCTATTTTTTGTTTATTTTCGAAGATATAATGGAATGTTACGTATGTTTTATCAAATACTAACATTACTTTATCTAAAACTAACATTATTTTATATATTTTGAATTTTAACTATATATAGGATAATACCTTTTAACAAAAATAATATTATACAGGTGCTATCTAACCGGTTCAATGTCAATGCACGGATTATAACTTAGAAATTCCAATAACTACCACACCTCTTCGGAAGCTATTTATTTTGCAAAAAAAATCAGAGCAAATCTGTTTTAATCAAGTTTTAATACATAAAATTTTCAAATGAGACCAGAATTATACTTGCTACAAGGGTTAATAAAACATATATTTTTTAAGGGTTTAGCACTTCTGACATTAGAAGTTGGTTTTCTGCAATGGCCAAAAAAGTCTGCGTAATATCCAAAAATTATTATTTGAAGAAAACGTGTACCGGAAACTTGAAATCCGCAGATATGTTAGATGATGCTACAATCTACGCGAGTTTCGAAAAACCGTTAAAATTGTAGCGTTAGAATTGTACAATCTGAAGCAAAATCGAAAGGGTTCTTCCATAGGATATGAAGATTCTATATACCGAATTTCATGACCATGTGATCTATCGCTCGAGAGTTACAAATGAAGGAAAATATGAATTATATACACAGAGTTTCAGAAAACCGTTAAAATTATAACGTTGGAGTTATACGATCCAAATCAAAATCAACAGGATTATTCTTTATGATATGAGAATTCTATATGCCAAAATTTATGACTGTTAAAATTTTACCGTTAGGGTTATCCGATCTGGACTAAAATCAATAGGTATGTTTCTCATGATATGAGGATTTTATATGCCTAATTTTATGACCCTGTGACCTACGGTTCAAGATTATAGCATAAACAAAAGTAAGGGAAATATGAATTATATACACGAGTTTCAGAAAACCGTAATTTCGATTCCCTCCTACTTGGTAAATCGCTTATCAAATGTTTCTTTTTCTAGTTACAAATCAACAATCACCAATTTTATAATGCATTCATAAATGACAATAACCGTAGACGGCTAACGTTCTTGTAGATTGCAGCATCATCTTACATATCTGCGGATTTTAATAGTTTCCAGTACGGTAATGTTAATTTTTGGATATTACGCAGTCTTTTTTTGCCATTGAATACCAACTTCAGATATCAGAAGTGCTGAACACTGAAAAAAATATGGTTTATTAATCCTTGTAGCAAGTATAATTCTGGTAGTGTATAAAATGGGTATACGATCTGATCCAGAACTCTTTCTAGTCTCATTTGATTAGTAATTTTATGTATTAAAAGAGATTTAATCTATTAAAGTATTAATACAGAAAACTGTAACATTGTCGTATTTAATAAAGCGTGTTAGCAATAGATATCAAAGATCAAAGAATATTATTATTCTAACGCTTTACAAGTTTAAATTATCTATTATATATACCAACCCCGTTTGACTTTGAAGTGTAATCCAATATCCGTCGGGGCATATAGCCCGGGAAGTAGTTGTTTCTTCTTAGTTGAACGGTCATTGTCTTTGAAAATGTATTTCAAAAACTTGTAAAGCGTTAGAATAATAATATTCTTTGATCTTTGAGATTTAATCTTATTTTTTTTGCAAAATAGCTTCCGGAGAGGTGTGCTACTGGTTATAAAATAAGATCAAATATGGAATACAAATACATTTTTTTGTTATGACAATTTAAGAGATATAATGTAAATAAATTTCTAAATAACAAAGAGTATTTTGTTGTTTGATATTTGTATCTGTTTTGACTTTGATGTTATTAAAGAAGGAATTATAACTATCACAATCAAAACATAAAAGAAGTTTTTGGATAATCCGTATATATAAATTTAAACAAATAAAGATAATGTTAACTTTTTCAAGAAAACAATTCTATGACCTAGTACAATCTCACATTTGTTATTAAAGATAAAATTTTCAAAATATTTTCATATTTAGATTATTTTTATTACGAAATGTAAATAGTAATAAAAGTAAAAGTTTTAAAATAACTTATTAGTGAGTCGTTTAAGTTAGATTAGTATAAACAGATAAGTTGTTATAACAATTGAAAGGATTTCCTTCCATAAGAATGTTTTTAAAACTTACTATACAATAAAGTGGGGACCTCTTAAATAATATATGTACTTACTGATATTTAGAGGTGGCAATTGGCAATACAAAATACAATTATGAATTACTTATTGCTCAGTCGTTTAAGTTAGATTAGTTTAAATAGATAAGTTGTTATTACAATGGAAAGAATTTCCATGAGAATGTTTTTAAAACTTACAATACAATAAATTTGTGGGGACTCCTTAAATAATATATGTACTTACTAATATTTACAGATGGTAATACGGTTATGAACTAACACAAATATAATTTATGTTTACACAAGATATATATGGAAGTAACACGGTTACGCCTAAAGATAGAGATACCGCAAAAGGAAATATTACTGATATAGTAGAGTATACCTACTTAATATTAACGCAAATAAACAATATCAAGAAGAAATTCATTTTTAAAATAATAGCAAATAAAATTAGCATCTAACTGTAATCAACTTGGGGTTTCATATTAGTTTCAAATTGGGACCTAGTTTAAGTAAAAAGTATACTGTGGAACAACTAATTTCATTATAGATTTTAAAATATGTTTTTTATTTACTAAAAAGTATGGGGTTTCGGTACTAATTTAACTTCCACGACACAAATAAATGAACGAAAAATTCGATATTACTGAAACTGGTTGGTTGGTTGGTTGGCGGCGATTCTGGATATGAAAGCAGATCAAAATAAAAAAAAAAAAGAAAACCTAAACCGGTCACCATTTGGGCAGTAAAAGTTGCGAAATGAGAGAGTGGTGTTGCCAATTCTTTTTAATTTTCAGTATAAAAGAGTACTGAGTAAAATATGCTGATTATGTATTAAAAAAATATACATAAAAAATAACTAATTTAATATTAATAAAACATTAAAGAATGTAATTAAAAATTAAATATTAGGTCAGGTATCTAAAAATAAATTAAAACTAGACCAGAAATAGTAGAATCCTAAAATAGTTACCGGATGTATATGCGATTGTTTTTATAAACAAAACGTTGAAAGGGAAATTCTCTTACCTCTCGTGATAATTCGAAACACAACTCTCACTTAACATATTTTAAACAGTAAAGGTAAGAGTAAATAAATATTAAAAAAGTCTAAAAAGTTAGACCGTCTGTACGTATCATTCAAAAGGAAACAAAAGACTAACGGGTTACCCCCAGTCGGGCTCATATTTACTGGAACGCTTGTTTACATGAATCACAAGGATTTACACGTGGTCGAGTCGTGATCCTAAAGTGCACGCCTGTTATACGCGTACAGTTCTCATCGCTGTTGTCAGCTTTCAGCTTTAACTGTAGGTAAATCAATACATCGCGAAAAGAACAAAGAATCTGTTTATTTTGTACTTCTGTTTTGTGTATTTTTATTCACCTTGTACGAATATAACTTTTTTGAACTTTTACTATAACTAGAATTGACTAAATATCACCTTCTCAAATATTTTAGTAAAAATTCGATAACAAAACCTATCAGCTTTGACATGCGTGTCGTAGTCTATTATATTTTCAAAATTGGATTACATGAACTAAGGATTGAGAATTTTTGAATTAGAATTATTAACAACTAGCTGATGGGCTAACTTCGTACCGCTGGCGCCGTACTGATAAAGTTTTTACGTAGGTAAAGTTAGCAGTGGAAGTATAGCAGTTTTAAAATCTGACTAGATAATTTCAAAAGGCTAATTTGGTACCCCATTGCGAAATTAAGTGCTCCAATGGTTTTCGAAAAAATAAGGAAACTGCTAACTTTACGTAAAGTTAGCAGTGGATTCTAGAAACGACTATAAAAATGGATTTTCAGAATTCAAAAATGGATAGATAATTAAAGGTTAATTAAAGGCTCTAAGAAAATGCAAAAATATTTATAATTTTTGGTGTATAAATAGTATTTTTAGTAAAAAATGAAAAACTGCTGACTTAACCCTATATGACAATTGCCAAACTGCATTAAAGCTTATCTTTTGTAATTACACATGTAGTAAATAATTAAAGGCTCTACGAAAATGTAAAAATATTTATAATTTGCTAATTATTAATACAATTATTTAACAAAAACTATTCTAGAACCAACTTCAGACCGCTGCTGTATTTATTCAAATAAAATAAAAAATGATATTTTTTGTAAAATAACTGTCAAATAATTAAAGGCTCTATGAAAATGTAAATGTATTTATAGTTTTCTAATTATTAATATAATAATTTAACAAAAACTATTTTAGCGCCAACTTCAGACCGCTGTTGTAGTTATTCAAATAAAAGAAAAAATGATATTTGTTATAAAATAACTGTCAAATAATTAAAGGCTCTATGAAAATGTAAAAGCATTTATAATTATCTAATTATTAATATAATAATTCAACAAAAACTATTTTAGCGCCAAATTCAAACCACTGCTGTATTTATTTACTTAAATAAACTAAAAAAAAAAAAAGATATTGAAACACTTATGGGGACTTTTATACACAATTTAATAACAAAATTGTTAAGATACACAGACTCTGCTGGATAACGTTTAAACTGATTAAAAATACAATGAACTATTCAAATTATTTGAACTCCCCTTAACTGCCCATACATCCCCTTATATAAAACAAAATAACATTCTTGAATGAAGGCGAAACATAGATCGAACTTAAATAGTACACACTGGAAAGAGAATACATTCTCGAATAACCTATATAGAAATAGTCTTTCATCTAAAGGTCCTTTCCTTATTCGGATATCCCGTTACATTGTAAAATAACTGTCAAATAATTAAAGGCTCTATGAAAATGTAAATATATTAATAGTTTTCTAATTATTAGTATAATAATTTAACAAAAACTATTTTAGCGCCAACTTCAGACCGCTGTTGTAATCATTCAAATAAAATAAAAAATGATATTTGTTATAAAATAACTGTCAAATAATTAAAGGCTCTATAAAAATGTAAAAGCATTTATCATTATCTAATTATTAATATATTAGTTCAACAAAAACTATTTTAGCGCCAAATTCAAACCGCTGCTGTATTTATTTTATTTGAGTAACTACAACAGCGGTCTGAAGTTTGCGCTAAAATAGTTTTTGTTAAATAATTATATTAATAATTAGCAAATTATAAATATTTTTACATTTTTGTAGAGCCTTTAATTAGCCTTTAATTATTTGACAGTTATTTTACAAAAAACATTATTTTTTATTTTATTTGAATAAATACAGTAGCGGTCTGAAGTTGGTGCTAGAATAGTTTTTGTTAAATAATTATATTAATAATTAGCAAATTATAAATATTTTGACATTTTCGTAGAGCCTTTAATTAGCCTTTAATTATTTACTACATGTGTATTTAGAAAAGATGAGCTTTAATGGATTTTGGCAATTGTCATATAGGGTTAAGTCAGCAGTTTTTCATTTTTTGCTAAAAATACTTTTTATACACAAAAAGTTATAAATATTTTTGCATTTTCTTAGAGCCTTTAATTAGCCTTTAATTATCTATCCATTTTTGAATTCTGAAAATCTATTGTTATAGCAGTTTCTAGAATCCACTGCTAACTTTACGTAAAGTTAGCAGTTTCCTTATTTTTTCGAAAACCATTGGAGCACTTAATTTCGCAATGGGGTACCAAATTAGCCTTTAATGAGCCTTTTGAAATTATCTAGTCAGATTTTAAAACTGCTATACTTCCACTGTTAACTTTACCTACGTAAAGTTTTTTCAAATTTATACGACTTTGTCTCATTTTTTTTTTGTTTTCAATGTTTTTTCGTTTTTATCATACTTTCTCCTTAGTTTACACCTTTTTACACCACCTCTGTTCCAACTTCCAACCCCAAAAATATCTTTAAAAAAATAGTTTATATCTATTTAAAGCTCTTAATTTGCACCTTTGAAAAATGTATTTTTTATAATTTGCACCCTTGTACATTTTTTGATAAACTTGATTAAAAATTTGCATTACTCAAACCAGATTCAAATGCTCATATCTCACTCCCTAAAGTGTATTTCGATATGCGCCGTTTACATAAAATTTGCAATTTTAATTTTCTAATTTGCACCATCGTAAAATTTGCGAAAAAGGGTAATAATTATTCTAAAAATTAATAAACTTAGTTCCGGGCTGATGTAGGTACGTTCAGAAATAAAGAACTGCGCATACGTTCACTACCGTTCAAAGGGACTTTTTTGCTAAATTGAAAGTGTGTTCGTACACAGATTTGTATGGTATTTGTTTAGATTATACATATTTATAATCTTTTATACTCTGATATTTATGGTCTGGTCCATTATAATGGTCTAGTCGATTATATTTTCTCTATGGTCTGGTGTCTGGTCTGAGTCGTTTGTGTGTGGCATACCAACTACCAACTGTTCAAGTGATACCAAGACACCAGAGATTCCTAATTGCAAGACACTCTTAAACTTTTAACAAAAAAAAATTCCTTTGGACGGTAGTGAACGCATGCGCAGTTACTTATTTCTGAACGTACATCAGCCAGGAACTACTTTTATTAATTTTTTTAATAATTTTTACCGTTTTTCACAAATTTTACGATGGTGCAAATTAGAAAATTAAAATTGCAAAGTTTTGGTAAAAGGCGCATAGTGATATATAATTTAGCAAGTGAGATATGAGCGTGTCTATTATATTTTCAAAATTGGTTTATATCAACTAAGCATTGAAACTGCATAATTTTTTAATTAGAATTATTAACAACTAGCGGATGTGCTAACTTTGTACCGCCGTACTGATATAGTTTTTTCATTTTCCGTTTTTTCAAATTTATACGATTTTGTCTTATTTTTTTTTGTTTTCAATGTTTTTTCGTTTTTATCATATTTTCTTTTTAGTTTACACGTTTTTACTGTTATTTCGTTGTATTTTGTAAATTTTCGATTAAACATGTTAGATAGCAACTTGGGCTACCTTACGGTGGCATCTTTTAGTACACTTAATTAATATTAATAGTAATAATAATAATCTTTATTTTGAAAAAAACATGAATATACAGAACGATATACATCCACATTTGAACAAAATAGTGTCAGCTCTGAACTCAGATAAAAAAAAAACACATAATTTTTAGATGTTTAGGTTTGTCTATGCTATGGTTTAGGTATTCCTCCAAGAAATATGGCTCCAGGAATGTATACTTTTTTAATAGATTATATGTTCTGGTAGCTTATTAAATATTTTTACCCACGGCTCATAAGTAAATTGCGTATTTTTTAACCTATAACTCTGTCAGTAAGTGTCAAATTATTGAGGAGTTGTGTTATAGTTTCATTTACTAAACTAGTGAAGTAAGTAAATAGAAACCTGTATTATTATGCTGGTTACCTACAGTTTTCATTAAATTAAACTAACATTTGACATTTCTCAGACAGGACCGTCTGCGAAATCAAATATTTTTGACAACTTATGCCAAAATTTAAATTTTATATTTGTTATTTTTAGTTTTATAAAAAACCATTTGGTAAGTCGTGGGTAAAGCATAGTACTTCATTCGAGGAACAAATTGCATATTTAGCTCGTTTCTTTAGCCCCTTCGCTCGCAAGCTCGCTCATGGGCCAAACACACTCGCTGTAATATGCAATTTACTCCACTCGTAAAGTAATATACTATAATTACAGAATATAAAGGACCTTTCACATATAGAGTTAATTTATGAATTGGATATATGTTAAACAATCTTGAACCATATACTCTTGTCGGTTCCCAATTCTTGAACATTGGCTTATTTGTAAACAAAAAACCAGGCATTTTTGAATGCACAGTTAAATTTTAAGCTCTTTAAACTTCCATCTACATGAATCTCTCATTCTCATTCTACAAACTGTACGTATTACTCATTTTTGTAGTATAAATATTCTTTCAAGCCTACTACTGCCATAAATTAGTATCCCACATCTGAACTTAGCTTCAAAATTTGCGTGGTAAACAATTTTAAGTGTTTTAACCTTTAGATATTTTGATATAACAAATATACTGTAAACTGTAACACACAACACACTGAGCTTAATTTTTCACAAATATAGTTTATATTTTGTTCCCAATCTAAATGGGAATCAATTTCAATACCCAAGAATCTTGCCCCATTGACTAGGTATCTGAATATCGAAGCCCTTTAGGTTTATGCTATCTGGTGAATTAATTCTTGACTGGTAAGTATTAAAAAGAACGATATTTGTTTTTTCTTTGTTTAATATTTGTTTGTTGTCAAAAAAACAATTTTGAATATATAGCATTTTATTATTTGCCTTTAATTGTAAATTAAAATAGTTTGAATCACTTACTATGAAATGGGTGTCGTCAGCATAATTGACCACTTGGAAGTTATCTTGTGGTGTTATTGAAGTGCTTAAATCATTCAAAAATATTACGAAATTAAGTAAAAATTGACCGTTTAAACATATGAGATAACAACGGTGTCCCGTTATAATGGTGTGTAAATATATAAGATATCAACTGCGCCACCTTACGGTGGCGTCATTAATTACTTTGTTATGGAAAAATTGCTCCTATAAATATATGGGATTGTGGGGTCATAGTACGTAATTTATTAAGTATCTTCTTAGTTGTCATTTGTGTTTTTTTATTCCATGTCAGATGCGTTTTTGTTTTACTTCACGAGAACGCGGTCGAACGGGATAAAAAGTATCCTAGGTATGTCATTTTTCGTGTTCTGAGCTACCTTCCTACCAATTTTCAGCCAAATCGGTTCAGCAGTCCTTGAGTTATAAATAGTGTAACTAACACAACATTCCAAGTATGCGTACTTAGACAAACAAAAGGGGCAAATTAATGGGCATGTACGCAAAAAGGATCATAGGGTCACGAGTAGGAATGGTAACCGCAGACATGCATGTTTCTGGCTCATTAGCCGTTATCAGTGCGGCATAACCAAGTAAAGTAGTGCACTTGGCATTTTTTTTGTAAAGATATCTTTTTGTTAAGTTTTGTTTGGTTTTGATGGATATTAATATGGGATAAATTGTCAATAGAAATTGAATAAAAATGCACTAAAAAGCCATAAATAAAATCTTTATTTCTTAAAAAAATTGGATTTCGATTTCCTTGAAGTCGGCTCCAATGGCAAATTAGATTCTATTTTAATCTTAGCTATTAAATCCAGATTTCGAATGTTAGTAATTCAAATCTTTTACAAACCATTGAAGCAGGCACTGTATATAATACAATATCAATATTTATTAATAAATTTTTGCATCTTCTGAAATAATTTTCAATCACAATTCTTACTTTTTACATTAAAAATATCAAACCAATCAATTATTTTTTTACAACTTGGTTTATTTCTAACTTTCTCTTACGCATTACAAATAGTTTTCATTTAAAATATTAAAAGTAGTCAAATATCCACTGTTATCAGTACAGCGAAACAAAAATTGATCAACAGGTCAGTTGGAAGCGAGCAAATGACTCAACCATGAAACAGCTAGATCTCAACATTTTGCTGACGCGAATCCATAAGGCTTTCCCTCTACCAAAAATCGTCTAATACGCCTATGAAAGTTTTCACTTCAATAATAGATAATTTATTACTTATTCACGCAAAATAAATAAACCAAAATGAGTGAAACATACTGAAAATTCCGGAAATTATATAAATAAGACATATTCCGTTCTCTTTTATTAATTTTTAAATAGGTTCCTTCATACAATCCAAATATTTGATTAAAATACTAGTTGTACTCGCAACGTCTTTCGCGTGGCGTGTGATTGTTGTATAAAAATTTCTTACCCCATCCCATTTAAGAAATGGGAGAGAAATTTTTATACACCAAATGTTAAGTTGAAAGAAGACAAATACATCTGTGAAAACCGCATTCGAATCGGATCAGTAGTTTTCATTTGATGCGCGCACAAACATACAGACAGACAGACAAACAAATCTAACCACATGTTTGGGTTCTATTTCAATGTACCCGCGACGTCGTTCGCGTGGCGTGTTGATTTTTGTATAAAAATTTCTTTCCTCACCCCATTAGAGGGGTGGGGATGAGAAAGTTTTTTTACACCAGATGTTCAGTTGAAAGAAGACAAATACGTCTTTGAAAACCGCATTCGAATAGGATCAGTAGTTTTTATGTGATGCGCGGACAAATATATACATTCCTATATACAGTTTTATTATATGTATAGATTATTGATTATTGATATATAAGTACCAATCAATGTCACTGCCTTAATTTTTAGATGATGTTTGTTAAAATGTAGTGGAAAATTTGAAGATGTTCCCTATATGCTCTTTGATGCATCAACCTTTATCTATATATATAAAAGCGAAAGTTCACTCATCACCGTATCTCAGAAACTATAAGACATACAAACTTGAAATTTGGCAGGTAGGTTCCTTATAGGGTCTAGACGTCCGCTAAGAAAGGATTTTACGAAACTCTACCCCTAAGGGGGTAAAACGGGGGTTGGAACTTTGTATCAAAGTCCTATGTTTTTGAAATAAGGGACTTGAAAATTAAAAGGTTTTCTTTAGACGTTCCAAATTAGTTAGTAATATTTTTTTTTCTTCGTTGATTAAAATTATGTTTTTTTCAAAGTTTCATGCCAATTAGGTGCTAGCTTAGATTTTTTTTCATTGATTATACTGACGTTTATATCAAACTGTCATATCGATTACTTACTTAAAAAAGTTTGTATTTTTCGTTAAGTAAACTTACGTTTGTTTGAAAAATGGATGGAGAAATTGTAACAGTCACAGTTGAATGAGTGAAAGAGATACCTGGCGATGGAGCGTGTTTATTTTCATCTCTGTCTTATTTGCGTTATGGAAATATTTCAAGGGCTGCTCAAGTTAGAGCTAATATAGTAAGCCACGTGTCCAACGATTGGCAAAAATTTAGGTGTTTTACTATGGACCGATTCAAGGTAGCAGACTTATTGCCAGATTTGGAGAGTCGATACAAAGAATAAAAAGAATGCGTTTTAACGGACATTTTAACGAAGGACATTTTGACGTATTGATTCCTATTAATCTATATATATATATAAAAGCGAAAGGTCACTCATCACCATATCTCAGAAACTATAAGAACTACAAACTTGAAATTTGGCACGTAGGTTCCTTATATAGGGACTAAACGTCCGCTGAGAAAGGATTTTACGAAACTTTAGTCCTAAGGGGGTAAAACGGGGGTTAAAAATTTGTATGAAAGTCCTATGTTTTTAAAGTAAGGCACTAGAAAATTACAGTGTGAGCTCTTTAGAGGTTGTGGAGGTTAACTTATATTCTATGTTTAGAAATCAACCCCCTTTATAAGGGTTGAACGGGGGTCGGATACTTTTTATACAACAATTAACACGCCATGCGAACGACGCCGCTGGTACATTGATTTAGAACCCAAAAATGTGGTTAGATTTTTTTTGTCTGTCTGTATGTTTGTGCACGCATCACATGATAACTATTGATCCGATTCAACTGCCGTTTTCACAGATGTATTTGTCTTCTTTTAACTTAACATTTGGTGTATAAAAATTTTTCCATCTCCCCACTCCTTTAACGGGTCAATAGAGGGATTTTGTATAAAAGTATCTCATTGATATATTTATAAATACCTCTGAAATAATACACAACATACGTACATACGTGCTATAATTTAGTTTTGATATAAGAAACAAGATGGCGCTATGAGGTTATTAAAACGAGCTATTGTTGTTTTTTGATTGCAAGTACAAATACAAATTACTATATCCTACAAATGATTAGGTCCAATGTGGAACTATCGTAGATAAATATTCTAAGGTAGTCATAATGGATGTTGTATGATTTTTTATTATTAAAATCTGTTCAGTGGTTGCAGCGTGATTGACTGACCAAAATGAAATTTTAAATAAAAAAAAATTAAAATTAGTCAAGCTAGACTTATTTTACTAAGAATACCTATACCTACAGAATAATTAAAATCAAATTTTTTTAGATGTAAAATAGACAGTCATTAAATCATTTGTGAATGTCTTAATGCCACGCGGGCAAAGCCGCGGGTAAAAGCTAGTTCTCATATATTTTTGGAGGCCTTTGGGCAATAATAAATATAAAAAAATGAAATATACTTGTTATAAGAGACATGCTTATATGACAAAAATTTTACTTAATTAATTGCTCTTTAAAGACTACAACATAAACGAAAGATTTGTAGATATTTAGGATTGTAAGGGCACCTTTGACCACAGATTAGGTGAAAAATAATTACACTAATATAAAAAGTTTTTGTTGATCTGATGATCTGTAAAGGTTAATAATTTTCCGTATAAATATTTTAAAGGTCGTTAAATCCAGATTAGATTAAAAAATTTGAACAAATTTAAAAATAACAAATAACAATATTACAAATTTATTCAATAACTATATAAATTATTTATACATATTAAATTACTTTTAAAACTAATATTATAATAATAGTTTAGGAAAACTAAACTTTTATTATTTAAAACATAAAACACAATTGTGTGTACATAGAGTGATTCATTATGAATGTCTTATCTCTAAATATGATGATCAACATGCCAATTTTCAAATTGAAATTGTGAATTAAAACCATTTTTAAATCTTAAACATCCGGTATCCCAGAAACTAACAATATTTGTACCTATATGGCTTGTTGAGCAGAATTATCATATTTTAAAGTCTAGAATCAACAATTCAGAGATTGCGCATTCTTAATCAATCACCTTCTATACATAGTATTTTTTTAATATAAATATTTTTTCTACATCCTGCAATGAATTAAAAACTAAAAATACAATAATAATAATTAGAATAATTCCTGGTAGGTTGAATACAATGTTACTGGATCATGAGTTTAAAATAGAAGTGTGTGATCGACAATAATGTTTCTTTGTGTTCAACCTTAGCTGGCACCGACTACCTACAGTACCTATGCAGACACAACCAGATGTGCAACATCATACACAAGAATTTGCCTAATTAGTTTGGATTACTTAGGACATACACTCTTTATTACAAGTACCATCCGCAGACAGTTTGTAGAACAGTCTAAAATCAGCACTTTAGACTCTACTACGATAGACCTGTTAGTTATCATCGATAGACAGGTGACGCATAATAGGCCAGATATTGCGGTAGTGGATAAAAAGACTATCTTAGTGTGCGGCCACAACGGAGCGCCGACCATCGCTCCGACCATAGCATCGCACCAGCTCAACAAAAAAAAATAAACACATAATATGTATTATTAGATCTATGTGGTTACATCGGAGCACCGACCATCGCTCCGCGCATAGGTTGGAGCTAAGGTCTGGTACTTGGTGCCAGGGTTAAAACTGAGCTTAGTATTTGTCGGACAATGTGAGCATTTGATTTAATACTTAATTATAAACAAATTGTGTAAAAATGAATTATTTATATATATATTATATATATTAAAAAACGTAACCTCGAAAATGCGAAATTTACGGTTACGTTTTTTAATATAAGTATATAATATATATGTATAAATCATTTTTACACAATTTGTTTATAATTAAGTATTAAATCAAATGCTCACATTGTCCGACAAATTTATTGCTGCGTTTTTGCTGTCCGACAGCTTAAAAATTTCTTTTATGTCTAGCTCGAAAAAGCAGCAGTTTTAAATTTAGATAATTTCAACCTTTGTTGGACTCGTCAATAGGAAGCTATACACAAAGTTTCAAGAATGTATTAATCATTTCGAAAAAAGGGTTGTGCGCGGTGGACTAATATTAGTAGAATTAAGAATATAAAATATTAATAATATAGTTTTATTTCTGTTTATTCAAAAAAAAAAAATTATTTCAAAAGTAACTAGTTTTTAGTAAATATTTGGCAACCTATTTTCTTATTTTTGTTTTTTCAACAAGTACCCACTTCTAAATATGATAATTTGATATCCATCTATAGTAGTAGATTACACCGATGTAAATTTTTTTAAATGTAAGTTCCATGTACCTATATCGTGATATATTATGTTGACTTTCAACCCAGAGATCCACTACATACTTTACACGCGCACAGGAATAGAAAAATATATATTTGAACTTACTGTTCCAAAACAGAACAATAAAATATAAAATAAATAAAAAATAAAACACTGAATAACTGTTTCAGATAAATACATAAAAAATCATTATATAAATACACAACAAACGGAAAATAAAAATCATTAACTTGGCTAGATTTCAACAGGGAAATTTAAAGATACCTAGTAAATAGATGTTATTTTAAAATACATTGTTACTATGGTGAATCACGAACTTTGGCTTTCAATTATGAATTCTTGCAAATTTAGATATCATAATATAAGTGAACCAAGTGAAATTCAGTCTCAAGCAGTGTTGTCATAACATCAAACTGTTTCCATTGAAATAAAAATTTGTTTGTTTTGTAATGATAATAATGTAATTATCGTTGTTGGTTACAATTACTCAATAATTCTTTTTAAGCTCTTTAATCTTATTATTATTATTACTATAATAATTATTATTAGATGATAATAGTAGGCGACAAAATGCCGATGATACTGTTACAAATAAAAAAATGAATACAAGTGTTAATTATGTACGTATTCTTAAACAGATCACTATTATTGTGTATGATAAATTGTCAATTCAGAAAAGTTCCCCCTCTGTCAATTTTGTTTTTAAATGATGGTTATCATTTCTTCCGTCAAGGAGTTCCAAGCATAGACTATTCTGTCAAAAAAATTATTCTAGCCAACTTCACAGTTCTCTCTTTCACCAGTTTTTTTAATGAGCCCTTAGATGTGGTTGATGATGAGTGTGGAATCATTGTAATACAATGGTGGAATATTCCAAGATCTACTGTATAGTAATCTGACATTATTTTATAAGTTTCTATAAGGTCGCCTCTTAATCTTCTGTCTCTGAAAGTAGTTAACTGTAGTCTATGATTTCGACTTTTATGTGCATCATTGTGTAGTTCGTATGGTATCCTTGTGACTTTACATTGCACCTTTTCCAATTTCTGAATATCCTTAACAAAATATGCATTCCATATAGCTTGAGCTTAACAACATAGGCAAGTTTGGGCCTAATAAAATAAATGTAGATTTTTCTAAGCAAAATGGACGACATATTTTGAAAGGACTTTTGGATGAGGTAAACAAGGAAGTTGGCTTTTTTTTTTAAATTTTATTTATGTGATTTTCCCATTTAAGTTCAAAGATTATTATGATTTCTAAATCATTTTGTTCTTTCACATTCTATAGCCTACATTGAGAACGTATGTTGTAACACCTTCTTTATTTCCAATAGTCAACACAGAACTCTTAGGTATTTTCATTCAGTTTCATTTTCCTTGTTTTATCATGTTTTAAATCGTCTGAGTCAGTAAATGAGTTCCCAAAAATTTTGCATCAACAGCGAAAAACACCATATTTGTTTTAATGTCGTAGGTTAAATCGCTGATATAAACGAGAAACAACAAGGGACCGAAGACAAAGCCACTGATCACGGGATATGCCTCTGAGAGAACACGATTAACTTTAACTTGGTACGAGCGAGTAAATAAACAATTCTTTATTAACTCCAACAACTCCCCTCTGATTCCAAAGTGTTCCAGTTTGTAAATCAAATAGTTGTAGGAAACTTTATTGAATGCCTTTTCAAAATCCAGATATATGCCATCGATAGGTCTATTGTTGTCATGAATCCGTGACCACATATAATAATAATAATAATAATAATAATAATAGCTGTTTATTGTCAAGATAAAAAATACAAAAATATAACAATCTATGTGACATGATGGCAGTCATAATTTAGTTTCTAATACAAACACAGATTTTAATTGAATAAAGGTATTAAACTTTTTTCATGACAATAGGTTCTGGATAGATTCACCTGCAACAAGTGCAGATGCCTCTCTCTACCCCCAGAACCCAAAACCCAAATTAATCCACAACAAAAATAAATTATTAAAAGTAGGATATTCTTAGCTCACTGTCCGCTCTACACCCTATTCTACATAATGTAATTTAGATATATGCTTGAACCACCAACACACAGACTCAAACGCACAGTTAAATCAATAGCTTCATTCTCATTTTCCGATGAAATACGGACGGACTCAATACTTTAAATTCAGCAGGGATATTGTTATAAGACGATGCGATATTAAATGAAAACGAACGGCGAAATAATGAGCTACCGTGTCGGGGTATAGTGAGAAGACCACGATGACGTAAATTAAGATTATGAACATCCGTCCTAAATGAAATTCGATTAAACAGGTACGGTGGTGTTTTAAAGATGATTACCTTATGACAGAAAGAAAGAAAATGAAGACTCCTTCTGTTTTCCATGTTTAGCCAGCCGGACCACACCAAAGCATGAGATACATGCTGCCTCCTTTGTATGCCATAAATAAACCTTAAACATGAATTTTGGACTTTTTGTATCCGAGAAGAAGTGTAAACATCAAGACATGGGCCATATACAATATCACAAAAATTAAAATGACTCAAAACGAGAGAATCACAGAGCATTTTTCGTACTGGAGGTGACAAAGAATGACGAAAAGAATAAATAGTTCTAAGAGAATTGTAAGCACGATTAGTTATTTTAGCAACATGTTCTCTGAACCTGAGCTCAGTGTCAATATACAATCCAAGGTCCCTGGCTACAGAAGAAAATTCAAGAAGATTACCATCCAATGACAAGCGGAGATTTTCTTGAAGAAAGTTGCGATCCTTATTGCTACAAAATAGCAGCACAGACGATTTTGAATGATTTATTTTGAGGCCATGTTTGGACGATACACATAAAAGATTCTGTAGATCTTTATTAATGACCAACTCCGCTGTAGCAACATCCTTGGTATCAAAAGAGTAATAAAGCTGGGAGTCATCAGCATATAAATGAAACTTACAAACCTCGAGACAGTTATAAATATGACAAGTGTAAATTGAAAATAAGAGAGGACCGAGAACAGAACCCTGAGGAACACCATGATGCAACATCAGTGAATCAGACAACTCTTCAGAAATCTTTACCCTCTGTGACCTACAATCCAAATAACTGGCAAAAAAGGATACAGCATTGTCGGAGAGACCTAAATAGTGAAGAATAGCCAAAAGTAGATCATGGTCAACGGTATCAAATGCCTTCGAGTAGTCTATTAGTATCAGAGCTGTGTTTCGATGAACATCAAGGGATGACATAACATCATCAAGTATTGCAGCTAATGCACTCGCGCAACCATATCCTGGACGGAAGCCTGACTGTGTTTCGGGTAGAAGATTAAAGTTAGACAGGTGTTTTCTAAGCTGGTAGTCAACAATCTTTTCTAAAATTTTTACCAACGGAGAAAGTATACTTATTGGACGTATATCATTAAGATTAGTACAATTTCTAGTTTTGGGAATCGGAGTGACATTAGCTTCGCCCCATTTTTTTGGAAAGGTACCTTCAAGAAGACATGTATTAATAATATGTGTGAGAATTGGCAAAATTGTAGGACAACACAACTGTAGCATCTGTATAGAAATATCATCCGGACCTACTGCATTAGATTTAATGCTGAAGATGACCCTTTCAACATCCTCCATAGAGACAAGTGAAAAAGAAAATATAGAATCATACCCAACCTTTGTTTGGCTCCAATAAAAATCCAAAATATCAAACGGAATATTTCCAGAAGTTTGTGAGGAAGAAACAAAATACCTATTAAGCAAGTTTACATCACTAAGTTGAGGGGGTAATTTTGTACGAGATGATTTATTTTTGATATTTAACTTGCCCAACTCACTCCACAACGCACGAGAATTATCATGATATCTTAATGCAATATTTTCAAAAAAGGATTTTTTTGCTCGACGAGTGGCAGCAGTTGTAAAGTTTCTAATCTCAGTGTAATGAGTCCAGGAACCTTCTACCTCAGAATTTCGTTTAAATTTTTTGAAAGCCCTTTCTCGTTTTCGCTGTAAGCGCCGAATATCAGGCGTTATCCAAGGGGCATACGGTCTAGAGAAAGATTTTTTCTTAATAGGTGCATGGAAGTTAAACAGCTGCAGTAAAATAAAGTTGAGAAAATCCACCTTGTCATTAACAGATTGCATTCTGTAGCAGAAATGCCATGGAACAGTGTTAAAATCATAATCAAAGGACACTGGATTAAATTTTGTAAAATCACGAAATTCACGAACCTCTGGGCCCCGAGCAGGAGGAAGAATATTGGTGACAGCAAAAACTAAACAATGATCTGATATTTCATGAAGATCGACGACTCCAGAGCGAACAATTAAAGAATCATCATTAGTTAGAATATGATCAATTAAAGTGGAAGACTCCTCAGTTATCCTTGTCGGTTCTTCAATCAGTTGTTTTAGACCTACGCCATTCAAAAGCAACCTATATAAATGTACAGCAGGGGTATTACACAAAATATCAATGTTAAAATCACCTAAACAGAAAAAGTCATCAACGTCCAGCATTATTTCGGGAAAAATCTCCTCCACACATTCTAAAAACAATTGAAAGTTTGACCCGGGAGGGCGATAAATCACACCAAAAGCTATCCTCCGTCCACCCACGTAAATAACGATCCACAGTTGCTCAATGAAGTGGAGGGAATGTGAAAAATTTAACAACTGAACATTGAGACACTCCTTCACATATATTGCAACACCACCACCTCGTGATTGACGATCACAACGAAACAAATTGTAGCCAGGTATATTAACCACTTCATCGGAGATATCTGAAGAAAGCCAGCTTTCTGAAATAGCTATTGCGTCATGGTCAGCAGCTCTTACATATTCTAAAAAGCTATGAAAGTGACTACGTAATGATCTTATATTTACATGAGCAATATTAAGACCATACATGTGTATTATATTAAAAAAAAAAAAAAATGTTGGTTATAAAAACACACCTGCAATTAAAAGTAACGATTATATATCAAAAATCTGTTTAAAGAAAAAAGATAATAATAAAACGTTTAAAAGATATTTATATAAAAATGTAAAGTGATAGTTTGACAAAAAGGTAAGAAAAAACAGTGCACTGTAGGATTATATGTTAATTTTTTACTTTTTTTTTTATTTATTTTTGTTGTGTAAAATTTAAAAATAATTGAACTATGTATCCGATAAAAGCAAAACACCAACTCGATCGGCTAAAAAAAACCTATTCATTACGTTGAGTTCTTTATATATTGGAGTAAACTCCCCAAATGTATCCTTGTTTCATCGCAATATTAACGTCTTAATGTATACATCTGATTAACATGGTACCTAAATATTCATTACTGTTCTTTTAATAAGTAATATCATTACATAGATACATAGTAAGAGTACATTGAAGAAGAAATTAAACACAGTGAGGAAAATTAAATATCATAGCATTAACTCTAAGCCCAAAGAATAAACAAGATAAATAAATACTAATAATACTAATAATGAATAATATTCATATACGCAATTAATCATGCAACATTAGAATAGATAAACTAAACACTATTAAATTGTACTTCATAAAGGAAAAGAAACAAAAACAATTCCTAATTAATATCGTAGCTGTACGCGCTAAAGTACCTACTGACGTTTATGACGACTGTGAGGTGCTCCTGAGGGAATACTTTATTCCTGCAGACGAGGGTGCGACTGTAGACACTGGATTTTTCTTTATATCTCTAAGAAATTCATCAAGCTTAGCAGAAGCCTCAGTTAGATTCTTATTGTTTCCGATTATCAGTTTTGTTTTGTTAGGGAGCAAAGCATAAATGCGCCCCTCCATTGTATATACGTTTTTCTTCCCAAATTTTTCCTTGGATTTTTCGAAAAGTTTTGCTGTTTTTTGAGTCAGTGACTCAGTTATCAGATAACCCTTGTTCTTGAGTTGCCTTTTGTTCATCCACACTTTATTCCTGTTTAGGAAAGATATAAACTTAATGATAATAGGTCGTGGACGTGATTTGTTGTTACGCTTGCCCAATCTATGGATGTTGTCGAACATATTAATGTCACATTTAAAATCAGGGATAGTAATATTATTGTTGATGAAATCAACTATGACATTTTCTACATTTTCTTTTTCTCTCTCTTCTATACCATGAACGAGCAGGCAGTTTTTGCGAGAATATATCTCTGTCTTTTCACAGGTATCTTCCAGAAGAGCTATTGATGTTTTTAGTTCAACAATTTCACGCAACACACTTCTTTTAAAATTTAACAACTCAGCATAAATAGAATCCAAAGTCGGTGCCTCTTTAAAATTGGTTGCTTCCTGAATTTTCTCCGTCAAGTTACCAACGGTAGATATCACAGTGTTTTCAAGGACGGAAACCCTTTCCAACAGATCACGGTTCATGTTGATTGTTTATAAATTATTATATTTAAATAAATGTAAATAAACAAACCAGATAGCTGATCGTTTTTGCGAGGACAGGTGTCCGGTACACTTGCGGAACAGATGATTAAAATGTTTAAAATGCCACACCGGTTACACTATTTAGGCAGTTTTTTCGCAATAATGCACTATTGTGCACAGTTCTTTCACAAAAAATACACACTCAGAGCAAAGTCAATGCTTTTATGAACACTTTTATATAAAATTCAACAATAAACTTCAACTTTTAACCAGTTATTTTTACGATTAAGGTAGCCGATCGAAAAGAATATGCTCACGCAGACATAGCCAACATCGTACTATCTAAACAACTCAAAAGATTTGTCACCACCGACTTCTTTGGCAGAAATCCATGTTGAGAGTTTGGGAGAACTCCATTATTAAACAGAAAATTAACTTCTTAATACATTTGCAGGGATTGCAGTTTAGGCTAATAATGGGGCGGAAGTTTTTGAAGAGAGGTGTAACCACTGCTTGGTGTCAAATTGCAGTAAGTTGCCCAGATGTCGTACAATCATTCATAGACTCAACCAGCATGGTGTCAACGGATGTATAACATTTCTGAAGAAAGGTTGCTGGTAGATTGTCTGGACCAGACGAAGAATCACTTTATAAATTTTGTAAGGCCTCTATAACATTCTCTGAAGTAAAATGAACAGTAGTTAATGATTTACTAGATCTAGTGTTTAGAGGTAGAATGGGAAACTGATTTTCATTATCTAGTCTGCTATTTGTTCTCTTTCTGGGTCCCTTGAAATATGTTTTGAGGAATGGTATATTCTATAAATAATTATTTTATCGTTTCTTTGGACACTTATTACCGTGGGATGGGATCTCAATTTCAATACCTATCCGGTGCGTTTTTTTTTTATTTGAACTAATCAACTTTTTTTATAAATTTTTTATTTAGTAATAAGTTACCAATAGTCTCTTCAGCATATTGATTGTTCAGTTATTTTTTGTCACATTTCATTTTAATAGTTTCTAAATTGTATTGACAGATGATTTATTTAAATTTATTTAAGATAACCATTTTATATCAACTGTCGCATGTCATTGATTTGATGCTTAAAAATCAGGTAAGAATGACAGTACTGTACTGTAATACACACATTAAGCCATGTAGGACAGTGTAACAGAATTTTAGCAATATTTACCAATGTAAATATACAAATAAAATTGATCCGCAAAGAATGTTCCTATAAAAAAATGTTTTTCCAAAGAAATACAAAATAAAAGAATTTATGACAAGAAATTATTTTTATAATTTACAATTTTAGTCGTAATTCTTTAGCTGTAAATGTGTTTTGAAAAATTGTTTTAACATGCCTCGATGTTATTTGGCCGAAAACGAAATGTTAAGGGCTGTGGGGTTGATTGAGGTAGGAATACGCCAAATTGATTGGACAAACGCTATAGAAACCACTCAGAACGTTATCTCACGTCTCTGGAATAGTTATCGTGAAACGGGAAACGTTTGGGAAATGCATTTGGGACGATCAAGGATGACAACACCTCATATAAACCGATAAGTAACCCCAATAAATCGCACAGTGACGGCACAGTAGTTAATGAATCATCTCCGTGGAACTCATAATATGAGTTCTTCCAGATATACCATCTACAGATGGATAAGAGAAGCTGATTAAGTTAGCCGAAGACCTTGGAGATGCCAACCTTTAAATAAGAGAATTGCGTCAGTAGACTACGTTGGGAAGAAGAAAATATTATATGAGAGCAAACTCAGTGGCAGAATATTCTTTTTAACCGATGAATCTCGGTTTGGTTTGTTCAGATTCTCGAAGGATACGCGTATGGACAGATCCTGACGCAAAAAATCGAATGAAACATATACAATAGGTTCACAGCTACACAGGAGGCACAATTTTGGTATGGACAGGAATTTCGCTTGACAGTAGAACTGAGCTCGTTTTGCTGGATTGTTTTTTATTATCAGAGTGCTACGTTATAAATGATCTAGTACCTGCAGTTGTTCCATACACGCAAAACATTGGTCCTGATTTTATCTTGATGCATGACATCCATACAGCCAGAGTGACAAGAAATTTTTTGGAAGAGCAGAATATTCCAGTTTTACCCTGACCAGCTCAATCGTCCGATCTTAATCATATTAAGCATGCGTGGGATATGCTTCAGCGAAGAGTTTTTCAAGATCAGAAGCAATAAGCTGTTTCAAGCTCTTCAATGTGCTGGATGGCTGGATGGCGATTCCCGAAAAAGATCAGGATAAATTGATCCTAAGTATGGAAAGACGTGTAGAGCCATCATAACTTCCTTATTAAAATATGTTTTTCTTTGTTCCATTGTCAATTTTTTTTATAAAAAATTTAATTAATATATTTACATTTTTGGCATACATTTTAAATTGTTCTTATTTTTTTATGAAAATGAGTCATTTTGATGTCTTCGTTCGTTAACCTCTTCCAACGTATCAGGCTTACACAAGTTATTCTATGTAATACTTTCGAACCATTTTATAAATAAAGTTTTTAAATATCCCTAGATTTTGAGCAAGTGTGTAGTAGAAAAAAACATTTTACATGCATTTCAATTGAATTACTCTTTTAGTTACAAGGGTTAACATTTACAACATTAAGTGGTCATTTCTTTATTAAAAAAAAGTTATCGTCACACGTGTTTAGTTTGATCAAGAATTTGTAATATTGATATTAATGGAATTCTATGTTTACATTGCTTCCATTTATTTGTTGAATGAATATGTAAATTTTTTAAATTGTTACGGAGAATGTTTTGAAAGTAATTATATTGTTTTTATTAGCTAGTTATGTATGCGTAAGTAATAATGTTTTTAATTGTTTTTCATTTTATTTGTAATAAATACGCATTTACAGATCTAAGCGTGGAAAATTTAAAATGACGAATTAAATATAAATAAACTTGTACGACGATGCTCATTATAAATACTCTTGTACCTTGTACTACACTGCTCAGAGAAGACGAGAAAGTTCTAAAACAGAGAGACAATGTGCGTAGAGTTTACAGGAGGATACCTGATTCTTTGTGAAAATCTTACGCTTTAGGTTAACCACCGGCTTGTCAAAACAGAAAGACAGTATAAATTTTATAGTATAATTGTCTGATAGTTTCCCCACATATTGGAAGAATAGTTACGTGACACCTATATTTAAGGCAGGTGATATATCAAATATCAAAAATTATAAAGGTATTTGTCTCTAATCTTGTTGGCCACAGCTTCTCGACTCTTTGGTCACACAGAAGATATCAGATGGACGGTCAACTCTGACTAATTCATTAGTGTATCACAATTACATGCTTGATGCTTTTGAGAATGGTTTATAGGAATAGGCTAAATGGTTCTTTATCAAATGAGATAAATGTCCTTTCAGGGGTTCCGCAGGGATCTCATCTTGGTCCCATTTTATTCGTACTTTTTGTGAATGACCTTGTTATTCCATTAAGAACTCAAGATTTTTGATTTATGCTGATGACATCGAGCTCTATAATGCAGTGTCTTGTGTTGGTGATAAAAGCTTGCTGCAGAGGGATCTGAATGGGTTGTCATATTGGTCAGATATTAACTGCTTCAATTTGAATGTGAGTAAATGCTCTTGTATTACTTATGCCAGAATAAATGCTGTATTTGATTTTTCTTATTCTGTTGGTGGTAGTATTCTGACAATGTGTGACTCTGTTAAAGATCTGGGGGTTGTATTAGATTCCAAGCTTGATTTTCGTGAGCATTTAACTTCTGTTGTAAACAAGATATTAAAGAATTTGGGTTTAATTATTCGTAACGGTAAAGATTTACCACCGAGAGTCTTGCCTTCTCTGTACTTTTCACTTGTTCGTTCGGGCCTGGAGTACTGTAAACCTGTGTGATCACCTTTTTATAAATGTCTTTGGAAACTGTACAAATAATGAGGTTTGCTCGTTATGTCTATTTCCGTAATAAGTGGAATGGTATCGAGTTTAGTTATGATTTTGTTTTAAATGAACTTTATATGTTGAGACTCCATCATCGTCGTGAGTGTTTTGATTTAGAGTTTTTGTATAAACTTTTGAATGGTCTTGTTTGTTCCTCTGAACTTCTGGGTATTGTATCTGTTTAATCAAAATTAAAATGTATTTTATCATAGAGTATTTTTTATGATCTTTTTCTCACATATTGTCATTGGTCATTTAGAGTCATCAGGAGTGTACAAATTAACGTCTGATACTTGTGAAAAATTATATGTGGGTCAAACTGGTAGATCCTTTAAAAAAAGATTAGCAGATCATAAAAGATCGTTTGATAATAATCGTGATAATTCAAACTATGCCAAACATTTAATAGCAGAAAAACAGTTTGACCCTCATATAATTTTTCACGACACGTTAATTTGTACACTCCTGATGACTCGAAATGACCAACTAGATTTAAAAAATTCACCATTACTTAATCTCTTTACCTAAGTGGGAACTTTCTAATCTTGTAAATATATTTTAACAATAACTATAAATTCTAGAACTTGATTATATTAGTTTAGTACTGATTTTACATCTGATAAAGATATTGTATATCGATACATATGTTATGTAAGTTTGTGAAATAAAAGTGAATATCAAAAAGTACTCGTGTGATTTTATCGTTAAATAAATAAACTATATATAAATCGAACCCTATTTAATTTATGTTTCGTTCAGCATAAATGATAATGATCTTTTTGCGTTTCACTAATAAAAAAATCCCAAAAATTGTTTAGCAATAATTCTTTCAGTCATTTAGTGAAATGAAAGAAACCAATCAAAATCAGCAATCATCCTAAAATGAAAAAAAAATACTTTAAATAATCCCTTTTAGTAGGCACGCTTCTGATGATATCTGTTTAAAGATATATGAAAAACACATATGGTATTTATACACTCGCGGAAGCAATTTTTATAGTATAAAAAAACATTATGTTTACTGATTTGGAATAAATAATTAACATTAAATAGCTAATTATATGTATAATACGTCATTCGCACAAATATATATTTTTTAATGAAATCAATAGCTGTAAATATTTATTTTGCAATTACGAAATAAAAACAAATTAATGTTGATTTTTTTTTATTGTTTACTGATATCGATAATAGGATGTGTAATTCATCTTTGGTGTTTTGTAAAATGGATACTGATGAAAATCAAACATATAAAAACCTTATTTTAAAAATAAAAAACTAGTGTGGCAGTCAGTGGGACTGCCGGCAGAAGTTATACTTCTTTGCACTCGCATGGATTCATAAATTTGTATGCGAATGATTTAGCAAACTCATTATATGATATTCGTGGTAAGCGACTCCAAAAACCTCCTAGTACCGTGTGCACACTCTTTTTGTATCAAATTTGCATAAAATTCCTGGAGACGAGGTCCGTCTTAAGCACCAGGTGTTTCGAACACCATCGCTATTATTATAATCGTATTTAGCGACTCAAAAAAAAACACCGACTACCAAGTGTGCACTGATTTCGTACAGAATTTACATAAAACCCCAGAAGAAGAGGGAAATACCCTAGACACCAAGTGCCGCGGAGACTTTTGGAATCGTGATATTAGTGTTCAGCGAGTCCGAGTATATAAATTGAACCCATTTTCAGAAATACTTCCGAGTTGTAAGTTTTCTCTCTATTGTCTGAATGTACTTTTCGAATGCAGAAATGCAATTTCCAGTTTTACATTATAAAATATAGCGACAAATTTCCTGATACGTTAACGAATCCAATGCAAAAAAACGCATTCCGATCCATCTTACGTTACAAAATTCGGAGGTTTTGGTGCTTTATTTCCTCGACTATTCGTAAAAACTCTGTTTATGTATCCAACAACCTTAAAAGCATGGAGCAAAATATACTGCAACCATGTGACGGTATTTTAGACTACAATACAATACTCATTACTGAATATTATTATTAATATAAAATGCTAAACTTTATATGTATACTTACGTTACAGAATTATAAAATAATCTGTCAAATAATCATGTGGTCCGTCACTATGATATTCATACATTAGTTCAGACTGTTTTTTGTATATCTATCCCTTTTCAATGTACTGAATGTTTAAACGGTATTCAAAGGACTTATAGTTATGACTAATAACATGTGGTATATATTTTATCTTTGTTTTTACCAACCAATATACCTTATAAGTGTTTCTGTCTCTCTCTTACTCACACCATTACATATGTAATGATTTTTCCCATTTAACTCTACACAATCTTTTTCTACAGAGTGTACGAATAGAAGGATAACTTCAAAAAGGAAAAAAAGAAAGCAAAATATCCGAATTTTTATGGATCAATTTTAAAACTTAACGAAATTAAAAGGACAAATAGCCCAATATAAATAATCGAAATATTTAAAATTATTGGAAATACAAATGAAATTGAAAGTAGTATATTAAAGCAAACAGTACCAGAAACCTTAGTAATAAAATCATAATAATAAAAATTGTTAACTAAAAACATAAATTAATAAATTATCCAGATGGCCTTCAAACACTTAAGAAAGTGCCCCTCTATTAACCTCAAAAAGAAGGAGTCCAAATAGCAATTTGTAATCGTGATTTCACATAACTGTCGGTGTCGACTGTCGAGATTGTCACATGTTAGTCTCGAATAAGTTTCTTGGCACTTTTCATATATTACTAGCGGACCCGGCGAACTTCGCATCGCCTAACACTAATGTTTTTTCCAATTTTTTTTTATTTTTACGATTAATTTTTTGTATTTTTTATCATATTTTCTCGTTAGTTACCAGTTTTTACTATTATTTATAGTACTTTGTAATTTCTCGGTTAGGTATATTATATATTAACTGCGCCACCTAACGGTGGCGTCATAGTTCTTAGGTAAGTAAGTTTTGCTCTTTTAAATATATGAGATACCAACTGCGCCACCTTACGGTGGCGTCATAGTACTTAGTTATGTAAGAATTACAACTGCGCCACCTTAGGGTAGCGTCATAATGATTAATTTCGTAATAAACGCGTCCGCTCGCTGCAAAATTCAAAGTGCTATAGGGAAAATCGCGGCCTCCGATGCGCTATTTATACTATTTATAGGCACGCTTCTGCCGCCCCGGCCGGCCAGTACCACCGCAAGCGCTACGTCCCGCAATTTTAAATCTGTAATATCTTCGAAAATATTCATTTAAATCTTATGCTGTAAAGGACCATATAGATCTATGTTAAATTAACAATGTATTTAAGCTATTTAGTTGGATAAGGATTAATGCTGTATTGGTTAAAATCGCTTCGAAAATTAGCCATTATTTGTCGTAAAAAGTAAATGACAAAAAACTGTTATTGTGGGATATCCATAAGAGATAGACATATACCATCCCGGAGTTTTCTGTAGACCTTTTCCATGTGTACAAATAATTAGTACCTTATTTTGATAAATCTCGTAGGGTTCAGCCTGCGTTTGCAATGTAAGCGGAAAAAAAATTGATAATTAACGACATCACATTAGAAACCTCAAAAATAACAGTATTTCTCCACCATTTAATGGATGTTATTATACACATAAACCTTCCTCTTGAATTACTCTATCTATTAAAAAATCCGCATCAAAATCCGTTACGTAGCTTTAAAGATTTAAGCCTACAAAGGGACATAGGGACAGAGAAAGCGACTTTGTTTTATACTATGTAGTGATTTTTAGGGTTTAACGATCATTTTGCACTGTTTTACACTTTTTACGCGTTTTTTCGTCGATTTTAAGCGAAATTCGATCACATTTTGTGTTTACTAAACGTAAATGTCAATGTTTTACTTGTCAGCCGAATTGACAGATAATCGATTTTTTTAATATAATTCGTAAAATTAACGACATCACATTAGAAACCTCAAAAATAACAGTATTTCTCCACTATTTAATGGATGTTATTATACATATAAACCTTCCTCTTGAATCACTCTATCTATTAAAGAAAACCACATCAAAATCCGTTGCGTAGTTTTAAAGATTTAATCATACAAAGGGAAATAGGGACAGAAAAAGCGACTTTGTTTTATACTATGTATATTGATATAATAGGCGAGGCAACGATGCACAGAACCTACCAATTTAACGAAGCAAGATGAATCAGTATGCAACAACTTGCATTCGATTCGTAAGAGCGTGAGGAAACTTAGTGAATACTATTCATGATGGTAAAATGAGAATTGCATTTTGAGCACAAAAAAAAGGCATTTCCAAAGTGCATCTTAAAGTAGGTACACAGAAAAAAAAATATCCACAGGAATGAGTTCAATTTTGTTACTCGGGAGTTTTAAGGACGCTAAATACGAATATGATGGCTATTGTCCCCGTGCTACCTGATGCCTAGGGTGAACCTCGTCTCTTAGATTTTAATGTTAATTTCATTTGAAATCATTCGAAAGTCATTACGCGGGGGTTTTCGAGGTCAATTATAATAAATATGATGTCGGCGATGGTCCATGATATGCAGAAAAGATCTTCAGAGAAGCAGTAGAACGCAGAACAGAGGGTATCATGTATCATTGTCAATGGAATAGTCATCAACAATCTGAGATACGCTGATGATACAGTTCTGCTAACAACGGACATGTGTGATTTGCAGGCACTTCTACTTTACATTGAGTGACGGACCATAGCCGACAAATGAGTCTGAAAATAAACAGAAAACTCAATGGATGGTCATCAGCAAAAACAAAAATATAACTAATAACTTGGCAAATATTAGAATAAATAGAAACATAATTCCGCTAAGAATACGCTTATTACGCTGCTATGTGTTTAGCATTTTTTTTATGGAATGGAAGCATGGACCCTCATGGAAACGATGTGCATGAGGATTTGAGCTTGTGAAATGTGGGCTTACTGCAGAATATTGAGGATATCATGGATGGACAAAGTGACAAATCAAGCGGTAATGCAGCGGCTAAACAAAGAAAGAGAAGTACTGAATATCATAAAAAGAAGAAAAGAAGAGTACTTTGCCACGTGATGAGAAATTCGAAATATGAAATGCTACGCGGCTCTGGACGTAGAAAAACCTCCTGTCGTAAGAACCTCCGTCAGTGGGTTGGAGTAAGCACCAGGACACTATTTAGATCAGCTGTGGACAAAGTAAAAATCATGCCACTGATCGCCAATGTTCTTGGAGGACAATGCACTTAAAGAAGAAGAAGATGGTCCTCGAGGTAACTGTTCAGGGTGGATTTCGTCTCCTGGAGTTTTATATTAATTTTATTCGAAATCAATCGATAGTTTTTACTGGGGGTTTTCGAGATCGCTTAACATGAATATGATAACAACGATGGTCTACCTGGTACTCATGGTGGTCTTGAAATTTAATTTTAATTTCACTTGATATCAAACAAAAGTTAATATATGATTTATTAAATATACGTGCAAAACAGTTTTTTAATTAAGTAAACCATTCGGCGGAGTTGCTGACACCTTCAGAAAGACATCCACTGAGAAATAGAGGCTAGAGAAAGCCCAGGAGTGGTGGGAAAAATCACCGGGCAAGCGACAAGCCAAAGTCTTCATAAAGGGACACTCGGCGAAGTTTACTGCAGAGCTGCTATCACAAAGGCGAAACGATGTCAGAATGATTGACAGGACATTGTCGGCTCAGAAAACACATAAGTCAGCTTAACTTTGCAGATGAAGAAATCTGTCGATACTTCCAAGACGAGGAGGAAACCGCATTTCATGTCCTATGCCAATGTGAAGGCCTTGCAAGGACGCGGTATCTGGTATTGGGAGATAAGAAACCGGCTGCTCAAATTTATGTCGCGAGGCCACTGTCAAGGCTATTAAGTCTCATTAAGAGGGCAGGGCTACACAAGGTGCTCTAATTTTATTCTAGAAATGATGAGTGATCACAATAGATCTGTAAAGGTCGCAGTGATACAGGCTAAGAGCAAACCCAATGATTATCTATCTATCTTCTACGTAAAACCAATCCTGAATTTGTAAATACAATTTCTTTAATATGCTGCGTTAATGCATCTACCGTTGGCAGAATTTTACCGATCGACTCGTTTCCATTTTTGGAAATACTCATAAGATATATCGTATACCGATACGTTTTAGCCAACTGTATATTTGATGGTCTAAATTCATCCGGTATATTAGGCTTTCTGAAATTGAATAATAAATAATTGAATGTTTTGAATAATTTTTGGAAGTTTTATATAGTTATTCTGAGGATACCTATCAACTATCAACCTATCATCATATTAGTGTTCAACGACCTCGAAAACCTCCCAAGTAATGACTTTCGAAAGAAATTAACATAAAATTCCAGGAGACGAGGTCCAGCTTGGGCATCAGGTAGCTCAAGGATCACACGTCGTTATCACATTTGTGGTCAGCGACCTCGAGAACCCCCGAGTAACCAAATTGAACTCATTCCTGTTGATATTTTCGAATTGAAATTTTTTTCTCTATGTACTTAGAGATGCACTTTGGAAATACATTTTCCTTATGATCAAAATGCAATTTTCATTTCACCATCATGAATTTTACTATGTTTCGTGATGCTTTTACAAATCGAATGCAAGTTGTTGCGTGGCGATTCATTTTGCTGCGCAAATTTGGTAGGTTTTTTTTGCTTTTAGTCCTTCATTGTCTCGCCTATAAGTAAATCTAAACTACACAAAACCGAAAACGTAATTGAATTTCATCAATGTCAACATATCCTAAAAGGCAGTGGCGAATTAAACTCCTGCGGGGCCCGGGACAAAATCGAGCTTGGGAAACATATTCTGATTCGTTTTTGATGTGAAACATCTATAGCCGCACGTAAATCAGATTTCTCGCGTGGCGACGGTGACGTATGACGTAAAAAACCTAACGCATAGATAATATATAATAAAGAGATGTACTGATACCTTATATGAAATTGGTCTCATGTTTTGAGCGACGGTGGCGCGCCAACAATAGGGGGAAGAAGCTCATCGATTCAAAAATTTGGCGGGACAGGGTATGAATTGTTTCATATAGAAAAACACTTTTAAAGCTCATATTTTAATTTTTAATATTTTTACTGATGTGTAAAAATATTAAAAATTGAAATATAGACTTAAAAGTGCATATTATCTTATAATATTTAGGTAAATAAATATAAAAACTAAACAAGTTAAAATGGTTTCGTGGGACACCAGGTAGGAACTATGTTCCTTCGGCTAATGAAGAATCGATACATAACACTACTCGCTTGTGTATACGACTGTAACGCCTGCGCACGTCTCATTTAACGGTCAATATATCAAAATCAGTATACATAGGAACTACCAAACGCTCGATCAACACCAGGATTAAAGAGCACAAGGCCAACTGTCGTCTGGGGCAGACGGACAAATCCGCCGTAGCGGAACATACCCTCACTATGGACCATCGGATTAAGTTTGAGGAGACCCAAGTCCTCGCTACTACATCAGCATACCATTCCAGACTCTATAGAGAACCCATAGAGATAGAGAAGCACCCGAACAACTTTAATAAAAAAGAGGAAGCAGTCAAGATCAACAAAACATGGGTCCCCATAATTAAGGGTGCGAAAACTCTACCCTTAACGAGCAACACCGAACAGAACCGATTGGAATCGAAAGCAGCGGAGGCCCCGCCCACTTCCTTCCCGACGTATAAATACGGGCTCCGTTCACGCAGAGCTTAGTAGTTCGCAGACTGTCAACCAGAAAGCAACTTCTGAAGATGCCAACCGCTCGTGTTGGCGAAACGTCAAGTCTACATGACAATCGACGCCGGCCTAAGAGCCCAAAAACCATTGATACATTAGACAATGGCCGCGAAAGCCTTTCACAGTTTAAACAGTTGTGAAATTTTTCACTCAAAATATAATAAACATCCCAATATATATATTTTTTAACAGCTTCCAGAAACATCCAAAATGTTACTTATATTAAAATAAACAGTGTTTTATGCCAAGACTAAATCAAATTGGGTAAGGTTGTTAGGTCACCAAACTAATATCCGGTCAGGCCAGTCAACAGTGGCCGGATATCCTACATTATTGAGAATTTCATGTCTTAGTATTAATACTTGTAAAAACCAAACTATTTTGATTATTGATTATAAATCTTCGTAAATTCTAATGAAATATAAATAAAATCGAATGCCAAATCAGTTTAAGGACTTTATTATTAAATTAAGTCAAAATTAAATTCTTGATACAGGTAAACATTAACATTCATCAACAATTTAAAATTCTTCTTAACTTTAAAACACGCAATCAGTTGTTCAGAATTTTCGTTGGTGTCTTTTTATTTGTGCAAAATAGAAGTCTGTTTCAATGGGGGGATTATGGATTAAAGTATTATTTTAGAATGGACGAAGAAGTTTATTTATTGGAAGACTTTTATTTATTGAAATAGAGTTGTCAGATGTGTCTTAATACCATTAAGGATCAGAGAGAAGAGAGAACTAAAACTAACTGCTTACAATTATACTGCTACAATTGTCCCTTTTATATCGTGTAACATTTGGTATCTATAAAGTTTCATAAGTTTCTAAAAAATTGGGGTGTACAATGCTTGAATTCTACCTAGTTTATTACTCGTATTTCGAGTACTTTTAAAAATGTGTTCACCAAATGAAAATTTTACTTTCAGAATAAAACAAACTTAAAATATTTAAAATATAATATTTTAAAAGAGAATGATTTTTTAGTCGATCATAATATTACAGTAGACAAAAGTCCTGTTCAATCCTTGCATTTATGCTATTCATTATTTCAGAACAGCTTTCCAAACCTTTATTCACAGAAACATCAGCCTTCTTTGGATCTTTGATGTGAAAATTCTCTTAAAGACCTGGATGCACTAATTAGCCTAATTAGCCTTTGAATTTAAATTTCACGAAAATACTCAAATGGATTTAAAATCTAGAACTGACAGAATTTAATAATGTATGACAAAATTATTGGAAAATACGACTTCGTAAAGTGTTTTTCTTATAAATTTAGTAAACGTATCACGTAATTTGCTTTTTAAATTTAGTTTCATTTCATATCCTTATATAAAATAAGATTTCTTATTTTTATAATACTGAAACACTTATGGGGACTTTTACACAATTTATTTACAAAATTGTTAAGATACACTGAACTCTGCTGGATAACGTCTAACTACTTGACAATACAATGAACTCTTGTGAACATTTGAACTTGAACTGACGTTAACATCCCCTTATATACAACTTTATTTAATCTAGTTAGTGTGTTTAGAAGTTTCTAGAATTTTCTAGAAACATTATTTAAAATGGTCAGTTGATTTTTATAAACTTCTAAAAATCAACTGTCAATAACAATCTTTCAAATTAAGGTCCTTCCTTTACGGTTATCCTGTTACACTGCCCCCTCCTTAGATTCATTCCTCCTGGAATGTTATTTCCTTCATCGGAATCCCGCACACTCCCTGAGCCAGCCAAACCATCTTCTTGGAGTTGCTGCGCATCTCCACTGTGGTTTCCCTGGTAAGGCGCCAAACGATCATGATGCACCACGACGGGTTTCCCTCTGGGAATTTTCACGATCCGATAAATGACATCGTTAATCTTCTTCTTGATGGTGTAAGGACCTTCCCAGTTCTTCTGTAATTTGGGACAAATACCTCGACGCCGTCGGGGGTTATAGAGCCAGACTAAATCTCCAACTTGGTAACTCTTTTCCATTGTCCGTGTGTCATAGTACCTCTTCATCCGATCACTAGATAATTGAAGTTTTCCACGCACCAGGTTGTGTATATTCTCCATTCGATTCTGAAGATCGACTACATATTGTTCACGGGCCACTTCTTCACCAGGTTTACAACCAAACATAAAGTCACATGGTAGCCTCATTTCTCTACCGAACAGGACCTTCGCAGGCGTTTGGCCAGTTGATTCGTTAATGGCCGATCGAATTGCCATTAGAAATAGTGGAATATGTCGATCCCAATCCCTCTGACATTCTGACACCACTTTTGACAGATAGTTGGTTATAGTCCGGTTCATTCGTTCCACCATTCCATCAGACTGAAGGTGTATCGCTGTGGTTCTCGTTTTGTGGATGCCTAATCTTTTGCAAACTTCTTGAAACAGCTTGCTTTCAAAATTTCTCCCTTGGTCTGAATGTAATTCTAGTGGTACCCCAAATCGGCTTACGAATTCTCCAACTAATATATCTGCTAAAGTGGTGGCTTCCTGATTGGGAACTGCATAGGCTTCAACCCATTTAGTGAAGTAGTCCATGACAACAAAGATGTACTTGTTTCCTACATCGCTCTGTGGAAGTGGCCCCAATATATCTACTGCGATTCTTTCAAAAGGACTTCCAACCAGGTATTGCTGCATTTCCGCCTTCGGTTTTCGGTGCGGACCGTTACTGGCAGCACATGTAGTGCATTTACGACACCAATCTTTAACAACATTAGTGCAATTTACCCAGTAAAATCTATCTCGGATCTTTTGCAACGTTTTCGTGATACCCAGATGTCCTCCAGAACTATCATTATGCATCTGTTTTAAAATTTCCGGTACAGCATTTCTTGGGACCACTATTTGTTTCCTTGTTTCTGTGCCCTCGAAATTTTCTACAAGTCTTTTAACGAGCCCACCGTCCAAAACTAAAGAGTTCCATTGGGACCAGTATGCTTTTAAAGCAGGAGAGGATGAGGATATCTCTCTCCACAACGGACGACGGTCCATTCTCTTCCACTCTCGAATCTTTTTCAGAACGGGATCGTTTTCTTATTGCTCCTCCAGCATAGAGCTCTCGTCTTCTGGTACAACCTTAACTAGGGAAAGTTTTTCCTCGTTCTGCTCCATGCGGGTACAATGAGGGCAATCAGGTCGACATGGCCTTCTGGAAAGTGCATCAGCATTACGATGTCTTGTTCCAGGTCTGTGCTCGATTTCAACATCATACTCCTGCAGTTTTTCGAGCCATCTTGCTATCTGTCCTTCTGGGTTCCTAAAGCTAAGTAGCCACTTTAAACTAGCATGGTCTGTTCTGATCAGGAATTTTCTGCCATACAGATATTTATAAAAGTGTTCGACGGATTTTACAACTGCTAACAATTCCCTCCGAGTTACACAGTAGTTCTTTTCAGCTTTCGATAAAGTTTTGCTGAAGTAACCAACCACTCTTTCCTTACCATCTTGTAGCTGTGACAAGACGGCTCCAATTCCCACATTGCTGGCGTCGGTGTCCAGAATAAGCTTACCATCAGGAAGTGGATAAGCAAGAACAGGTGCTGACGTAAGCTGTTTCTTCAATATTTCAAACGCCTCTTGACATTCCTGATCCCAACAGAAGGACTTATCTTGTTCTGTTAAACGTGTCAAGGGTTTGGCGATGTCTCCAAAATTCTTGACATATCGTCGGTAATAGGAACAAAGACCCAAGAAACTCCGGAGCTGATGTTTGTCTATAGGGATTGGCCATTCCTGAACGGCTTGTATCTTAGCGGGGTCAACAGCAACGCCATCCTTGCTTACGTTATGTCCTAAATAGTTGACCTGTCTCTGGAACAAGTGGCATTTCTTAACATTCAATGTTAGATTAGCGTTCTGTAATCTTTTAAAGACTTCTTCCAGGTTAGATAAATGTTCCTTAAAGGTCTTACCCATTATGATGATGTCGTCTAGATAAACTAGACAAGTTTCCCATGACAAACCCCGCAGGATGTTCTCCATTAGCCGTTCAAACGTCGTAGGAGCATTACAGAGGCCAAACGGAAGGACCGTGAATTGCCACAACCCTGATCCACTGGTAAAGGCAGTCTTTTCTTTGTCTGCAGGATTCATTTTAACCAGTATCCGCTTTTAAGGTCCAAGGTAGAAAACAAAGTAGAACCCGCCAAAGCGTCGAGGGCATCATCAATCCTTGGCAGAGGATAACTGTCCTTCTTAGTGACATCATTTAGCTTTCGATAGTCGACACAAAACCGCATTGATCCGTCTTTCTTTCTCACTAATACCACAGGAGAAGCCCACGGACTACTGGATGGTTCGACTATGCCATTTTGAATCATTTCTTTAAGGGCTCTGTCTGCTTCTTCCTTCTTAACTTGAGGCATCCTTCGGGGTACCTGTCGAATCGGACGTGCATCACCAGTGTCAATTCTATGTTGTACAACATCAGTTCTTCCCAGTTTACTTTTAGAACCAAATACAGGTTTATAACGGTAAAGTAGATCTCTTACCTGTTTCTTTTCTAATTTTGACAAAGAGGGATCTAATTTTGTCATTAATTGTTCAATTTCGTTGGTCTCAACTGTTTCCGTAGCGTTTACCTTGTGAATTATGGCCGTTACTGGTTCTAAACTTCCCATTTCCGTGTCTTTTCGGAGAAGAACTGGATGATCGTTCAAGTTGATAACTCGGATGGGTACCTCTTTGGCGGATCTGACAAGAGTCTTACCCACAAGGAGTCCTTTTCCCAATTCATGGTCATGGTTCTTCGGCCCTATCATGGCTGGGGCACCATCTGACTCCAGTCCATCCAACCGCGCTGTGACGACACATTCGCAGCTTGCCGGAAGTTCGATATCATCGATTAGCTTAATCGAGGCATTGTCAACTTGTTTTCGGTGCAGGAATATTTCTTCATTACCAGTACGAAGGATACGTTGGCGAAGATCCAAATGAAAACCACAGTGGAGCATAACGTCCATGCCCAGAACAACATCTTCATCAACGTCAGCTACCAGCACTGAGTGAACAAGAGAGGTTGAACCAAACTGTCGCGTCACCTGTATCTCACCGTAGACTCTAGCAGAATCTCCGGTAGCGGTACGCAGTCTCCAACTGGTAGGCCACATCTTCTTTCGCATAATGATGGATGGTCGAACGATAGTTTTCGTAGCTCCAGTGTCTACCAGCATGCTAAAGTTCTTCCCATCAATGAGGCCATCCACATATAAGCTGTCCACGTGATGTCGCAGAGTTGCCAATTTAATGGTGTGAGGGGCTTCGGGAATGTTTGGGGTCGATTTCGCCCTCCAGGAGTCGACCCGTTCTAGTTTTCCTGCTGCTGGGGTACTTCAGCAAAAGATTTTTCTTTTTGGGGGCAAGTATTTCTTATATGGCCTAGTTCTCCGCAGTTCCAGCATCTCACTGGGCGCCTTCTTTTCGGAGATAACTTCATTAATCTCTCTACTACCGCTTCAACGTCGCTAACGGAATGAACGGCATGGTCGTAGTTACCGGTGATTTCCCTTAGTCAAGCAACTCCACATGAGGCCTCCGTCGCCGCCTCAAACTCCAGGGCAATGGTCAAGGCGTCCACAAGAGACTTCGGCCTCGCCAACCGTACAGCCCGCTGCAACTCGACGTCTCGAAGACCATCGGTGAAGGTTTGGACTGCCAAGCACTCCAGAAAATCCTCTGCTGCATTTGAATACGCAAGTCGTACCATTCTTGCTACTTCTGCTTCAAATTCCTGGATAGTCTCTCCATTTTTCTGCTTTCGGCTCTTTAACTGCATTCGGTACACCGGTTGTAGATGAGTTTGACCATAACGCATCTCTAGACGATTCACCAATAACTCGAAGTTGTCAGCTTCATCCGGTGTCAATGATTGCAAGACGTCTAAAGCATCGCCTCGCAGAGCTACGGTTAAGGACAATGCCTTCTCCTGGGATGACCATCCATTAGCTCTGGCCGCTGCGTCGAATTGTTTCAGGTAATTTGGCCAGGAAGTCTTCCCGTCGAAGGTCGGGGGTTTCATCGTCGTTCGTACCTGGGTAGTCTCCCCATTTCCTCGTCGGTCGACGTCTACGTGGCAGGTTTCCGTCCTTTCTGCATCTCCGTCGCCGTGGTGGATGGGCTGGTTTCGACGACAAGCTTCGTGTTCTCGTTGAAGCTTTCTTATTTCGGACTGCATTTGCTGGATGATCTGGTTTTGCTCGTCTCGCAAGTTGGCGACTTGTTGATTTTGTTCGTCTCGCAAACTGGACACTTGCTGATTTTGTTCATCTCGCAAGCTGGACACTTGCTGATTTTGTTCGTCTCGCAAGCTGGACACTTGCTGATTTTGTTCGTCACGAAGAGTGTGCATTTCGGAGCGCAAATGCGATATTTGCTGGGAGAAGGAACTGGATAACTCTTCTGGTAGGGTAGACATCCGTTGTGCTAGCTGGGACATATCTTCGCGCTGGCTCTTCATCTGACTGGATAGCTCCTCTTGCTGGCTCTTCATCTGACTGGATAGCTCCTCTTGTTGGTTCGTCATTCGTTGTGATAGCTCAGACAGTTGTTGCGTCTGTTCTTCTTGTTGGCTCGTCATTCGTTAGGACAGCTGGGACATATCTTCGCGCTGGCTCTTCTTCTGACTGGATAGCTCCTCATGTTGCCGGGAAAGTTGTTGAGCTTGTTCTTCTTGCAGCCGGGAAATTGCTTTCTGAACCGGGTCTTCGAACTCCACAGCGTCAGGGTCCAAATTATTATTTACGTAGTATTCACGGAGCCTTCTCAACAATACGGATTTGGTCCCAGTAGTTTCCAACTCTACTTCTTCAAGCTCTCTTCTGAGCTCAGCCACCAATAGTTCATTTATCTTTTTTCCAGGCATTCTTGTATCTTCACCCCACACCTGACACCAATTTGAAACACTTATGGGGACTTTTACACAATTTATTTACAAAATTGTTAAGATACACTGAACTCTGCTGGATAACGTCTAACTACTTGACAATACAATGAACTCTTGTGAACATTTGAACTTGAACTGACGTTAACTGCCCATGCATCCCCTTATATACAACTTTATTTAATCTAGTTAGTGTGTTTAGAAGTTTCTAGAATTTTCTAGAAACATTATTTAAAATGGTCAGTTGATTTTTATAAACTTCTAAAAATCAACTGTCAATAACAATCTTTCAAATTAAGGTCCTTCCTTTACGGTTATCCCGTTACAATACATTCTCTTTATTTTTTCCACCTTTAAATCCTTGTGTTGTGGATACTAATAAACTTTTTGGTACATTTTGTTAGGCTAATTTTGATAGGGAAAAAACAGTAGAAAGTAAAAATTTACTCAAATATTGCTTTCTAAAGATGTAACCACTAAAAAATAAAATTAACCCAGGAGGCATCCGGATTTATTTTGTATTGACTGTCATACGATACTTAAATAGCAATTATAATGGTTGGTTAAAATTGAAAACGAAACCTTTTAACTAATAGAGGAATCAAATTTATACGCTATTTTAATATTTCATATTTAAATACCAGGCCCCGGTTTTAGGTGACTGGCGCCCTGGGCAAATGGTCTACTGGCGCCCCCTGTATTACTATTATGTAAAAAGTAAATAATCTATGTTACATATACATTATGAAGGAAATAACAAGAAAACGCGTCTTTCATTCACAAAACTGTAGACATTTATTTTACATACATAATTCACACTTCCAGCAAAGATTACAACATAAAATTATATTTTTAAGATCCTGCTTTGTACAAAGCATTTTAAATGACAGATTTTTTTCTAGCCTTCAATTTGGCAAACTTATTTACTACATCAGAAAAATCTGTACTTAGGGTTAAGTCTTTTTCACAACACAGTAATATGAGACAATTTAACTTGTTGTCTGAAAGAGCAGATCTCTTAACATTCTTCAGACGATTCAAAGCGGAAAATCCTCTCTCTGCAGAGCAGTTGGTGACAGGTAAGGTCAGAAAAATTCTAACAGCTACTTCAAGATTTGGGAAAGTACTCTTCAATTCATTTGTTATTATGTATTCATACACGTCATGGATTCCACTAAATTCTTCCTGCTCCACATACATTTTGAAGTGCAGACATTCATTTTCAAATTCACTTCCAATGTCATTAGGGTATGAGGCATAAAGTTTGTTTGCAGCTTGTGATATGGCCTCATTCTGTGATTCTTTTTGAACAAGAGTAGAGAGTATTTCAAATTTATCAGCCAAATGTTCATAAGCTAATTTTCGCCTTGACAAGTTACTTATCAAAGAATCAATGATTCTGATGTAAACTTGAGTTTTGAACATTGTCCTTCCATCAAGATGAGCTTCATTTCCAATGGTTTCATCCGCAAAAGTTTTCCTTGTTCTTATCCTTTTGTAGCTGGGAGATTCAACTTGTAAAAACGTCATAACGTTTTGTTCATACTTGTCAAACTCATCTCTCCTGTCGTTTAAATAGCTCTCCAAGGTCTGGAGCTGTGTTTTACCTACTGCTAGGTTGAGGGTTTCACTTTGCAGACTTTTGCTGACTTTATCAAATCTTTCCAAAATGTCATTCCACAAAATTGTAAGGAAGGCTATTTTACATTCCCAGTAGCCTGTATTTACTTGTTCTGTTTTATATATTTTTAAAAACAATTATGTCAGATATTTTTAGTGGGTAATTTGTTTCCCAGTTTCCCTCATTTATTTTTTTTATATCTATTATTTTGCGCCCCTGAGAATTTGGCGCCCTGGGCAAATGCCCAGTCTGCCCATTTATAAAACGGGGCCTGTTAAATACAATTCTAATATGATTTGTCAATTCATTCTTTGTTTACAAGCCATTTGAAGTTGACGTGTTAGTATATTTTTGTTACAATGGAAATATCGTGCCGTTTTCTAGAAGCGTCTAGGAAGAAATGTAGTGGACGTCCAAAAAGTGTAACAACACCAGAAATCATTGAGCAAGTCTATGATATTGTATGTAAAGATCCAAGTTTGGCTAAGTGTGAAATTGCTGGTACGATAGACATAATGAATTACATATGAAAAAGCTATTTGAAAAGTAAGTGCCGCATTCCTTAACAATTCAACAAAAACTGAATCAAAAACAAATTTCTCAGCATAGTTTGGACCGTTTTAAACAGAATAAAACCGATTTTGTCAGTCGTTTTTAGGGTTCCGTAGTCAAATGGCAAAAAATGGAACCGTTATAGATTCGTTATGTCTGTCTGTCTGTCCGTATGTCACACCCACTTTTTTCCGAAACTTTAAGACCTTTAATGTTAAAACTTGGTAAGTAGATGTATTCTGTGAACCGCCTAAAGATTTTACACAAAAATAGAAAAAATAAATAAATTTTGGGGGTTCCCCATCCCCATACTTAAAACTGATACACAATTTTTTTTTTCATCAAACCCATGTGTGAGGTATCTATGGACAGGTCTTCAAAAATGATATTTAGGTTTCCAATTCCATTTTTTTCTAAACTGGATAGTTTGCGCTAGAGATACTTCCAAAATGGTAAAATGTGTGCCCCCCCTGTAACTTCTGCTATAAGAGAATTATAAAACTAAAAAAAAATATAAGATGTACCTACAATATTATGTAAACTTCCACCGAAAATTGGTTTGACCGAGATCTAGTAAGTAGTTTTTTTTTAAAACATCGATCAAAGTTACTATTAGAACTTTTTTTTGTTACTTGCTGCTACGGAACCCTTGATGGGCGAGTCCGACTCGCACTTGGCCGCTTTTATACAACTATGGTTGAGACTTAGTTCTACCATCATGATTCTAAACTGAAGCTGTACTGAAACGGCTTCGTTAGATCCAAAACAGGTGAAAAAGGTAAAATAAATTAAGTAACTCTGAATATTATTGCAACCGTTTGGACTAGTTGAATAAAATAATTCGTGAAAAAAGTTCCTGTTTGCATGAGAAAACAATCATTTTTCATCAAGACAATGCATGTGTTCACACATGTTTGTTGACGATGGCTAAATGGAACGAATTAAAGTAGGAATTGCTTGAACACCCACCGTATTCAATAGATTTGGCTCCCTCCGACTATAACCTCTTCAGAAACTTCGTGAAAAGCGGATTTCATCGACTGAAGAGGCTATTACAGCCGTGGAACAATATTTTGCAGAGGTTTCGGAAAATCATTACAAAGATGGTATAAAATTACTGAAGGATCATTGGAATAAAAGTGTTTAAGCTGAGGAAGATTATATTAAATAAAAAAAAAAAATTTTATTAAAAAATACAGATTCATTCATTTTTGCTTTCAAAACTTTTCAACCAACTAATACATTCATGTTGCGGCTTCACATCAATGGGCTTGTTTAGTCTTTAGCAGCTATTCGAGCTAAATAAAAACTGCTTTATTCATATTTTGGCAATTCCTTACAAACGTATAATATAATGTGAGCCTGAGTCCGACGGTTTCGTTTTTTGAAGTGAATACATCTTGTCGCTGAGTACAATAGAAAAAAAAAGTTTTTTACAAAGGAGTGAAATGATCCCATTGTCAGGTCACGTCACGGAACAAAACAATTTATAACATTTCTGTATAAGAGCTGCGTAAAGCGTGAAGGAGTGAGAGAGAAAAAGTGATGAAGAGGGGGCAAGAATAGGCATAATATATATATAATTAAAACTACATTTTGTTTTATAAAGGTTTTTTTAACTTGATATTTTCAGAGTTATTTCCGATTGAAATCTTACTCTTTCATTTTAATAATGTATGTTTGTATTCGTTTAAGACCGAGACTTTGACTTGTCTCGTCTTGATTTCGAGGAATAATAAGAATGCAATTCCGTCTCGATTTCGAGTAAGCCAAGATACAATTTATCATTATTTTTGCCACTAAAATTAATTTCATGTTTCAATATCCTAAATGTTAATTAGTTAGACTTAAGTAATTTTTACTAATCTTTTTTAATTACCACTGTTTTTTATTTAAATCGAGACTTTACGTGATTTAAAGTCGGCTGGTCTCGCTCTTATCTTGTAATAATAATAATTTATTTTATCCATAAGACAATACATCACATATTAAAAAACCAATTTTAAATTTTTAAAAATTCTGACATATTATAAAAACATCTATCTAAAAGAAACTCTTTTAATTTTCTCCTAAATAGTTTTATGCTGTTGATAGTTTTTATATCAGAAGGTAGTTTATTAAAAAGTTTAGGTCCCATGTAGTTAGGAGCCTTGTATCCAAGAACCAAACGAGCGAAAGGTACGTGAAGCTCACCAGCCTGTCGTGTATTGTGTTCATGAATGTCATTATTGCCGTTAAATACACACCGATGTTGAAATACATATGCACACAGTTCAAAAATATGTAAACAAGGGAGAGGAAGCATACCAAATTGTTTGAAAAGAGGTTTACACGATTGTCTTTCTGAAATTTTCGCCATACAGCGCAGTACTCTCTGTTGTGCAATAAAAACATTTTCTGCATCAACTGAATTACCCCATAAACACACTCCATATCTGAGCCGAGAATCAATTTGTGCAAAGTAGAGACCGACAAGCTGACTCACCTCCAGCACCTCTCGCAAATTAATAAAAAAGGTATCTCAGCGAATTGATTTTCTGACCAAGCGCCTTACAGTGGCTTTTCCAGTTAAGAGACTCATCAAAATGAATTCCAAAAAAGCGCACACTTTCATGCGTACTTTTAAGAATAGTTTGATCAATAGCAACCCTTAACTGATTTACCTCTTTCTGTCAATTATGAACTCTCACTAATTGTGTTTTATCCACATTAAAAAACAAATCCAAACTATTAAAGTAACTGTTAATTCCTTGAAGGACACTCGAAGTTTTTTCTTTCATTAAGTCATCATTGTTTGCTGAAACAAGTATGGAAAAATCATCTGTATAAGCTACATATTTGTTCCTACCAATTACTGTGTCTTTCCCATTAACATAAAGAATAATTAGCACACCCATGCTTTGGTTTAACAGACAAAATTCATATGTTTGCAATGTTTTGTCAAAATTAATTGTAACATATTGATTTCGATTTTTGAGGAACGTTGAGACCCATCCCAAAGCAACTCCTCTTATACCGTACGTCTCAAGAACAGTCAGCAAAGATTCATGATTGACACAATCAAATGCCCTGCTTAGATCGCATAGAATCGCAACGGGACACTCGCCAGCCTCAAGGTAATGGATTATTTGATTATAAAATGAAAGCATAGCTGTTGCAGTACATTTTTCCATACTAAAACCGTGCTGATTTTCTGTAATGATTTTATGTTTATCACAGAACAGTAAGAGACGATCCAAGAAAGCGTATTCAAAAACTTTCGAGAGACTACAAGGAATTGTCACAGGTCTATATTTCTTCACCAACATTGGATTTTTTTTTAAAATAGCAGCAAAACTTTACCAGTCAATAATTGAGGTGGAAAAATGCCTTTTTCAAATGATATATTTACAAGGTATGTTAATGGAGCTACAATATCCTCTAAACATTTTTTTAAAACAAAGTTAGGTATTTCATCTGCACCAGATGACTTTTTATTTTTAAGTTTCCTATTTAATAAGTTTAATAGCTCAGCTTCAGTAAAAGGTGCCAAAAACATCAAATTCGTCATTGATACCTGCATGTTATTAATTTGATTACCTAATCTATCTATTTTGTTAACCAATTCGATTGGTGCCTTAAAAACATTAAAATAATTAGTTATCTCAAAGGGCTCTTCCAAAAAGTCTTCAGCCTTCTTAATAGTAATATTTTTAGTAATCTTGGTTTTGTTGGTTAATTCTGATACTAATTTCCATGAAGCTTTTGCAACATTGTCCGAATTGATAATACAATTTTGGTAGTATTGCTTCTTTTTATTAAAATTTAATAGATTTGAATGTCTAATCTTAGCTTCCTTATAGAAGACTTTAAAATTTGGATTTGTTCTTTGTAACGCAAATAGATCCTTTAACTTTGCACTTGATACACGCACATCATCATCTACCCACTTTTTTTTAACATAAAATCTTCGTTTGGGAAAGCATGCATTAAAATAGAGACCAGAGGAACCAAGACCAAGAAATTACTCGAAATCTTGAGCAGCACTGCTCCCCGGCAGTGACGTTTTATTACCTAAATTAAAACGAATAAGCTTTGGGAAATCTGGTTACAACCGATTTGTATCACCAGTTTTATACCAAGAAATGATACTTGAGTCATTTTCACGAGAAAAGAAAATAACTGATATATAAATAACACACTTATTAAAATTCTCTGGATTACTATTTAGATGCAATCTTTGGTGACAAAGTTGTCTTGCAAGTATCACCTAACGGCTGAAAAAATACAAAAATGAGGGTATCTATACAGAAAAATCTTTTAAAATCACATTTATTTATAAGAGTAACTGCCTATAGATTAACAGGATTAAAAAATATGATAAAGAGTTTTGATATCATTTTTTTAAATTATTTACTTTCTACATTATTAAAATTATGTTTTTTAGGAAGATTTAGTGGACAGAGTGAACTTAAAAAGAGCAACAGAAAAAAATGTCACATAGCTAGCTTATTATTACGTACATGCAGGTATTTCTACCGACACAGCACACGAACAGTTATGATTTTAATAATTTTTGAAACTATGCTTCTTATTGGAAATTGGAACCAAGCTTTCAGTAAAGTTGCTTTAAAGACTCTATCAATCTAACAAGTTCGAGTCAAAAACAGCCAGGAACTGAAAACAGTTTCTCAAGCAACTGGTTAAACATAGCAAAGTAACTTTGCTCTATACCAGATTATAAAGGAATTGTCGGAAACGAGATTGCTAATAGTCTCGCAAAAGAAGGAACTAGTATACCTTTTATCAAACCTCAACCTTTCTGTGACACCTCGAAATGTTGCATTATGGGTGAAGATCGAAATTGGGAAAAGGAAATCATGTCAGCCTACTGGAAAAACACTCCAGAGAAAAGACAAGCAAAAAGGTTAATAGAGCCTTCACTGCGTTAACTTAAATTACTCTTAGGGCTACCGAAACCTTCAGAAAATATAAGACAGGGCAAAAAGAAGTTTCTTTTAATTGTTGGTTTGACAAAATCTCTTTCTCATTACCGCCAAGATATATGTGCTTGGAGAAAAACTGAGTAAGTGTCACATTTGACAATAGTTAAATTTAACGACTAAAAGCGAAATATTGACCAAGGATTCATAGCTTAGTTCTAAGAGCGTTGCCGCATAGAAACAGCCGTTGCAGGTTCGAGTCCTGCTGGATGCGACATTTTTTTTCAATTTCTTCTTAATGCCATTTAATATATTCTTGTTTGTATACTTTCTAAAATTTCAAAAATTTCAAAAATCCCATGAGAAATCTCAAATAATCGTTCAAAAATAAAAAATAATTTACAATTTCAAAAATCCGAAGAGATATGAAAAACTGGAAGAAATGATCAAAGAAAGCTATAACTATTTTACATACAAAGTAGAAACAACGTCTGTCTCTCAGTCCCACCATTACAACTTTTTTTATTTACTATTAATATTAAAATATTTTGCTAGAATGATCTTGTTATATTATTTTATTAAAAATAGAGATTGTAGAGATCACATATTTTAGTGTTTATAAGTGCATTCAACTTGGTAGATAAGTATGAAGAAACCGAAAGTAAACACCATTTAAACTAAATAACAATGTTTAGAATACGATGTACAGTAATCATCTGTTCATAAATATAAACAGAATGAATTGCAAAATACACTTCCATACAAAATAATGATTTACATTTAATTTGGATTATATGGCACAATAAATATTTACCAACATATATTTTTCCTAATGATTAATTTAAGAAAACAAAAGTGATTTGAAAATACAGGGTTAAGACGCAAGTTGCTCTCAAAACTTTAGAGATGTGGTTTAAAGAGCAATCGCTGTCTATTAACCACAAAAAGACAGAAATGATTTTCTTCACGAAGAAAAAGAAACCTAGGGTCTTAAAAGCACCTAGTCTTGCTACAGAAGTGAAATATACTTAGGTGTTATCCTTGACAGCAAGCTGATATGGAACTCACACCTAGAAAGCAGACTTAAAAAAGCATTTATATCTTATAATATAAGCAATGCCGCCGCACCATAGCACAGACCTGGAAATTATTCCGCAAGGTCACTACGGATGGATCAAAAACGCAACAAGGTATGGGATGTGGAATTTACTCTAGATCCTTGAGCCTAAAAATGAAATGAGCTGTAGATGGCTTGTCAAGTGTGGTTCAGTCAGAACACGCAGGTATAACCATAGCTGCAAAAGCATTAATCAATAGGAACATCACAGACAGGAATGTAAATATTTACACGGACTACCGACAAGCACTACTGACCTTGAATAGATCACGTATCCCTTTAAGTTTAGTACTAGACTGTTACCAAACTCTAACTGAGGCCAGCCAGAGTTCTGAGCAGGATTAAAGAACAGGGAAAGACTTAAGGCAACCGGATTGCAGACAATTTAGCAAGGAATGCTACGGGCTACAAATATGTTAGCCCTGGCCCTTCTACCAAGCTAACAATGTCCGCTGTCGTGCAGAGGTTGCGAACAAGAAGAGGAAACTATAGAGCATATAATGTATGACTGCTCTACTGTTTTCAGAAATCAGAAGATCCGTGTTGGGTGAGTACTGGCTTACATCAGCTGATGTCAGGGAGATCCTCCTCGGGAGCCTTATCACCTATATCAAAGCTCTGGGCCTGATGACAGCCTGGGGTGTAGATATCCATACACACAGGAGGATGCACATTGGGCCATATGTGGCCTCAGTCCCGGCAGAGCACTTGCTCGCCCCTACCCGAATTTTCAGATCCAGATACAGGGTTAGGAAGCTGTTACCAACTTCACTCTGGTATATCAGAAAAACCGATAATAACAGATACGACAATTTACTTGAAGTGCAGTATTAACATTTTGGTAATACAATTTAGAGTATTAATAAAACTCTATAATATCAATTTATTAAAATAACAAAATGAACTGAAAAAAAGGTACAACATTATAATTAAATTCTTAATTTTGAAATTGTTATAAACTACGAAAGAAAAATGACACCAAAATTAATTAGACACTTAAGCTTGTATTTGGGAAATTCCACTGATACAAAGACGTAAAGAATTTTCCAAATTATCGCCAGTCAGCCTTGTACGAGATTTTGATTTATTAACTTTCATTGTTGAAAAGAACTGTTCGCATTTATAAGTATTGCCAAAGGCATAAATCTTCTTGCAAATTTTTTGAGCTGCGGAAAATGATCTACGAGGTATGTATTTTTTGTAGAAATCGCACAACTGTACGTCTTCAAATTTAGATTTGACGAGTGAGTTTGTTTGAATCTCGATCAACTCCAGTTGCAAGTGTATAGAGCCTTTCGTACATTACTTTGCGCTGGAGTAACAACTGAATTGAAGCATTCTTTCATGTTTTGAAATCGCTAAATGGGTTTGAAAATTACTCCGATACTAAACTTACTCTTTAGCATATTCAGCATAAGTAATATTCTTATATTAAGAGAGCGTGGTGAAATGGTAACTATTACCAGACAGCAACTGTGACTCCCAAACGAGGATTTTAATCTGAAATTTTGGAAGGCTTTCAAATAGCTAACTAACTGTACTTGTTCTTAATATTTGAAATTTAATTCATTTAAAAGCCAGTTAAGTCGTCCAGAAATGCTAAGTGACATATTCATTATAACTCATTTCAGATGGTGGTTTATCTTTTATTTTTATAAATTCTTTAACTCATTTATAAGCTCGCAACATTGTTTAAGCATTCTCCCTTTGCTTAGCCATCTGACTGTACAATATGTTGCATCGTTATATTCGGCTAATGTTTCATCCAAAAGCGCATTGATTTGACGATGGTTAACCCCATGGGATTGAATAAAATTGATGATTTTTGCTACTACATTTATAACATTATGGAATCGAATGGACTTAAATTACAAGTTCTGTTGGTTGATAATGCAATGAAGGACGATTAAATCCTCTTTTTGCACACATAAATCAGTTTCTTTTTATTTAAAATTTCGATGAAACCTTTACGTAAGCCGACCATAAAAGGTGCACCATCTGTGCAGACTAATTTTGACCAAGGCAAGCACAAAACTTGTGAATACCTTTTGAACTTCATTAAAAATTTCCACTCCTGTAGTGGTTTCTTTTAGCGGCTGTAAAGCAAGCAATTCCTCAGTAACAGTAAACTTTGCTGCTTTTCCAAATTTGTAGTAAGCTTCTGGATTTTCTTTTTTCTTATTTGTCTTATATTGAATTCTTTCATCACTGACATTGATTCATTACACATCAAAGAAATATGCTTCCCATTGTGCATGATAAAAAGAATTCTTCAGACCATTTTAATTAAAACTGGCAGATGCACTAGTATACAAGCCATAAAATAAAAAAAAGAAGAAGAAGAACCCTCTTCATCTGTTTTCCGATTATTTCACTAGACACCATTTTCTTTTAAATCAAAATATAATTACTTAGCCCTGAAGATACACACAAAGTCTCGCTCACTTGATTCTGTGAGTATAAATAAGTAGTGTAATATTTTTTTTTCAAAATGTTCCGAGGGCCAGATCAAATCATACTTACGTTTGTTGTCAATATTAAACCCCTAACAACCGCATGACATGCATTGTAATGTTTACAAGCCGTCAACATCTCAAACTAAATAAAATGTTCGTGAATCGTACCATAACTCGTAACAATGATACTGGCAGCCAAACACAATGTCATTTCAATGTCACCTGGAATGGTTTAGAATGTAAAGAAGCAATTTAAGCGAAAAGCAAGCTCTAGTGATAAAAGAGTTGAAAACATTGCAGCGATATAAAAAAGTGAACGATCTTACAACACAGCAAAAAAATGTTCGGCTCGATAGAGCATAAGAGTTGTTGCGTTTAGCCGAAAGTGGCGAATTTTAAAACAGTCTGATAAGAGAATTTTCTCTATTGAGCAACTCATAACCACTCAAAATGATGGTGTTTATTTGACTCACGAGAATTTGAGCCAACGAAGTAAGTTCCCATCTCAGTGATGGTATGGGTAGTCGAAACCGAAGATGATCGCTCTACAATCGTTTTCAACGAACCTTCTTGTCAAAGTAAATGCGACTTATTATCGCAAACATGTTTTGGAAGATGCTCTAGAGCTATAGGCATGCATACCCTTCATTTGTAGACCATCGATGATTCAAAATAAATAAAGCGAAAATTAATCAAGAATGCTGCATTTCTAGGACACAGTGGGTCTCGAATTGACCGGATACCAATCCGATGGGCTGAAGAAAGCGATTGTAAGTGAATGGGCCAAAATACCATAAGATCACATTCGGGCAGCATACAACTTCGCTTGTTGGTCGTTCGAAGGCCATAATTAAAGCACAAGGTGTCCATATCGAGCTGTAGTAAATGGATTATGAAGCTTTTATATAACTTTCACACATTTTCGTCATTTTACACTATAAAATTAAGGTCGTTTGAATAGGTACCAGTTTAATCGCCCATATATATCACCATCTGAATTTCGAAAAAATTATAAAACAAATCGGAGGATAAAAACAAATTCATAACAAATATATTATTTAATATTTATTTAAACTTATCAACTTAGCAAGTCGCATAATAACATTTAGTTTGTAAATAGAAAACAACTTAATTAACACAGTTCACTACGATAAGGTATCTCAGAACCTACTAATTTTAGATTTCAATATAACGCGAAAAGTAGAGGTAAATATTCAAAACTATTTTAAAACAGTTTAATTTTTTAAATAAATATATTCAAATTTCTCTTATTATTTATCAATTTCAAGTCATTGGTACTTAATTTAAAAAAACACTTCAGCTTTTAATACCTATATCGGAAACATATCTCATCAATTATTTTATTTATCGTATTTATAAGTATTTTGCTGTTGCCTGAGTATAAACTGATATTTTTTCGATAAAGAGCACGTGGAAATACTTTTATTTAATCAAAATACTTTTGTTACAAATTGTTTGATTGATAAGATGACTGAGTTGTAAGAGTTACTATATAGAGATCATATTTATTACTTCTATTATTAAAAAAATCTAAGGTAATGATGGAAACATTTAATAATATACTTAATCTGGAATCTAATCGAGCTCTATACGTTTATAATTTTTTTAAATTTCAAAAATCATTTTGGACCCCTTTGACGTGTCGGAAGAAAATTTCGTGTATACCATTACTATGATTTTTTAAATCATACATAATTTGGAATCTAATAGCGCTCTATATTTTTTATTTTTAACCTCTTTGACAGCTCGAAAAAAAATTCTTTCATACCAAAGTTATAGTCTTATACTAGGTGTACCCACGACGTCGTTCGCGTGGCGTGTTAATTGTTGTATAAAAATTTCTCCCCTCACCCTGTTAAAGGGGGTGGGAGAAGAAATATTTATACACCAGATGTTAAGGTAAAAGAAGACAAATACATCTATGAAAACCGCATTCGAATCGGATCAGTAGTTTTCATGTGATGCGCGCACAAACATATAGATAGACAGACAGCCATACAAAAAAATAACCTCATTTTTGGGTTCTATATCGATGTACCCGCGACGTCGTTCGCGTGACGTATAGATTTTTGTATAAAAATTTCTCCTCCCACACCGTAAAAGTGGTTTTCCCAACATTTCCCTCCACTGCTCTGCTCCTATTGATTGTAGCTTGATGTAATGTATCCTATAACCAGCTCAGGAGTATGAAAAATAATTGTACCAAGTTTCGTTAAAATCCATCGAGTAGTTTTTGTTTCTATAACGGTTATACAGACAGACAGACAGACAGACAGACAGACAGAAAAAAATCTTACTGATTTGATTTTTGGCATCAGTATCGATCCCTAATTACCCCCTGATAGTTATTTTGGAAATATATTTCATGTACAGAATTGACCTCTCTACAGATTTATTATAAGTATAGATTACTATGATTTTTTAATGATATAATTAATCTGGAATCTAATCGCGCTTTTTATTTTTTTTTTTTAATTTTGGACCCCTTTAACGGGTCGGAAGAAAATTTCGTTTATACCAAAGTTGTCTTATACTAGGTGTACCCACGACGTCGTTCGCGTGGCGTGTTAATTGTTGTATAAAAATTTCTTCCCTCACCCTGAATTTTCTTCCGACCTGTCAAAGAGGTCCAAAATAATGTTAAAAATTTAAAAAATATATATGTATACAGCGCGATTAGATTCCAGATTAAGTATATCATTAAATAATTCATAGTAATATAAGACAACTTTGGTATAAACGAAATGTTCTTTTAACCAGTCAAAAGGGTCCAAAATGGGTTTGAAATTTAAAAAAATTAAAAACATATAGACCTCGATTAGATTCCAGATTAAGTATTATCTATATCTTCTATACTTATAATAAATCTGTAGAGAGGTCAATTCTGTACATGAAATGTATTTCCAAAATAACTATCAGGGGGTGATTAGGGATCGATACTGATGCCAAAAATTAAATCAGTACAATTTTTGTCTGTCTGCCTGTCTGTCTGTCTGTATAACCGTTATAGAAACAAAAACTACTCGACGGATTTTAACGAAACTTGGTACAATTATTTCTCATACTCCTGAGCTGGTTATAGGATACTTTTCATCACGCTACAATCAATAGGAGCAGAGCAGTGAAGGGAAATGTTGGGAAAACGGGATAAGTTACTCCATTTTTTAAGATTTCGTTGCGTGTGCAACCTTAATGGTTAAAGCTATACAGATTAGTTTTTTATAATTATTTATGATTTTTTTATTCTATACTAGATCTGCAAAGTTTTGATGCTGTATATATTTTTTATCAATCATTTTTGAAGTTATACTTCTATTCGTACACCCTGTATGAAAAGATTGTGTAGAGTTAAATGGGAAAAATCATTACATATGTAATGGTGTGAGTAAGAGAGAGACAGAAACACTTATAAGGTATATTGGTCGGTAAAAACAAAGATAAAATATATACCACATGTTATTAGTCATAACTATAAGTCCTTTGAATACCGTTTAAACATTCAGTACATTGAAAAGGGATAGATATACAAAAAACAGTCTGACCTAATGTATGAATATCATAGTGACGGACCACATGATTATTTGACAGATTATTTTATAATTCTGTCACGTAAGTATACATATAAAGTTTAGCATTTTATATTAATAATAATATTCAGTAATGAGTATTGTATTGTAGTCTAAAATACCGTCACATGGTTGCAGTATATTTTGCTCCATGCTTTTAAGCTTGTTGGCTACATAAACAGAGTTTTTACCAATAGTGGAGGAAATAAAGCACCAAAACCTCCGAATTTTGTAACGTAAGATGGATCGGAATGGGTTCAATTTATATATTTGGGGTTTTTGGAGTCGCTGAGGACTAATATCACGATTCCAAAAGTCTCCGCGGCACTTGGTGTCTAGGGTACCTATTTACCTCTTCTCCTGGGGTTTTATGTAAATTCTGTACGAAATCAGTGCACACTTGGTACTCGGTGGTTTTTTTGAGTCGCTAAATACGATTATAATAATAGCGATGGTGTTCGAAACACCTGGTGCTTAAGACGGACCTCGTCTCCAGAAATTTTATGCAAATTCGATACAAAAAGAGTGTGCACACGGTACTAGGAGGTTTTTGGAGTCGCTTACCACGAATATCATACAGAAGTATAACTTCTGCCGGCAGTCCCACTGACTACCACACTAGTTTTTTTTATGTTGAAAGTGTTTTTATTTCTTTGAATATTAAAAATGATTACTTTTAATATTGTATATTTTTTTAGTTTTTAAATCAATTTAATATTTTTTATTGTATTAATTTATTTATATATTTTGGTGATATAAAAAAGATGAAGGCATAGTATAGTCCCACTGTATGTTATTAGTGCACGGCTCTTATTATGAGATAGGTAAAATTTACTGCTAGAAATTACTTATAAGTTCACACCAGAAGTGATTATAATTATTACGACTAATCTAACTTTAAAATTATTAATTCGATAAATATAATTTATTTATAATCAGGTATATTTGTTTTCAATAAATATATTTTCTGAGGTTAAAAAGATTAATACCTACTGCTGTAAACAAAAATACAAAGCAAGGTCGATTTATAATGTTTAAATCGTTTTAATTTTTTAGCATAGATAAGAGTCCATATCTAGAATAATTAATAAACTGTAGGTATAATAACAATTTATTATTAATAAAAAAATATTAAAATAAATCAAAATTAGTACCTTAATATTAAACCAACCACGTTCTTTCAGTAGATTTCTGGGAATGTAGTTCGGCCCTTACAAAATTGGTTGCTAGTTTTAGATTAGATAGTTTTTTGTTACATTTTTGTGTTTTGTAATATTTTGGTGTGATAGATATTAAATATTGACTGGATTGTCATGAATATAATTAAAAAAATATATCATAAAAAAAATAAAATTGTTGAAATATATAGAAATTGAATAAAAATAGTGAGAAATATTGAAATTTCAATTAAAATAAAAATTATAGAAGAAAAATAGATAATAAAAAGCGTTAATGATAAAAGAAAAACATGAAAAAAGTAATTGGACGTGGACCAGAGGAGACAGTTATAGAGCAATAGAAAGAAGGAGGGTTGCCTCTTTAGTTTTGCGTATAGCCACTTAGAAGGCGCCACCAATAGAACCTTCAGACAAAAATCTAAACTTAATCTTTTGTTTACATAAATCCAGAGTTTCATTGCGATACAACAAGTCGTGTAGGTACAGTGAATTCGGTCAAAAAATGAATCTTAGCCGAGAACATTTTTGAACAATAATTCCAACAGCAATGTTTTGCTGAAATGGTTTTTGTGTTTGGAAATGAAGCACCACACTGGTGAACTATTTCGCGCTGGCATTGCAAATGTCAATGTGGTCGCTCCAGGCTCAGCGAAGAATCCAGGCTAGGTCCACCCAAAACAGCAGTCACACAGCTTAAGGACGACCGCCGTGTAACATACTGGAAGGCAGTTTTGGGCAGTTCAAACACCTCGATTCAAAAGATTCTACATGAAATACTGGGTGTTACGTTTCCGTTGGATCCCTCAACAAAGGAAACTCAAAAAACGTTTATAGTATTGTTAGTGGCATGGCGTTGTAACCCAAAGACATTTCAATGGATGTACACGGCATTAGTTAGACCAATCATTACTTATAGGGCAGTAGCTTGGGACACGAGAGCTAATCTCACTACTACGAGGACAAACCTCTCAATGATTCAAAGACACTGCTGCAATGGAAGTAATTCTAAATCTCCTGCTGGTACAGATTCAAGTAGAAAGTGTAAGGAAGAAAACAATATATAGGATGGTCAAAGAAGGAACAATCAAGGAAACACCTCGATTACTTCAATGTGATCAAACTTGGGAAATGCCCCAAGATGACATTCCAAAGGAATTTAACTTTGTGAAATAATTCACCACAAAACTAGGTAGTAAATCTGAATGGGACAAACACACCAAAATGCAGTAAAATGGTATACGTACAGTCAGATAAAGGAACAAGAGCAGGGGTTTTTGTGCCTAGAGTCAAATACTCAGAAAGCATACCCAAACATTTTTCAAGCGGAAATCCGTGCCATGATGTGTAGAATTTAATATAGAAAGGAACTATCGTAGACAAAAGATTGTAATGAGGTCAGTTAGTGCAGCAGCCATCAAAGCTCTGAACCCACACACAACAGCAGATAAGCTGACAAAAGATGGAGCTGAAACCCACACTTAGTACAGAAGTACAGTCGTAGAAAAACTAAGGTAAGAAGTGGATAGAGAAAAATCCAAGTACTGGAACGATTTAAAAGGACTAAGATAATCGAAGACGCTTCTGGGAAACTATAACCAGAAGAGATCATTCAGATAAATAAACCTTAGTAAGAAGAACCTAACAGGAATATTAACCGATTAAGAGGACACATGAAGAAACTAGGATTGGTAGATGAAGCAAAGTTTAGATTCTGTCAGGTAGAGCATGAAACCTCAATACATGACGTAATTCTAGGGTCAGATACCGAGGGTTATACGAAATAGAACGACCTACCGAACTTGAAGCCCAACGATAACTTAAACTGTCTTAGAAAGATAGGACTAGAAGAGTTGCTATAAGTCTGAGGAAACATCAGAATTACAGCAAGAAAAGGGGGACACAATAGACCTTCTAATTCGCAGGTGTATCTGTTAGCCCTAATTTGCTCGTACATACATACTTTGTTAGTGGCGATAAATCTTGAATATACACCTATGAACCGGAAAATAATCGTCAATCCGGAATATGAGTGTTTCACGATGATAAAAAAACAACAAAAGTGATCGGTTCTCGAAGTGTGTCAAAGGAAATGATCACAACTTTTGTGTCAAAATATGGCCATGTGGCAACAATTGCATTAAAAGATCGAAGAACGAGTACTTCCGATTGGTACATAAACATTCTGTTATAACGAAACTCCGAAAAGCTACACACAACGGCGAATAATCCTACACCAGAATGCTCAGTGCTCACACTGCCCAAAAGACAATGGAGTTTTTGAAGCTTCAAAGCATCGAATTGTTAAACCATCCACCGTATAGTTCCGATCTAACGACTTCTTTACGTTCCCATAGATCAAGAATTCAATGCGTGAGTAGCCGCCAGAAGAAGCCATCGATGCCTTTAAAACAGCTATTTTGCAGTTTTTGTAAGACTGGAATAACTGTTTTACTAATTGGTATAAACGTATGCAAAAGTGGAGCGATCTTGATGGGACATATTTTGAAAAACAAAAAAGATAACCCTTGTACAGAGGAGCGGAAAGAAAACCAGTAAAGAAGAAAAAAAAAAGAATTATATTTTTGTTTTTATATTTTTGTTAGACCAATCAATTTATAAGTGCTGAATCCACGCACCCAGAGGAGGAATTCCATATCATACATATACAGACAACATGCAAAGTCCATTTTATATTCATTTTACATTCATAAATCCAGGTACATAAATTGGACTTAAATAGCATATCTATTGAACGTCCAATTTTGGATATTAAATGGATAGCCTTTGAACATTTTCTGTGGACGTTACATTCATTATAGGGACATAAACTTTACTTTAATTTAGATTCCATCGGAGGTCCAAAAATCGATATCCAATGGATATACGTTAAAAGAGTTCTAGCGGATATCCAGTATACCTATGCGCATTTTACAGCCATATTTCCAGTGAAAAAGACTAGATTTACTTTGCGCGTGGTGACACATACCATGGATGCCATCCAAATTTAAAATTATGGGAAGTAGTCCTACCCATATATATTGGTTCTTTAGATTTAGTTGTAATTTTTGTATTAGATATGTTTTGTTTTGTTGTTATGGATTTAATATTGACGGAGCTTGTGAAGAATTAAATATGAAAAATATCATGAAATGTTATTAAATAATTTCTGTTCAATAAATGTTGTTAACAAGTGAAACAAATAGAAAACGTTAAAGTTAAACTTATCATTCTCCAGTGTTAGTGGTAGGTTATAAAAAAACTTTTAAAATTTTACTATACTGTTACGAGCCAAGTCGGACCTGTCAGTGGTGTGGAGTGTAAGTAAGTCACCGTACAGGGAATCTTCGCGTAACTGATGGATTGATCTCGAATTTCGAGACTCTTCCGTTCTAGAAGGTTTGATGTGTGGGATCTGCGTAGATGTTTCCAGAAAAGAATTAATTCGGTTGGACGGAGAGACGGATAGTGGTCTTATGGTGATAGTTGGCGATAAATAATAGTGGTGATTGTGTTTGTACGCGATATATGAATTGTAATTGTAGTAGCTGGCGATAAAGTGCGATTGTAGTACGAGATATTTTAAAGGCGTTATTTATAAATTGTAATTTAAGTTGTGTAAATTAGTGTAAGGAATTGTTATTTAGTTGTGTTTACCAATAAATTGTTATCACTTATCCCGAATCCACGAAGCAAAAATTGTAACAATACTATATACCTATACCTACTTTATACTTGTATATATTTATCTATTACAACCTTTGAGACAGAAAAGTTTTAATATCAAAATTAAGGATTGATTTCCCTTGTCTCGTCATAAAGTAACACCGTACTTAAAAATACCACTAATGGCCTTTTAATGTTCCACAATGGATGAATTTGCTAGGAAAAAAAACTAAAATTATTTAAAAATGTAAAAAATAAGTTATGTTATTACGATATCTAGTGTTGTAAATGTTTTATAATTAAAATTTTTAAAAACAAAGAATAATTTGTAGTGTAAAAAATTAAAAACAATGTGTATATAAACTTTAGAAATTAGCAGAAATTAAAAAAATGTCACATCCAACAGGAGTCGACTCTGCAACTTTTGCCTAATAGCTACAGCCACAGATGCCTTAGTAATTAGTCAGCTTTTTGACGGTCTTGATTCAAAAATTTTGGCATAAAACAAAAAAAATATTTTTTTCACGTTATTACCTAACAGTAAGTACGTTTTCAATAGTCATAAATTAAGTCCATTAAGTGGATATATAATTAGTATGTTTAAATTTATATAGTTGACCATTTTCGAATGATTTTTGAAATAGAGTCAGTGGACAAGGTTAGTAAATCATAACTAATATTATTAAAATTATAAATTAGATTTAACAATGTCAATTGATAAAAACATAAGTAGAACAAGATAATAGAAAAACAATAGATGTGTTTACACAATATTTACTTAATTATTATTCAAGAGTTTTTAGTTTTTATTTTAGTTATCACAAGCAAATAGTTTTTCATTTTTGGAATGTAATAAAAATTAAAATGAAGTAATTAACTAGAAGATGACAAATAAAATGTTGATAATAAATCATTTATATAAAATAATAATTACATTATAAAAACCTAAGAATAGTAAATGAGCTTTGTGATTTTTTAATAAAAATTAGGTTAAAAAGTCTTCGAAGTCACCCCTTACCTGGAAACACCGGGCCGTCTGTTTGAAACTCCAACTTTGCTGATAGATAATTTTTATTTTACATTCGTCAACCTGACAAATTATATAAAACTAAGGTAACACATAGATTACATTGATTCTAGAATATATACCAAAAAATAAAAACAAAACAATATTCAAAATGCATCGTTCGATGTTTCCGACATCCTCCCACCTTGAATATTGCTAACAAAAGATCAACTTAAACATAAAACGGCTCTATAATCCCTAATACGTCCAAATTCCAAAGATCAGTGATCGATAAATGGTCAGCTAAAAGAGTAAATACAAACATTGCCGTTGAACTCCTTGGAGACTCCCCTGGAATCTTACCCATCAATGTCCAACCAAGTCTCGTCTCTATTGCTACTATACCACACTGCAAAATATGAATTTTACCAGTGTATAGATGACCTGCGACATCAGCACGAATTAAAATATCAATGGGACTAGAATCCTGGATATCACTAACGACTACACCTAAATTATGTAACTCGTTCATCCAAGAACCTAAAAAAATTGAAGAAATAGTTCTACAAATTGTGGTCTGATCTAATGCTTCAAATTTACACTCATAACTACCAGACTTTAAAACAATATCATAACAATTATGAATCTGCTCAGAAGAGCTTGCGCTACCAAATAATAAATGCACCATATTTTCCTTAGACTTAGGTTTATACCCCATTTCTTGTGCCAACGATTTTAAAATGTCCGATCTTTGAGATCCAGAATCTATCAAAACTCGCACATCTCGAATACCATTCTTACTTACCAATTTTACCCTTAAAATCTGTAAAAATACATGCGTGCTTGAATAATTTGCTAACACTTGTTCAGACATCACACATTCTTTATTAGGTTTAGGGATAGAATCGGAACTAGAACTGTTGCCTGGGACATTTGAATCAGAAATAGAATTGTTCCCAAAATTAGATTTTCGGATTAGAATTTCTGGACACATAATAGGAAAATGGGGCTTACTACATACTATACATCTCAGACGCTCTCTACATTTTTTTACACTGTGACCTCTTCTTAAGCATCTGTAACAAGCATTTTTATTAGATATACACTTTTTCTTAGCCTCAATAGAAAAGGTTTGAGCTTTAAAACAACGTTCACTATCATGTGAACCTTCACAAAAAATGCATCTAGTATCAAGATTTATTAAATCAGTGGCAGTAGGAATACTGTCTTTTTGCTTAGAATAATTTCTATTTTCAGAATGATATTTTTTAGATTCAGAAATCAGACCGAACCGTTCTGATGCTAATGATATTCGTTGTTCATTTTCAACTTCATGTTTTAAAAAAGACATTAAACCCTTTAAGCGACATTCAAAATTGTCAAAAGTAGAGTTATCGTTTAAATTAGATTTGTTACCACTTGAAAACTCGGCAGACCTCTGCCAAACCCTTAGTAATTCATCAGGAAGGCAAGATTCGATTAGCGGATAGACCATTGCTGAACACTTGTCTGATGTTACACCTAAGGTTTCAAGCGCTTGGAGCTGAGTTTCTATTTTGTCGTATAATGTTGAAAGATTAGTCATATTTTTCGACAAAGCATTATTCAAAATAAGTTTTAAGAGTTCTCGTACGTAAACTTCAATTTGGAGATCTTCTCTACCAAAACGAGACTTTAAACTTTCTATAATTTTTTGATAATTATCTCCTATAGGAGGAAAACTTTCTACAACCAATCTTGCCTGACTATTAGGCAAAGTGGCCTGTACTAGATACTTAATTTTATCTTCCGGAGCAATATCAACGTCGTCGTGGATCTTTTTAAATTGAGACCAAAATTTGAACCACTCTTTTATATCTCCATTAAACTTTTTAAATTCTATACGAGGTAATGTGAATCTTCTCTTACCTAGAGATGACGATACGTTCGAACATATTGATGCTTTTTCTACTGACCTTACTTCATCTTGGTTTAAGGACTGATACTGAGATTTAAGCGTTAAGTATTTCTTATGATACTCATCACGAGAAGTTAGCTCAACGGTCCATTGTTCTTCGGTACCACCAGTTTCCATTAAACTACCAGTTATTTCACAATCTGCCATCTCAAGCTCTTCATATTTTCTCTGAACCATTTCCCAACTTATGGAAATCGTTCGCATATCACCAGAAGATAGTAAACTTTCGAATTCTTCTGCTATTCTCGCAAACGTAAAACGTTGTACTTCACGTATTATCTTTCTTTGTTCCATATTATGCAAACCTGGCCAAGCCACAGATTATTTTAAATAAGATTCAAAACTCCGTAACAGTTTGCTTTAGGAAAACAGAAAACAGCAAAGCTAGAATCAAACTTCTTGCTCACAATATCTCGCCGGGGCATCCACAAATGTTTGAAACTCCAACTTTGCTGATAGATAATTTTTATTTTACATTCGTCAACTTGACAAATTATATAAAACTAAGGTAACACATAGATTACATTGATTCTAGAATATATACCAAAAAATAAAAACAAAACAATATTCAAAATGTATCGTTCGATGTTTCCGACACCGTCCATAAAAAGGAACCTTTTCTAGACCCTTTTACGAAAAATTTTGAAGTTTATAGGAGCTAGAGGTATTTTATGTGATATTGAGTGTTGTTCTTTTCTTAGTGTTAGAATATTTTGGTGCCGTATCTGTAAACTTCAAAATATTGTTTTATATATGATTAAAATCAGAAAAAAAATATCTGGTATTTATTTATTTTTATAAGCCATTCACTTTTTATTTCCATCTCAGTAGGCTCTGTTAGTTACATGAAATTCGCCCAGTATAATACACGTCTGTTCATATTGTTCTGTGGTCTTATTAATTGTAAATACGATGTTGTCACGTCTTCAATAAAAATATGTGTATTCATTACAAATATCTTAAGTAATTAAATCTGCAAACCAAATTTAAAACTTGCCGAAAATAAGTCAATGTATTTAATATTAAATTGAATAGGTACTAAAGTAGACAGGTACGTCAGTTTTCGCTGCAAGTAGGTACTATTAATATCCAAGAATGGTCTATTTAAATTCACATGAATTTTGACTGATAATCAAAATAACACATTCCTTTGCACAGAACAGATCCCTGTTTATAGTCAATTATCATATTATATTATTGATCTAGAACGAAAATAGTTATTATCCTATCAAGTGCGGAAAGTTATACTTTTCCGCAAGAGTTAGGATCAATATTTTTTCTACAAGCATAAAAAAGATACTTTATTCATTTTTTAAATTTTATTTTCAACTCCTAACAATGTAACAAAATTTTAATTTGTGACAATTAAAGTTTGTTGTTGCTTTGAGTAACGTTTACAGAGGTGTTTTAATAAATTATGATTTTTTTAAGAACAAACATTTTAAAAATCTCTATTTTTATGCAAAATAATCTTTTTTTTACTATTTGTATGTAGTAGGTACAACAACATAAAAGTAATAATACAATAATTTTCCAAAAGGTTATTGAAGGACATATTCATTAAATAAAAAAAGAGAAAGAGATATTTTCTGAATTAAAATGCGTGCGGAAAAGTGTTGTTTTAAGCATGCTTGTAGAAAAATATACTTTTATATTTACATTTTATTACAAATAAATAATATAAGTAAAATTCAAAATGTAGCACATATACATATATTAATAAAAACGTTTAATACAACTTTTAAATTACTCAAGCAATAGTAAAAGATCCTTTTTACAAATGTATAATAAAACTTTTAAATTATTCAAGCAGTGGTAAAAAAAATTATTTCATCAGTTTTGAGTTTAACATAAAAACACAGTACTCAGAGTCTATAGGTATCCATCTTTTTTAAAGTTTTCTATTTTACATCCAAATGGCATCGTAGTGTAACATTATTGTATTAGTGGCTGTAGGATAATAAAATTTCACATCCAATGGGTCAATTGAGGAAACTATACTCCAGTAAAAATTTGATTTTCCTGGTCCGCCCCAGGTGGTGTCGCATTTGACTTAAATATGCTGATGTTTTAATAATGTTCTTTATAACAGAAATTTTTCAGAAAAATTAAGATTTGTTAGACATTTCAAACCGATACAATGAAAAAAATATTTTAATAAATTACATAAAAGCAAATAAAAACAAATACATATGCAGATTTAGATGTAACATGTAAATGTTGTCGGTGTATTTGTATGATCAATCCTCTTCCATTATTTCACTGGAAGAATCAGAGTCACTATCAAATCCAAAATCGGAATCGTCAGAATCTGATTCCTCCAATGAAATAATTAAAGGAGGAATATTGTCATGTGAGCAGTTTCCCATGTAAGTAGTCCAATCTGCCAAAATAAGTTCGTCTGTATGTCTACAAAAATTTTGCCACATGTCTGGTGTACATTTAGTCAATGCTTCTGTCCAAGTTTTTTTAACTCTTTCCTGCTCAAGATAAGTAGATGTAATATGTTTGTTATAATATGTCTTAGTAAACCCCCATGCTAGTTCTATTGGATTGTAGTGACAATGGTATGGTGGTAGTCGAAGTACTTCATGTCCTCGTTGTTTTAAAATTTCATCCACTACATATGTCTTTTCGTCAGTTTTATAAGGTAAGATTATAGAGTACAGTTGTTTCTTTGTCATTTTTGTGTCAAACCTAATGTTATTGTTAATCAACCATTCCTGCATCATTGCTTTTTTCGCTGAAAAAGAGGGTGGTTTGTTAATTTGAACTGAATGGTACGGCGCGTTGTCCATGACCACCACACATTTTTCTTGAAATACAGATAGAGCAGGAATGAGTTGATTAACAACCCAGTTTTTAAAAAGGTCACCATTCATACTTTTGTGATAGTCAAGGTCTGTATTCGAAGAGTCTAGTAACAAGTCACATCCTTCCAAAAATCCAGTATCAGTCCCTGCGTGTAAAATAGTAAATCGCTTTCCTTCGGATTTTACACGAGCTGGATTACTTTTTAGGTCAGAATCGTGCACCCACTGACGCACTGAACTACCATTTTGATAGATCCATGTTTCATCTAGGTACACGAATCTAACTCTCTCAGCAAGACTTTTTAGTTGTTTTTCAATTTGTATCCCATTAATTTTATAAGTTTGTATAGTGTCGTACGTCCCCCTTTAAAATCAAAATTTTGTTTAGCATCAGTCAAAAGTTTGTCTAAAGTAAAATGTTCAGTTTTAGCATGGTACATCCAAATCTGTCGCTGTAAGTCTTTTTTTAAAATAAACTTCTCAAATGTATCATTTTTACATCCTTTATCTGCGACTTTCTCATTATTTTTCAATCCTTCTTTAATAATCTTCCGTATTTTCGATACACTGATCTAAAAAAATTAAGCATTTAGAATGTTTGTCATACTAATTAGATTCAAAAAATATACCTCAGTTACACAACGGTAGTTAAGAGATTTAAAAATATTTAACAAAATTTTGAATTAAATTATAGTTACAAAAATGTATAATTTCGAAATTTGAAATCTGACAACATTGTATATAATTTATTATGATATCTGTCAAAAAAGGTTATGTGTTCTTTTAATAATATAAATTTTATTTAAAAAAGTGATACATATTTATAAATTCATTACAAAAACCTCTCTCAATTAATCTAATGCAAAATATATAAGTTTATGTTAGCGACTAGCATTGATTTAAAAGAAATACACATAAAATCGTACTTACTTGAAAAACCTCGGCCAATTGATTTAAATAAACACTCTCACAGCTGTTAGCTTGTTTTCCTAAACATACCATAACATCTAACGATGCTGTTGTGAATTTCTGTACTTATTTTTTTTGGCATTGTATATTGAATCTAAGAAAGCATCAAATATTTCGTTATTGAATCTTCAACAATTTTACCTTTGACAATGTGCTGTCAATATTTCGACAGTAGGTACCAACCCAACAAATTGAAGTGCCAATCCAAGAAATAAAATGCATAGTCTACTGAGATTGAAATAAGAAGTGAATGAAGTATATTTATAAAAAATTAATCACATTTTTTTTTAATTTAAACAATAGATTGTAAAATCATGAGTGCATATCACCGCGTGCTGTGAGGGTCAAGTAAAGGTTCGGATTTATGAACCTCCCGCTGTCCCATATTTGAAGGGGTGACTTTAAAACCGAAAATGCCACTAATTAATATCAGCCTTAATTAAAAAAGCTGTTAAAAACTGTCAAGTAAAATACAAAATTCTTTAAACCCTGAAGTTAACTATTTATTTATTTTATTTATTTATTTATTTATTTATTTATTTATTTCTACGGGAAAAAATCCCTTTATAATAAAAGTAACAAAAACATGACAAATATAGTATCTACATAAAAGTGCAACCAATATAAAAGAACAAGAAATAGAAGATATAAATAAAATTAAAAATTAAAAATTAGGAACAACACAAAAATACTTACAAGAAACAAAAACAATGGTATACAGCGCATTCTATTTAACAAGTCCAGGTCGTAATTGACTCATACGTTTTTTAAATTGGGACACAGAAGTATTTAAAATATCACAATCAAGATTATTGCAATTAAACAAACGCATACATCTTGATATAGGATTAAAGAAGCCATAATTAGTTCTGTGAAGAGGCATCCTGAAGAATACAACACTACGCGTCATCCTTGAAGGCACATGAATAGGCAATGAGGAAACCAACTCAATACAATTTATTTTACCAGACACAATTTTATGTAGGAAAATTAAGTCGTTAATATTCCTACGTATATATAGAAATTCCAAATTTAAAAAACCCAAAATGGTTTCATAATCATAATTACCCAGTTCATACCCCATCTTGAAAGCACAAATTCTTAAAAAACGATTTTGTATAGATTCCAACCTATTGATATGAACTGCGTAATGTGGAGACCAAACTACAGAGGCATATTCAAGGGTAGATCTTACATATGCTAAATATAAGGATTTCAATGCTTCTAAACTTAAGTCTTTTGAATTCCTAGTGATGAAACCAAGTAATTGCAGTGATTTGGAAATAATTGAATTAATATGTGGAACAAAGGAAAGATTACTATCAAAAAGTACACCCAAATCACGAATTTCATTCACTCTTTCAAGCGGACTATTATCAACAGAATAATTAAAAGTAATAGTAGATTTAAGCTTTGAAAAAGTTAAAACATAGCATTTTTTTGAATTTAATAACATACCGTTATTCTTAGACCAATCACATATTGAAGAAATATCTCTCTGTAGTTTGATGCAGTCCTCAATATTTGTAATCCTTATATATGATCTGAAATCATCGGCAAACGAAAGATAATTACAGTACTTAATCGAAGAGTATAAGTCATTAATAAAAATATTAAATAAAAGGGGACCCAAGTGAGAACCTTGAGGAACGCCTGATGAAACTTTGATACTCTTCGACCTAAAGTTTTTAATGCGTACAACTTGACGCCTGTGACATAAATAGTTCTCTAACCACGTGATTAAATATGGGGGGAATCCAAAGCAATCCAACTTAGAAATCAGTAGAGTATGGTTAACCCTATCAAAAGCCTTTGAAAAATCTAAGTAAATACAATCAATTTGAGATGCTGCTTCAAAAGCAGTGGCGATATCAGAGTGAAAAATAATTAAATTGGTGGAAGTAGATTTCCCCTCAACAAAACCGTGTTGCCGACTATTGATCAAATTTTTACAATACCAACGTAAATAATGTTCGATCAGCTTTTCAAACAGCTTTGGTATAGTAGAAAGAATTGAAATTGGACGATAGTTCTTAACGTCACATTTATTTCCGCTTTTAAATATAAGGGTAACAAAACTATCTTTCCAAATATCGGGGAACAACGATGTCGTCAAAGATAAATTGAAAACTATTTGTAGAGGAACACATAATGAGTATAAACATCTTTTAATGAAATAAGCAGGTATACCATCAGGACCTATGCTGATCTTATCTTTAAGAGAGCAAATTCCGTTAAATACCTCTTCTTTTGTAAGTTTTATTAAAGGAACACTTGGATTAAATACATTAGGATTGTCGTCAGACAGTTTAGGAGTAAATATATCGTTATTATAACTGGAACTAAAGAAGTCAGCAAATAAATTTACAATTTCTTCACCAGTATCACCTTCAATACCATTAAAATTAGCAGAGTTGGGAATGTTGACAGTTTTTTTGAGACTGTTTATATGTTTCCAAAAATAAGCTGGATTTGAAGTGAGCTGATGGTTAACATTAAACATGTAGTTATCATAGCATTGCTTAGATAAGATTTTACACTGGTGCCGTAAGTTGGAAAAAGTAGTGTAGTCAATTGGAGATTGAGAGGATTTATATTTAATGTGCGCTTTTTTCTTTGCAATAATTAATACTTTGAGCTCGTGGGAGAACCAATTAGGATAAGTAGAAAGTTTACGTTTACGTAAAGGTACAAAGAGACTAATGGCATTATTGATGATGTTGTATAGAGCCGTTACAGCTTCCTCAGCATTGCCCATAAGAAACTGATTCCAATTTATGGGACCTAAAAAGTTGTTAAGTCCAACGTAATCGGCATTTTTAAAATCCTTATAATACTCCTCATAAACTAAAGAGTTGTAGTCAACAAAATTTAATTCACAAGCTACGGCAACATGATGAAAATTGTTGTCCAGTAATAAATCACAGCATTTATTAACACTAATTGAACCAGGATTATCCACAAAAATAAGATCCAGAAACCTATTATGATCATTGGGTATAAGATTGACCTGACTAAAGTTAAGATATGATAAACTTTCATTTAACAGTTCAGCAGGATAGCCATTAGGACAGCTTAACAATAATTCATTTATACTCCTATCTGCATTCCATATAGCTAATGGTAAATTAGAGTCACCAAAAAGGTAAAATTTAGAATCAGTATGTGTATTTGCTACCTGTTCAATAGCAAAGCAATGATCCTCATAAATATTAATGTTAGACCCTGGCGGTAAATAAACTAAACCAATAATAACTGACTGTGATCCAATATTGATAAGTGTGAAAAGCTGTTCGACATTATTAAAATTAGTTGAAACAATCTTAGACCTAAATTTATTTCTAACTACTAATTAATATGGTCAAACACTTTAATTAAAACGTTTTTTTAACTTCCCGCTAAAAAAAATTTTTGAGGTCTTAGAAACCTCCCCTGATTATTTTTACGAGGGTGTCTGTATGTCTGTATGTCTGTATGTCTGTATGTACGTGAGATATCGTTGTCGAAAAATTTCAAAAAAAGTGTTTTTTTTTCAATAACTTAGAGATTTTTTGACTAACCGATTTAGCACTCCCGGTAACGTTTTTAGGTCTTAAAAATTTGCGTCGAATGCCATCTTGAACATCAAAATCGAATAATGCGTTAAAAAGTTATGGCTTTTTAAACATTTCAAAAAAAGTCAAAATACGTCACGTTACTATAGCTTTGCGGTTAAAACTAGCGGGAAGTTGAAAGGATGGTCTTTAAGGTCAACCTCTTTTCGAATTTTTTATATATTTGAATTTTATTTCGGCACCTAGGAACGTATCCCCTATAATGCCATATAAATTACCATTCCGTATTCACGATTTCTGTATACGCGGCATATTTAAGAAACATATCATTAAACTTTTATTATACGCCAGTAATTATAGTAAAAAAAATTGTGGTTAGTATACTTTTTCCAATCTAAATGTGAAATTTTGTGCTCTTTGGCGGCTTTTAAGTGCCTTTGATGACATTTCCGACCATTGGCGTGGAATTAAATAAAAAGGGTTCATAAATTTTTATTAATTTTTGTTTTAAATTTCAAAAGAAAAACGGTTTTTGTATATTTGTAAATTTTGTATCAATTTGAAAATTGTCAAATAACAGATTAATTCTTTCAAATTAAAACTTGTTAATTTTAGTTATTAATAAGAACATTTGGCTCATTATTCAAATAGTACATAACTCATAATATTTTTATAACAATTGTCTACAAATAATACTCATTTTATCAGACAATCTTAAAAGATTGTCTGTCCAGCAAGGACCATGAGGAGGTATGAGCCTTCCTTGCCTGGAAAGGAAAGGGTTGGATATGTTAGTAAGAATATAAAATTAGTTTGTTTTTAAAAACAAGTTTTCAAGATACATCACGATAGTTGTAAAGGAAATTGGTTGGAATTCATAACAAGAATTGACAGAGTATTCTGAAGTAGACGCGTTTCCAGGTTGAATAACTAATGGTGCTATTGGCGGTAAAACAGGATATTTCTTTTCTATTTTTATAACATGTGTTTCGCAATTTTTCCATACATCGCTATTAATGTCACTAATTACCTCTCGAATATTATCAAGAATAACTGCGCTTAAGGTTGGTGACTGATTATATTTTCGTAAACGTTTCTTTACAGTACTCAAACCATTTCGATTGGATTAAAAATACAGTTGTATGGAGGTACACGCAAAAGGGTATGACCGTGTCTGCTACAAATGGTGTCAATGACGTATTCATTTTTAAAATTCTGACTTTTGATCATTCTTAATTCCTTCTTTACTGGAACCTTTTTAGGAACATTGATATTTTTGATTGCCATAAATCTTAAATTTTTATTCTTTTTTGTGTTATTATAGGTATTTTGTTTAATATGCGGTAATGATACGACGCATTGTCCATAACAATTACTGAATTGTAAGAAAACCCAATAGATAGTGTTGAATTTGGATTCATAAATAAATAAATAAACGATAAACTAAAAAAAAAGTGGAAAATTAAAAACTGAAAAAATGCGAAAAAAATAAAGTAAAAAAAAAAACTTTCTAAATCAAATAATATAACGCCACCGTAAGGTGGCGCAGTTATTATCTTATATATTTAAACGAGAAATTCTTACTATATTAAGTACTATCAACCCAACTGTAATATATTTCTAATATAAAAAATCAATAAAAATCACTAACGCTACTGTGTACTTTAATGGGGAACAATACTATGCGCGCTATTTAACGCACGCATTTTCCTCTTTGAAGTTTCGTTAGATCTAGCACCGCGCTTAGTAAGAGCCGTCGGCATTACTTTGCATTAATATCAAAGGGCTACGAACCGACTTTGAATTTGCTAACTATATACACAATGTTGCCTTTTCTTAAAAAAAAGTATAAGTAATATATACAAAATTGATATCATTAGAAGTGAAAACTGTTTAAATATGAAGAACCTAGTTAATTAATTTAAGTATATATTTTGTAAGAATATTTTTATATTATCTTTCTAATAGTCATTGACGAACAATTGAATAGTAAAGTAGAGAGAAAATTTTTAAAATATATAAACTTAGGAATATTCACAAATATATCTGACAACCTAGATTCGAAAGTCGGTTCCTTTGTTGGGGTTAAAGGGCGTGGTTATGTTTTCACATTAATATTAGTTAAACTATAATAAATTTAAAAAATCTACAAATTGACGATTTATATGACACTTTTAGCCTGATTTTCTGTTAAGAAAATAAGAAAAATCAAAAAAAAAATTAAATTAAATTAAAGAGGAAACTTAAGGAAGATTTTTACAAAATGTTAATCTATAATGATTCGTGTATTAATAGAACCATTAGGTTTGGAGTTATTCGTCAAAAAACTGTTGAAAAATATGTTTTTATAATTCACGTTCACAAAGTTTCTATTTCGACACTAAAAACAGTATCGAAATAGATTCATTGTAACACTGTTTTTGGTAACTTTTTGTTGTACACAATTGGTTGCACTGCACTGATTGTCAACGAAAGAGTTCAGGTAGTAAATCAAAAAGTATGTTGTACTAAATTATTAACTACATTATCAGCGTTATTTGCTAAATTCGGAATATTTTATACAAATTTGACAAACATTCAAATTTAAAATCATTAAAACTGACAAGGGTCAAAAGTGTCAAGATTGCCAACATAAATAAATATTTCGAAAAACTCTCATTTTATATATTTTTTATACTTTTAAAAGTTCATTATAAAAAATAGTATGTAACACTCGAGTTACAATGACGGTTTGTAGTACTCGTTCTGAACTCGTACTACGAAACCTCTGTCATTGTAACACTTTTATTACAATATACTATTTTTTCATCGAGAAAGTGTGGAAGCTCACATCGGTAGCGGTACTATGCAACTTTTGTTACGAAAGTATTTCTTTACCAACAACCAACACACAAATGAATCGATTCAGTTATAAAGAATTCATAGGTAAAATCTCACAATTACTGTACTATTTGGCGTTTATTTAAATTACGTGATGCGTAATAGTTGGAAGTCTAAAATGGTATGTAAATTGCCAGATACGGAAGATTTTAAAAAATAAAAAAATAAAAGTTATACATGTATTATTTGTATAAATTTACCTGCAAAAGTCAGGATGCTAATAATTTAGCAACGGAATCACCTGAAAAAAAAACATTATATAAATATTTATATTAACAATAGGAAATCCGGTAACTGTGTTAATAATAATCATTGGCCTTAACATTCAAATGTTAAGGAAATACACAGTACTAAAATTTTTTTCTTTTATTATGAATGTTTTAAAAATGGCAACTTCGCATCTATACATTTTTCAAAGAGGAAGAAATCCTTAACTAGTTTTTACATTTTACATAGAAAGTGACACTTATATTTCTTTGATAAATTTATCATTATGTTTTTCCTAATATAATGTAGTGTCAAATGGACTTCAATTCTAACATAAAAAATAATTCTTGTAGAATTTAGTCTCACTTTTCTTGACCAATGCGTGAATATTTAAACAAAGTGTGTCCACAATGCTGGATTGACTGTAGCAGTGAAATTGTTTGGCCACCTAGAAGCCTAGATTTAAATCGCTGGATAGTTCGTCTGGCTTAAAATAAATGACTTAGTTAATAAAAATACTGTTTATTCGCCCGAGGAACCTATCTCTGAATTTTTACAAAAGTTACCGAATTCGTTTTTTCTTTTCTCTATCTACTTTCTTTAATTTCCTTTATTTCATTTGATTAAGCTTTGCATTAAACTCTTACATCTACTTTCAAGTTTTTATTATTATTGGAGGTTAAAGAGTCTTTGAAGTCACACCCCTTACCTGGGAACAGCGGACCGTCCATAAACCGACCCTTTTCTCGATACTCACAGCACGCGGTGATATGCACTCATGATTTTACAATCTATTGTTTAATTTTAAAAAATTTATGTGATTAAGTTTTTATACATAAAAATAAATAAATACTAGAAACGTATAATTTTTTTCTGATTTCAATCATATGTAATACTTACGCAAAATTTTACAGGCATTAAAGTGATTTTATGTTATATTGAGTTTTATTCTTTTCTAAGTGTAATGTAGAATATTTTGGTGTCTTATTTGTCAAAAAAATCTTTACGTTTCTGGTATTTATTTATAAAAAAATTAATCACATATATTTAAATTTAAATACTAGATTGTAAAATCATGAGTGTATATTACCACCTGCTGTGAGGATCGAGAAAAAGGTTGGATTTATGGACGGCATACTCTTCCCAGGTAAGGGGTGAACTCAAAGACTCTTTAACCTTAGTGGAGTTAATGTACATTGAAAACATTTGTTTTATAAATACCCTATGATAAAAAGTTATAATCATAGATTTTGGCGCTAAGGGTTGATTAATTGTTTAAACAATAAGGTTTTTTTTTAAATAAATTGTAACTATGCAGCAATTACTTAATTTTTTTCACTAAATTTTATCTATAAATCTTTTAGGCTGATAAACCTGAATCTGATTCTAAAAATTCAATTTTTTAAATGGTTGAATTCGAATATAATACCCTCGATAATACCAAAAAGTTAAAATAGCAGATTTTTCAAATTGAAATTAAATATTCTCGAAAAAAAACTTCATTGTTTCATCAAAATTTATTTCGAATATTTTTTTAATGGCTGCATCCAAATATAGTGTTAAAAAATTTTTAATTCAAAATGGCTGTTTTTGTGGATTGTTTTTTAAAATAAAATTACGCAATATAAACAAACTTCATTATTTCATCAAAATGTAAATATTTTCAATCGGATAAAAAAATTCAATATTCAAAGTGGCTGATAGAAATATATTTTCTCCACGACCATTAATGAATGTAATAATTCCGACTTCATTTTTAATAATAGAAAGTGTTCATTCTCACTCTTGAGATAGAATATTCATTCTGAAACACTTGCTTCTTATGTGTTTTGCATGTATTTCCATTCTATAACTAGTGACGGAATAACATTCTGTAATTGCTCAACAAAAAACATAGATTGCCCTGCGAATTTTAAAACTGTCACTCAGTTTGTCAGTGCGACGTTCTAATTGTTTTGCTACATATTTCAATTTAAATAAACAGAATTATTACGTGGTCGTGGAGAAAATACAGTCTGTTACACGGTTAGAATGAAAATTCGATAACTCGTGGTTCCTCTCGCTCGCTACGCTCGCGTTCGGAATTCTCCACTCGTATCGAATTTTCATTCTAACCTTGTTACAGAATATACTATTATTACATCTATTCATTTTAGAAACACATGAAATAATTTGCTATTATTTTTATTACACCGTTAAAGTCATGGAATAGATTTTTTTATTATATTTATTTTAATCTATCTATTAGGTATAACAAATTATGGGTTTGTACATAAATCATCCCATAATTTCTGTGTTGCTGATTTTTTTTTCATTATGATTCCTCAACCTTTTTAAAGTTCTATTCGTGCGCCTGGTATTGTAAATTTTATATGGGCGTAAATTAGCAAAATGATAACATTACATATGAAATGGCGTGAGTAAGAGAGTTACAGAAACACATATTTATATATTGGTCGGTAAAAACAAAGATGAAATATTTACCACATGTAATAAGTTCTTTAAATACAGTTTAAACCTTCAGTACATTGAAAAGAGATAGACATACAAAAAACAGTCTAAGCTAATGTTTTAGTATCAATTTGTGTTTGACAGATTATTGTATTATTCTGTCACGTAAGTATACATATTAAGTCTGGTATTTTATATTAATAATAATATTCAGTAATGAGTAGGTATTGTATTGTAGTCTATAGTACCGTCACATGGTTGCAGTATTATAGGTTATATTATATCCTTTTGAGTTTGAGGTTGTTGGCTACATAATCGAAGTTTTTAAGAAATGTATTTTAGTTAACTTTTTGGGAAATTATAATGTATTTTATAAATAATTTTTTATTATTTCCACAAAATTATTATAAATATTCTTTCATTCATCGCATTATATATGCGTATAGATTACTTCTTCGGGAATTTTCGAGTTTAACTTTTTATGACTTGACATGAATACCTACCTTGTACAAGAGGTCAACAAATACGCTACCTATGTGACTTCTTCTTGAAGTTTCGCTATTTAATGCTACTTTTTATATCACTCTCTTTCTTCGATCTTTCCCAATTAAAGAGGCTCCCCCTCACTTTATTGCCAACCTATAAGCTAGTCAAAATATTTAATATTGCACAGGTTAGCGGCACTTATTAACCTTATACTTTATACAGTTTTTAGTTGATATTATGTACACATGACAATAAATATTTTTAAATTTTGATCGAAAAGCGATATTTTGTAACATACTATTGGAAAGATCAAGAGTTATATTATACGATGGCTGTGCATTGCATTTTAACCTATAAAATGGACATGGAAGATTTATAGTATAGTAGGTTCATGCTTCAAGCATATAATGATTTTCCTAAATCATTCCCATACAAATTTCAACGCGGGCGCGTTCATAGAAGTATAACTTCTACCGGCAGTCCTACTGACTACCACACCCGTTTTTAATAAGATAATTCTTTTATATAGCTTTTTATTTTTTTTCAACTCATATTATGTATTTCAATATAATTTTTTCATTTTGTTCGTTATTAAAAAAACTGCTAATTTAATTTTTATAGCTATATTACTCAGTTCATTTGAAAGAGCATATCTTAAGCTTTAAAAAATACACCTATGCAAACTTTTTATTTAGCATAGAGCAATAACCTCTTAAGACAGGAGTAAACGTAAAAAATATTAAATTCATAAAAATTATACACTTTACACAAAATATTTAATAATATAATTTATTGCGATACTGAAAAAGTAAGTAAATCGTGAAAATTTGAAATTTTTGTAGGTAAAATTTCATTAATGGATAATATTCTTAAGTTAGTCAGAAAATGAGTAAAACTGCATTTCTGCGTACAATGTACCTATTTAAACAAATAATATTTTTATACCCAGTAACCTAAAAATACAAAACCTCTAGGATTTTTGAAGTTATACTTCTATTCATGCACTCGGTGGAAAAGATTTGTGTACAGGTAAATGTGAAAAATCATTACGTATGTAATGGTGTGAGTAAGAGAGAGACAGACACACTTATAAGGTATATTGGTCGATAAAAACAAAGATGAAATATTTATCACATGTTATTAGTCATAACTATAAGTCCCTTGAATACCGTTTCAACATTCAGTACATTGAAAAGGGATAGATATACAAAAAACAGTCTGAACTAATGTATGAATATCATAGTGACGGACCACATGATTATTTGACAGATTATTTTATAATTCTGTCACGTAAGTCTACATATAAAGTTTAGTATTTTATATTAATAATAATATTCAGTAATGAGTATTGTATTGCAGTCTAAAATACCGTCACATGGTTGCAGTATATCTTGCACTTTGCTTTTGAGGTTGTTGGCTACATAAACAGAGTTTTTACGAATAGTCGTGGAGATAAAGCACCAAAACCTCCGAATTTTGTAACGTAAGATGGATCGAAATGCGTTTTTTTGCATTGGATTCGTTAAAGTATCAGGAAATTTGTCGCTATATTTTATAATGTAAAAATGGAAATTGCATTTCTGCATTCGAAAAGTACATTCCGAACAGACAATAGAGAGAGTACTTACAACTCCGTAACTATTGCTGAAAATGGGTTCAATTTATATACTCGGGGTTTTTGGAGTCGCTGAACACGAATATCACGATTCCGAAAGTCTCCGCGGCACTTGGTGTCTAGGGTATTTACCTCTACTCCTGCGGTTTTATGTAAGTTCTGTACGAAATCAGTGCACACTTGGTACTCGGTGGTTTTTTGAGTCGCTAAATACGATTATAATAATGGCGATGGTGTTGGAAACACCTGGTGCTTAAGACGGACCTCGTCTCCAGGAATTTTATGCAAATTCGATACAAAAAGAGTGTGCACACGGTACTAGGAGGTTTTTGGGGTCGCTTACCACGAATATCATATAATGAGTTTGCTAAATCATTCGCACACAAATTTATGAATCTATGCGCGTGCATAGAAGTATAACTTCTGCCGGCAGTCCCACTGACTGACACACTAGTTTTTCGTTTATTCGCAGTTTAATGAATTAAATTTATTAAAAAATCGCGTCAATAGGCTACGAGCGGATTCGTTCGAGCGTTGTAAACAAATTATAGTGCAGTAGAAAAACTTTTTTGTTTAAAAGTATCTGAAATTTGGACTTTGCAATATTTTGAAGTAATTTTATAAAAGTTTTCTTTTCTTAAATTTGTTTTTAAATGTTGCTTAGTTAGGTGAGGAGGTTAGGTTAGTTATTATTTGTAATTAAATTGTTAGGTTTGGAACGGTCCCCCAACGCGAGTTTTTTAGAATTATTAATACATACTAGTACTTACTTTAAGATTGAGTTTCTTTTATTAACTTTTACTTTTTAAAGTTTTTTGGTTTTTTAAATTTTTAATTTAATTTTTATCGTCGAAAGGCGCGTATAGAGATGCAACAAAACTTCGTACCAATTTCAAGCAACAATTTTTAGTTCCGCATCGAAGAAACTGTGTGTCTGAAATATTTATATGCGTATCAATACATCGTCGCGTAAACTACAGGCAGAAAATACTTCCAATCTATCTGAATTGTCTTATTCTAATTGTTGCACGGAAATGGAGTTTGCTGCAGCAGCTTATACATTGATTCATTATTTCGTTAAAAAACAGCCAAAAAGACACTAGCCGTCAGAAAGACAAATTTGTAAACTGCAGAAGTGTGTACAGTGGAAGATATTTACTATATATTTAAAATTCCAGGCCATTGTAAATATTTTAACTCAATGTCCCCAACAGACTATGAGTACCTCATTAGTTTAATTGGAACTAAAATAGTATCTATCTGGATCTGGAAGTTTGGAGATGGGCGAGCAAGTGCTCTGTCTGCACTAAGACCACATATGGGCCATTGTGCATCCTTCCGGGTGTAGGGATATTCACACCTCAGGCTGTCATCATTCAAATAGTTGATGAGACTCCCGAGGGGGATCTCCCTGACATCGGCTGGTGTAAGCAAGTACTCGTCCAAAACAGAGCAGTCATACAACTGTTTCCTCTTCTTGTTCGCAACCTCTGCATAGGGGCGAATCTGCTAATTTTATCTTAAAGAGATGTTGTCGCAATTGGCAGTGATCTGTTAAGATTCCCACAGCTGTTCGGAGATTTTCTCTAGTCAATGCCTTAAATTTTATTGCTGTTTCCTCGCCAGGATGAAGTAATAACTCTCTGGTCAGACTACAGTTCGTTGTTTCATTCCAGCACTGTATAAAGTTTTGGTGAGGGTGCTGTTTGATAGGGTCCATAACAGTGGAAATTGTTAACTTGGTAGATGGGCGAGAAGCCGAGGGCTAACATATTTGTAACCCGCAGCCCTCCTTGCTAGATTGTTCGCAATGCCTTTAGAGTTCCCATGTCCTTTGATCCAGCTCAGAGTGACCACGTTATCTTGGCTGGCCTCAGTTAGAGTTTGGTGACATTCTAGTACTAAACTTGAAGTGATTGTAACGATCTATCGCATCGTTTTAGTTAAAAAATTCACCAGACTATTGTTTCCGGGCCTATATTCGGTTAGATTTATTTTAATATAATCGCTTTAATTATTAATTGTACCGCTAGTGGTGTTACTGATAACTGCCCTTTCTTTTTCGCTGCGACAAAATTTTGAGTTGATTTTGATATCCGATTGCTCGGTGGTACCTTCTCTTCAAATACAAGTAAGTCGATTTAATTGTTTCATTTAATTATTTTATTTAATAGAAGTGTCTTAAATTGGGGAGATTTTTTATTATTACTAACAAGTTGTTAGTAACAACTAATTTTCAAGTAGTTTCACTTCAAACATGAGTTTTTGTGATCTTGAATAAATTATAGACTGGTTTTTACACGTGATTTAAGAATTAATTTATTCTCAATAAATTTAAAAAATCCGATTGGGCTGGAAACTGATTCTACTTGTATGTAATTAAAAAAATGATAATTGTGATCAATCAGAATATTAATTTGGTTAATAACGTTTCGAATTAATTTTATCTCTTATCTTTCTTCTGGAGATCTGCCTCGGTTGTTTTCGGAATAGTTCTACTGGGAAGAATTTTCTTCAATTTCTGTAGTAGTCGTAACCAGGGTTTCAAAATCTGTGCTGTTTTCACCAGAAAATGGCGGAAATTTGGTGTCGCGTCAAAAACAATATGTAACTCCTACGTGGCCCTCTTCACAGATCTGGATTGACCCTAAGTATGAAGTGAATAATCAGAAATCGATCCCTTAACGAAATTACAATCAAGTAAGCTACTCGTGGGAACAACCATGGAACAGGAAAATAAACCAGCGGGAATACACCGCAAACCAAAACAGGTCAAGAAGAAGTCAGGAGAAAACCCCTCCCTTTCTTTAGCCTTTCGAGAAACTCCCCGGGAGACAGCAATGCTCAACGCCGGCACCTCAAAGCCCGGAGTGGGAACAAGCTACAAAGGAAAACTTGAGGGAAGGTAAACAATCCAGCCGGCAGCAGCACCAAAAAAGCAACCTCCGCTTCCCAGTTTGGGAAAACCAGGAAGAAAAGACGACCCTCTGAGGCAGGGACTCAGCGGGACCGGTTGCAAATGGTACCTAAGGTAACTAAAACAGGGAATGACACCTGCAACAGCTAGGAGTAAGGCTATAAACCACAAATGCAATGAGCCTGTCCCCCAGCAAAAACGCAAGCGAGCTGAGACTACAATCAGTAGTAAAAAAAAAGAAGAAGGTGGAGATGGGAAAACAGACCACTTCCGGTAAGAGCAGCTACGCCACTGCCCTTAAAACAGAAAAAGTCACCATCCTCCTCAAAGGGTTCCCTAAGAACACAATCAGTGCGGACGAGCAAACTTGGGTGGAGGAGGAGATAGTAGAAAAAATGTTCGCCGGATAGGAGCACAAGCTCCAATTCCGTGGAATAAATTTCAAACCGGGGCTAATCATAGTTGACTGTAAAACACCAATGTCGGCAAAATGGCTGCGGTTGAAGGTACCTCACCTAAAAAAATGGGAAGGAAGGGAGTTAACGACATGTGGGGGAGACGACATCCCCAAATCGCAAGTCATTACTGCCTTCCTTCCCAGCAGCAAAGGGCTATCAGCTGAGAAGCTACTTCAGCTGATTAAAGCCCATAATGAGGATCTAAGAACGGACCAATGGAAAGTTCACAGCCTAAAAGAAGAGGCTGCAGGGCAACTCTTGAGGGCAGCATTAGATGAACTATCCTGCCAATCCCTCAAGGAGGCACCTTCTTTTACCGGTTCAGGAAAATCCCCGTTCACGGTCTAAGAAGGGAAAAAAAGAAAGATGGAGCAGAAAACCACCACAGAGAAAAGTGGTGGTGGCTCACATAGAGGGACACCAAGCGATGCGGAAAGCATTGGGTCCTTCCACGTCTTCCAAAACTCAGCAAATGAGGCAGCCATGTCTTGGAGCCGGTGCTACTGCACCCTCGTCAACATGCATATCAAGCGGGAAAATCTACGGAGACCGCGCTGATACAATTGACTGATGAAGTCCAAGACGCTCTAAATAAAAAAGAAACCTGTGGTATGTGCCTTTCTGGATATAGAGGGGGCTTTTGTCAATACTCCACGAGAGGCTGTCAAAAGAGCACTCAATGATAGAGAAGTAGATAAAATAACTTCCACCTGGTTGTTGCAATTAGTGTCTACAAGAATTGCAGAAATGAAGACAGGCCAAGACACTATATCTCCATCAATACGACCAGAGGTTGTCCGCAGAGGGAAGTTGCATCCCCACTCATGTGGAGTCTCACCATAGACAGCTTACTCTGGCAATTGACCGAACTAAGTATACCTTGCCAAGGTTATTCCGATGACAACGTTAGTAGCCTTTACAAGGTAAAAGAAATATCGTTGAGTGCAAAACAGAGGTTAAATATCTAGGGCTAACCCTAGATAACAGGTTACTCTGAAACAAACATGAAAACGAAATAATCCATAAAAGCTACAAAATCCCTCAAGGTGCGCAGAAACATTACTGGGAAGAATTGGGGCTGTAACCCAAAGACATTGCTATAGATGTAGGTACACGGCAATAGTGAGACCAATTATTACCTATGGGGCAGTAGTTTGGGGCACTAGAGCTAATCTGATCACTACGAGGACAAATCTCTCGAAGAGTCAGAGCCTGTGCATGTATTCAAAGATGGTCTGGGAATGCCTAGGAAAATTAAATGAACTAGGACAGAATAACACTGTTACCTTCTATGGATAGAAGGAAACGGATTTGCTGGCAAAAAAAAATGAGCTGAAACCCCATACTTGGGACCACAACCATATTGTGGAATTAGCAGTAGTACATTCTTAGAAAAACTAAGGAAAAGAAGTGAATAAAGAAAAATTCAAGTACTCGAACCATCTAGAAGGACAAAGACAATCGAAGACGCTCCTGGGAAACTATAACCAGAAGAGATCTTTCAGCTGTCTAAATCTTAGTAAGAAGAACCTCCGTAATATAATAGGAATATTAACCGTGTACTGCCGATTAAAAGGACACATCAAGAAACTAGGATTGGTAGATGAAGCAAGCTGCAGAGGTAGAGGATAAAACCTCAATACACATACTCTCAGAATGCATCGCATTAAGTAATTCTAGGGTCAAATACCTAGGGTCATCTTCTATATATATATATAAAAATGAAACCCGTTTTCCTTGGTCATGGCATCACGCGTGAATGGCTGGACCGATTTTACTAATTCTTTTTGTGTTGTATTTGTTATTATTAGGAGAAGGTTCTTACGGAAGAAAATATTAAGAAAATCTCTCAGAAATATTGAAAAATAGACATTTAATTTTGCATATTTTAAAAAACGCGCGTAACGAATGTCAATGTCATTCACAGCCATAGACTATATTGAAAGAGCATCGTTTGTTCGGAAACGTGGTTACTTAATTAAATAAACCATAAATTAACCTGTGGCATCACACTCATAGTTTTAATTTATGGAATGTATAAAGAAAGGGTGCCAAGTATGCGTACTTAAGATAAACAAAAGGAGCAAATTAATGGGCATGTACGCAAAAAGGATCATAGGGTCACGAGTAGGAATGGTAACCGCGGTTCAACCGATTTTCATGAAAATCAGTATGATGATCTATTTTTAACGGGTAAGATGAATATGATATTCGTATTAATGGAAGTTACCACCAGATGGTGCTTCCATGTATCAAATTCAATACTGATTAATAGATATCTATACGAATTCGTATAAATATAAGTTCGATAGATATATTTTTGGTGCGATAAGTAAAACAAAACTATAAACTTTCTTTTCTTCTCTATCTCTTCTTATCTTTTATTTTTCTTAAATTTATTTTAGTTGTTGGCGTAGCAACGTACGCCGGGTACAGCTATAAATAATAAAATTCTTTTGTATTGATTTTTGATTAATATCAATTTTACAAAAATTTGAATCAATCGCGTTTAAAATCCTCCCCATTCAAATCCCAATCCAGTAAATTTTTATACCAGCTTTAACGTTTCCGTCTTCATTCGTAAATAATAATTTCATTGTATTAAGGGTTTACGGTAGTAAAAAATCTGTCATGGAGGTCACCATATTTTTTTTACAAATGGCATCTATGAAAAAAAGCATTGTGGTCCCCATGACTGATTTTCTCCTACTGTTCCTCTTAAATAGTTTACTACAATGTAATATAACAACAACCTTAGCCACAGCAACGCGTGGCCGGGTCAGCTAGTACGAAATAAAAAAGGAAGAACTACTTAACTTAAAACCCAATGATATCCTAAACTTTCTAAGAAAGATAGGACTAGAAGAGCTGCTATAAGTCTGAGAAATCATCAGAAATATAACAAGAAAAGAGGATACAATAGATCTTATAGGTCGCAGGTGTATCTGTTACCCCTAACGTGCTCATACATGCATACCTACATACAAAGGAAAACTTTTAACACCTCATATTTGGGAAATCAAAGCATTTGTGGACATACGTTTATACAGAAAACTGTCATTATTTTTTCAAAATAAACCTTTATATACTAATACCCTGTATAATTAGCTAATGTGAATGACATTGAGTAACCTAAATTGATCTTATGATCTCACTATAATAATAAAAGAAGACCTTGGTAATTTGTTTAAAATATTACAGTGTTTATTTTATAATATTCTCTGTAAGCTCTTTATGGCATCAATTTTTATTAATTAAGGTCTTTCTTGCAACTTAAAATAAAATAAAATATTTTTTCAACGGCCCTTGCGTACTTTATTAATGTATATGTATATTTTATTATTATCAATCGGATCCGAAGGTTAACGAGTACATAACTGACGTTAATTTTCCAAAGGTCAAAATAAACTTATTTGTTTTTCTCTATTGTAGATTTAATTAATAATGATTAAATAATAAAATAAAACATAATGCAAAGATTTATATATTAGTACGGGCTTTATTGTAGGGTTGAGCATGTACCTTGGTGTTTTTATGTGTTTTGGGGTGAAGAGTTGATCTTTTAAAGGAAGGAACTGTTTTAAGCAAATTAAAACAATTATACATTTTTTCCAAATTAAACAGCAACATATTGGTTACTTATAGTCTAATCTAATGTTACAAGTATTTTTAGTAGCATTAAATTAATATATGATAAATAGCTCTCCAATTGTTTGTAAGAAAGTTACAACAATCTAAAGTTTTTTTTTACTGAGATAATTTAGCAATAACGTAACTTAAAATATTGCATATCCTAGTATACAAAAATAAAATTTTTATGGAATATTATACACGTATCTTATTTTTGAAATAAGCGAAAAAAGAGTATGGTAAAATAAAAGTAATCGCTATATCATACAGTTTGCTTTTTATTACGCGTCATTTTAGTAGATTTATATCTACTATTCAGCTAGTTCGCAGGTCACGACTGCTGCGGTATACGTTCCCAAATCGCGCGAAATGTATTGGCCAACTGATCTAAGGTTTGGGGCGGTTGAAGGAGCCTGTTTTGTTGCCTAGACATTTCAGACCAAACATGTTCAATGCAATTCATATCAGCTGAACACGGTGGCCACTCCATTCTTGTAATGCCATGAGCTTCTATACACTCGTTGACAATTCTCGCACGGTGAGGGCGAGCATTATCATCAATCAGAACAAACTGTTCGCCTATTGCATCAAAAAATGGAACAACTATTGGTACTATGACTCTGTCTCGATATCGTGTAGCAGTCATTGTCTCATTAATTAAGACGACTAAGTCCGTGCGACCGTCAAAACATATATGCCTCCCCACACGCAAACAGATCCACCTCCAAAAAGAGTGGTTGGGACTCTCAGATTTTCATTGTGACGCTGTCCTCTTTCCCTCCACACCAATATTCAGCCATCATTCGTATACAAACGAAATCTGGACTCGTCAGTAAAGAGACAATTCCTCCAATTTTCAAAATTCCACTGATAGTGTTCCATCGCCCAGGGATATCTGCATGCACGCTGCTCCCTAGTTAGTCGTGGATGGGTAGCGCGCCGTCTAGCCCTTAAATTGGATGCATGTAACCGTCTTCTGACAGTTTGACTGGAAATCGCTCGTCCAGTAGCATGCCTGAAGATACTGTTAATTCTGGAAGCCGTGAATGTTGGGTTTCTTCTTGCCGTCAGAACAACAAAACGGTCTTGCCGACGAGTTGTAGATCGTTCTCTTCCTCCTCCATGCCTGTATGTTGCAGATCCAGTTGCTATATACCGATTCCATGCACGACTTATCACACTTTGCGACACATTTAGCCTCATAGCAACCTCTTGTTGAGTTATGCCTTGTTGGATCCAACGAACTAATTGCTCAAGCTGCACTAGTTCTAAACGTCTTTGCGGCATATTGTTTTTGTGATAAATAGATTTCTTGACTTATTGACAACTGGTAAACCCAATACAAGCACTTTTATATAAATGATATATTCATGTTTGGAACAACATTTCTCTCTTTGTACGAGATAAGGGCCGATAAGAATAAGGAGAAAAAAACCACATGCAAAAAATATTGGCAATAAAGATAGCATATAGGTTATAGTACAGGCAATTATTTTAAAAATAGTTTTATTAGGAATTTTAAAATTATCCACTTCAATTGTTAAGTAGTGTAGATATATCCTAAAATTAACATATAGAACAGTATATTAAATAATTTAAACAAATTTGACAATAAGGCCAAATCTTTTAAATGTTAAATAGACGTTATTCAATTTTATACCATATTTTTTTATATGTTGAAAGAATTTTTGACAAGTGCAAAAAGAAATTTATAATAATCCTGATACTTTGCTATTACAGTGTTTTGTTATACATTTTTTTGCCAAATCATTGAAACCCTCAAAGATAAAGCTTCAATCTTTAAAAACTATCTTCAACACGGCTACTCCCCTCTTCACAATCCAAATTTCGATCATCAGTTCTATCTGGAAACAGAACACATCACCCGATGCCCTTTACACCCACAACCCTTCTGGAGAATATGCCATTTCTTATCCCGTTTACTGATGAAGACATTTTCATAGCATGTCAAAAGGGCAAAAAGTCAGCCCCTAGCCCTAACTCTGTGTCCTGAAGAACATCAAAACAACTCTCCCGTTCGATTATCTCCTCTCTTAGTACTCTCTTCAACTCTTGTCTTAGCAAAGCATACTTTCCCACTATCATGAAAACCTCAAACACCTTCCTAATCCCCAAACCTTGAAAAAATCCCAGAAACACACAACACTACACTGCTAAATGTCATTGACAAACTTTAGAAGTCCTGCTTCTAGATAGAATCAGGCATTTTGTTGACTCCCAGTATATTATGACCCTTTTCTAACATGGATTCAGACCAACTCACTCAACCCAAACGCGACTCTAGAACTTCAAACTTTTACCGTCTCTGTCCTAAATTAATGGATGTTCAAGAGGCTTTCAACAAGGTTTGGCACGCAGGACTTATCAAAAAGTTAAATCACATCCAATTACCCATTCAAGCCATAAAATTAATTCACTCTGACCTCTCCAACAGAATATCAAATTTGGAAATGCTATTTCAGAACTCTTTACCCCTTTTCAGGAGTTCCAGAAGGGTCCACTTTAGCTCTTATTCTCTACACCATCTACGCTAGCGATATTCCTCATATTTCTATATAGGTTTGGACGCCCGAAGTCTAGTTTCTATTCTTCTTAAAATGCGAATCCACTTGTCATCGGATCGTAGGTAGATTCTGGTTTCATCTGATAATAAGCCATTTTTCCATTCTTCAATAGTCCAATTTGACCAAAACAATTCTTCTTTTCCCAAGAGATTGTCTTTAAATTGGACCCTTTGTTTAAGGAGACTCCCACAAATTTGATGTTTTCAAGTAACCCTATTTTGTTTTAGATATATTGTTATGCATGAGTTAATATACATATTATAATTTTGAATAAGAAAATGTTTTTTAAAATAATTTTTTCTACAATTACTAACTAAAGTAGGATTTTTCGCTTGCAATTGACAATTAAAATTGGATATTTAACGAGGAGTGTCACTTTAATGCTCTTGCTCTAGAGCGTTAAAGTACAAAAAAATACTTTTTGTACAACTGTCATTAAAAGTGACACTTTTAATGATAGCAAACAATGTTAAAAACGATTGTTTACATAGCAGCGTGTTAAAAATACTTTTAACACGTTGTCATGTAAACAAGTTTACTTTTAACACGGTTTGGTTTATTGTCATTGCAAATTCGCTCGTTTCATTATCAAAATAGGGAAGTTGTACAAAAAACATTGTATGGTATTTGTGTTAAAAGTGATTTTATTTTTTTCGTGAAATTGTTCAATTCGCTCCGCTCATTTCACAAACGTTTTCACTCACAAAATAAAACCTCACTTTTAACACTCATATCATAAATAACTATTTTAAAATTTACACAATATTTTGACATTTGTGTTGTGCTTTTTGCAAATTTAGTTTCAAGAAAATAGTGATAGTGATGTAAAAAATACACCTCCCGAAATCAAAAATCTGGCAAAAGCAGTAACTTCAAATCTGTTACCAGAGAAAACAAAGGCTGCATACGGAAAACAGTATAATTGCTTTCCAACCTTGTGAAATGGAAAGACAATAGGCAAAGGCAAATATTCTGAAAACGTATTAATTGCCAATTTTTCTGAAAAGGCAAAAATATTGAAATCTTCATTACTCTGGTCGATTTTTGATTCAAACGACCAAAAAATATTATGATTTTTAATAAAAATCGTTTCTTAAAAAAAATTTTTTATTGCTCAAAAATGGATTTGTTAATTAACAATTTTTTTCCGCCATTTATTATTAATATTATAAGGAACCATTTTTTTTTAAATCATTATTTATATTATTTTTCGATATACCGAGGAAATTACAATTAATTTTTTATATTTAATTAGTTTATTTTATAAACAATTTGTTATAAACAAATTTTTTCGTTATATTTATTTTTTTAAACTGTTATAATAAACAAAACCAAATATGTATCATTTGGTTTATAAAATATTTTTTATCTATCTTTTAGAAAATTTTAAATATTTTTCTGTTTGTACGTTCAATATTTTCTCTCAGCTTTCGACCACTATTATTTAAATAACTTTTAAACTAGTACAGATAGAAGAAAAACACTTCAGGTCATTTTTAACCGTTTTAATGTGATTATTTTTTTCACCTGTCAAAATATCACAATTTTGTGATTTCGTCCAATAAAAATTATAGAACTGTCAAAAATTCAATAACAATATTGAACAATCAATTTTCTTGTTTATAAGTACCTTCTAAGGGCATACCCTATGGCTTACTCTTATTATATCTATCAACTTATGCACTACAACCTACAACTAACATGCAATAACATCACAGCACTATGCTCTGCTTTTTACACTAAACTGTTACACATTTACTCTAACTCAATTTTGTCCTCATGAGTCTTCTCTTTAGTTCAGTGTTGTCAAGAAGCTGGATTGTTGTTATTAAGTTAGGTCAGAGAATAACTGATAATTGGTCATTTGTGACCAGATAGCAGTAAACAAACATCGTACAGGTGTTATATAGAAAAAAAAATAAGTACCTTACTATAAATCAACATTCATTTATATTATCTAAATATTCTGAAATATATTTTGTTATTATTATTATCACAATTCAATTCATCTAAACGATAATGAAAAATCAAATATGTAGGTACTTTAAAACTAGCCTGCTTCCTGGTTCTGCATGCATTTAAAACTTTTATATGCATACAGGCAAATGTGGTCTTGTAGGTAAACTTTAAATAGATATACCTAATAATTTTTATTTTGGTAATTTTCTCTTTAATAATATAATTGCATAAATAGGTATAAAAATAAATATTTGTTCAAATTATAACCCTGTTTTCACGACGCTCACGACAACTGACAACTGTCAATACTATCTAGTGTACAGGATAAGTTAATACACGGGGTAACGGCATTTCGTTTGTGTTAATTATGAAATATAAGTTGTTCTAGGAAGTTTTTTAAATAAAGTAGTTTTTGTACAGAATGGTAAATAATCTTCTCAAATACCACTCGTCTTGTAATATTTTACTAGATAAATTTTTATTTTCCAGACTCAAACTTTTTTATTTTAGGCAAAACTACTCAAACAAACTGAATATGATAAAATCACTCGTCCTACGGACTCGTGATTTTATCACATTTCAGTTTGTTTTCGTATTTTTGCCAAATAAAAAAGTTTTCGTGGAAACTAAAAATTTATCGATAAAATTTTAAGGACTCGTGGTATTACCTTTGATAAACAATATGATCCATCAGACGAGGCTCTAACTTAATTATTTATTTACTTTTTTTGGTTCCTAAATATTAATAATAAATAATAACATTTTTAATTTTTCAATGCAATAGATTATTTATAAATAACTGGAAAATTACATTTTTTTGATTTATTCAACGGAAATCTATTTTTTCACCTCTTCCGAACAATTCTACCAAGGGACAAAAAATTGAGCTTTTTTGTTAAATAATTATAAAGGTTTTTATGTTAACTTTCGGTTTCAAAAATTTTGTTAATTAACAGTAGCATAACTAATGGAAAACTACGTAAAAAAAAAATTTTCGCTCGGATTATTGTTTATCAACTTATTTCGAAGGTACGTGAATTTTTTTCATTCTTTAATATTGATATTTAATATATATAAATGATTTTTTTGATTACCATGACTGAAATACGTGGCGCACGAAAACGCCAATGACAAAAAAAACAAAACACTGTTTTTTCACTCTTTTGTTTATAACTATTGCAATTTTTTTGAGCACATTTTCAACTTTTTCAAAAAGTTTCTAGGGATCAATACCAATCGAATGACACCAAAATCATAATTTTTGGTGCCCTCTGTGAGAATTTTTCAAAAAAGGTACTTGTTGATTAGACTACACTGGAAAAAGCCCGTTCTATTAGCTCCATCACGCTGGAACCCGATTTCGATAAAATTTAATTTGATTTTGTAGTAAAACTACAAACGATTCTGAGGATTGTAGTAAATTTCATTTTTTTGTAGTTTTAGTAATAACGTATAAAAACAACTAATTGTATTTTAACCAAAAAATATTGGGTACATAGCAAAAATTTGTTTTTGTAGTTTCAACAAAAAATTTTAATCTTCCTTTATACTAAATAAATATATGAAAGACTGCAAAAAAAGTGCGGGTCTAAAAAAAACGAAACTTTCTAAGAAACTACAAACGATATAAAGAATTGTAGTATCATTTAAACAGTGGCGGATTTACCAGCAGGCTGAGTAGGCTGAAGCCTAGGGCGGCGGATTTTAGGGGGCGGCAAATTCGGCCCCAATTTTTTTTCTTACAGAAATAAAAAACTATTAAGTACCATTTGCGATGAGTTTATCCTCTTGATGGGACATAAAGTGTTAAACAGATTGGAAATGAGGTAAGAAAGACGAAATATTATTACCTAATCATCGATTATATGTAACACTAGGTGTACCTGCGACGTCGTTCGCGTGGCGTGTTGATTGTTGTTTAAAAATTTCTCCCCCCCACACCGTAAAAGAGGTGGGGGAGAAATTTTCATACACCAGATGTTAAGTTAAAAAAAGACAAATACATATGTGAAAACCGCATTCGAATCGGATCAGCAGTTTTCATGTGATGCGCGCACAAACATAAAGATAGAAGGACCGACAGACGTACAACAAAAAATCTAACCACATTTTTGGGTTCTATATTGATGTACCCGCGACGTCGTTCGCGTGACGTATAGATTGTTGTATAAAAATTTCTCCCCCCACACCGTAAAAGTGGTTTTCCCAACATTTCCCTTCACTGCTTTGCTCCTATTGATTGTAGCGTGATGAAAAGTATACTATAACCTGCTCAGGAGTATGAAAAATAATTGTACCAAGTTTCGTTAAAATCCGTCGAGTAGTTTTTGTTTCTATAACGGTTATACAGACAGACAGACAGACAAAAATTTTACTGATTGCATTTTTGGCATCAGTATCGATCCCTAATCACCCCCTGATAGTTATTTTGAAAATATATTTCATGTACAGAATTGACCTCTCTACAGATTTATTATAAGTATAGATTAGATCACATGTGGATCAACTTACCCTTGTCATTAGATATGTTTTGGAAACAGGCGAACCGTGCGAAAGAAGTTTTTGTCGTCAGTGGGACATAAAGCTGAAGATATATTTTCTCCCATTACTTCAAACACTGGACATAAATTTAGAAGACTGTCGTGGACATATGATAATGCCGCGAACATGCCTGGCATATACAACGGTTTACAAGCAAAAATTAAAAACCAAGCATCTTTTGATTTTTACGTACCTTGTTCTGCCCATTCTTTGAATTTAGTGTCAACTGCTGCTGCTGAATATTGTACAGAAACTTGTCGCTTTTTCATGCTGCTACAGGAAATTTACGTTTTTTTTTTTTGTAAGCTCGACACAACGCTGTAAAAATTAACCAGTGAAATTGGGAAAGGCAAAACCCTGAAGAGAGTAAATGTGACACGTTGGTCAGCCAGAGAGGACGCGTGTAAGAGTTTGAAAGATTCTTGGCACGAAGTTCTGAAAACTTTAACGCGAAACGAAGGGGCGGGGATACTTTTTAATTTAGAAAAACTGGAAACGGCAGTAATGGTTGTTGTGTGGAATGATTTTTTGGAGAGAATAAACAAAGTAAATGTTCAAATTCAGGCTTCCACCGTAGATTTGATCACCGTTGCCGATCTTTACGAATCACTCTGTAAGTTTTTCGTAACTGAACGAGAGAACTTCAAGTATTTCGAAGAAAAAGCGATAAAATTAAGCGTATCGAAGCAATATACAACAGATATTGGAAGAAGACAACCTAAAAGAAAAAAAAAAGATTTGACGAAACACCCGGTGAAGAAATTAGAATGATTGCGAGTGAAACTTTCCGGGTTAACACGTTTCGTAGTATAAAGGAAGATTAAAAATTTTTTTTGTTACTACAATAAACTACAAACAAAATTATGTAATAAAATTTTATTATACGGTTGCTTGTATAATAGATCGAAGCGTTGTCAAGGCTATATTGAATTTTACAGTAGAAAAAATAAGCTCCAAGGTAATAAATATTTACTATTTACAATTATCACGAGCTGTTTAAACTTTTTTGTAAATAGGTACTACATAATTTTTGTACGGGATATTATAAATATATGGTGATAATACGAATATCTAACTGAAATAGGTAAACCTTAATGCAGTTATATATAACATTCAATTACAAATTGGATAATACATATTTTTTTATGACTACATACATCAGGTATGAACCATACTGTAAACGAAAGTGCGACATTTCTTCTCTAGTTAATAAAATGTTAGGTATATAATAGTCAAATATTTACTAACAATAATTGCAGAAAAAGTCAGTTTTATCACTCGTTAAACCATTTACTTTTTATACATTAGGAAAATATCGTATCCTAATAGTAACTCATATATTTTCAATAAATAATAATTGATAATTTTTTTATAGATTTTATTCGAAATAAAATTGATAACCCGCCTTGCAATCATTGTTTTTTATTTTTTTCCATTTTTCCGATTATTTGTCGATTTTTCGGTTCTTTTATTATTTTTCTTGTTATTTCCGATTATATCTAATTTAATCATTTGGTTTCATTTTTTTAATTACTTCTTCTGTTTTATTTTTCTTTTTTTTTGTTTTTTCAGCTTTTACCGTTTTTGTTTTCTGTATTTTCATTTTTTTTTTAGTTTTGCCATTTTTTCCTGTTTTTGCTTTTTTTATTTGAATTTTATTATCTAGTTTTTTTGCAGGGTTTTGCCCATCTTTTTAACAGTTTTTTTTTTCAATTCATTTTATCTTTTTGTTTACCTATTCCAATTTTTGATACTTTTAAAATTATTAGTTTTCCTTAATTTTTCGTAATTTTTTTCAATTACTTTTTGTTTTTTTTGCTTTTATCCAAGGATTTCCAAATTCGTTTTCAAATCTTCTAATTATTCCGTTCTTATATCAATCACTTTTTTGTTTTTTAACCGACTTCAAAAAAGGAGAAGGTTATCAATTCGAACATTTTTTTTTTATTTTTTTTTATCGATGTTACCGAATATCTCCGGTACGCTCCTTTCACACAATACGATTTTGGTCGTCCGGTAAAAAGTCGGACGACCGTTTATCGTAACTCACTGGCTTTCACACATAACGACATATTATCGTTAGTATTTATATTTATCGTGATGTCTGAGAGAGTACAGGGCGTCGCGTCGCATTAAATCGGGCAAAAATTTAATGAAATAATAAACCAAATCTTGACAAGTAAATTTGTTATTTTAATGCAAACTTTGGCCGCATCCCAGAAAAACTTAAATATTTTTCTATTTAAATAATTATATTCAGGTTTTTAACCCCATTTGAGATCTCTGATCAGAGTGTATAATACTTTAAATGCAAAATAAAGTAAAAATGCAACTTACCAAATGTGTTTTTTTCTTTATGCTCCAGCTCTTCAAAATCTGGTTTTACCTCTAGGAGAATTTCACGCCAAGCATTTTTAGTTACATTTCTATCGTTGTAACTTTCGAGGGTTTTATCCCAGAGTACTGGTCTACTTTCAACTAGTGAAATTAGAAATTCCACATCGATATTTTCAGCCATTTTACTACGTGCCACTGGATTCAATTGATACGGCAGATATCACACGACTAAAAATCGTATTGTGTACAAACATCCATTTGATGCCGTTTGCCACTGTTCTCAGAGAACGGTACGACCGTCGTCAATTGCAGTGGCAGTGGACGACAGCTGTACGACCACGACACGACAATAAGTCGTTGTCGTCCTGTGTGAAAGATTTCGTATATTTCCGTATTTAACTAATGGAATGTGGTCGTCCGACTTTTTACCGGACGACCAAAATCGTATTGTGTGAAAGGAGCGGTATTTATAATCCGATTTGAAAAATTCTTTTTGCATTCAAAAAAAACATTTATTTTTTATTTTTTTTATCGATGTTACCGAATATCTCCGGTATTTATAATCCGATTTGAAAAATTCTTTTTGCATTCAAAAAAGTAGTGTTTCCCATTGGTCCCATAGAAATTTGGTTGTGGTCTGGTCATCAATGTGAAAGATATTCCAGGAAATACCACAAAAATTAACAGAATAAGCTCGGCAGTTAAGTTAATATGTAAATAATGATGTATAACATAAAAACATAATAATTGGCGCAATACAGTCCCACTTTAACCGATTTAAAACAAGAGGGGGTTCTCAATTCGACCATAGTTTTTTATGTTACCGAATATCTCCGGTATTTGCATTCGAAAGAATAGAATGTCCGAATGATCCCATAAAAATTCGATTACGGTCTGGTCATCAATGTGGAAGATATTCCAAGAAACACCACAAAAATCAATAAAAAAAGCTCTGCAGTTAAGTTAATATGTTAATAATGATGTATAACATAAAAACATAATAATTTGCCCGTTACTGTCCCACTATTAAGCCAAAGACCTCTTCTCACAAGGAGAAGGAATGAGCATATCATCAATTCTCTTGCTTACTGCGTGTTGGTGATTTCAGACAATTAAGTCCACATTTCATTACGATGTTTTACACGTGCTTCGTGTTTCTAGGTGTTGGACAATTTACTTATATTTCCAAAAAGTCACATTGGTACATGTCGGGATTACTGGGGATTGAACTCAGTACCTCTTGCACGGGATTTGGAAGGTTTTGAAAATAGTACAACATGCATCAAGTAACAACTAAAAATGATAAAATAAAAACTTTCTAAAAAAAAATTAAACCTCCTTCAAAAAGATGCCCTAAAAAGCCAGAAATAAAATCTTCATTTCTTAAAAGAAATATAAACAACTAGGCATCTGATTTCGATTTCCTTGAAGTGCATTTGCTGCCATACAGAATTGAGTTAACCCAAGAAATGCAGCCTACAGACCATGATAGTCACATACAATACACTAATGTAATATTACAGCTTAATACCAAAATAACGATTTTTTACCGACAAATGATAATGAGCAATGGGCGGATTTGTTAATAAGCAGAATTGCTGCATCTGGGCTTCTGGGCATTACAGAACCCTCATGTCATCCATGAACAACCATTATATTCTCGTCGATTCACATCCCAACTAACAATTTGGTTTTATAACCTTTAGTCAATAGAGCGATTCTGTTTTATTATAGTTTTTTAGCTGCTGTAGAAATTCAAAATTGTTTTTTAAATGCCGTCTTAACAAGTATTTGGTCGTCGGGACTATTTAGTTTTATAATTTAACAGTAAGAACGTTCTTAAAACAAAATTATAAAATATCTTACAACATCGCAATAAAATTGTTTTATAAACGTTTATAAAACAATCCTTCGAAGCATTATATCCTATACAACTAAATTGATTAATAATGGTTATATGTGTTAACCTTTTGAAACATATTTATTTCTTTAGGGACAATTATAAAGCAGTTTTATAGAAGTTTTTAAAAATATTAATAGAACAGTTTTATTACAGTTTTATAGAAAATACATCTTTAATAAAATCAAATTGTTTTTACAAGAACTTTAAAAAAACTATTTTATAAGAGCTTTAAACATATTGTGTATGAATCTTTTATAAAGTCGCTGTGGGATAAGATAGTTTAATTAAAGTAAATAGATTTCATAATGTACATTTATAAAAGCATATATAATAAATTAACTGTTACACTCAGAACGCGATATTTTATCTGACAGTTTTCTATGTTTATTTCTATAATTTGTACGTTCGTCTTTTTATACAAAAAAAAATGTGAGCCGTCACGGGACGTCTGGCAGATGTGAAACATCGACATTATTGTGTAAAAGTAATATGCAGAAAAGAACAGATTGTGATAGGAACTAAATATGTCATAATGATAAAATAAAATATTACGATTTTTTCCAGATAACGATGACTATTTATTGAATAAATTTAAAAAGTGATTTCGTTTAGCTTTTTATTTAATTGCGTTAAATTCAATAATCTTAAAAAAGGAAATTATTAAAACACAAATTTATATAGAAGTACGTTACTATATTAATATAATTGTAGTTACTTCATAATTTTAGTACAAACAAAAAGCGATACTAAATAAAAAATAGGAAAATGATGAATTTAACTATGAATACAACTTTATCGTTGAATAACTTTTAAACGGTATTTAAATGGGAAATGTATTATGATTTAGGCACGGGTTAATGTGAATATTAAGGGCTGGTTAAGGTCTGATAATTTTTGTTAGGTCATAATCTAAAAATTTGATGGGTGTTTGGAGAACAAAACCAAATCTGGGAAATAACGGACACCCCAATGTATATAGAATAGGTAGGTACTCACTCATTTTTATTCAATATTTTTTCATCACTTTCTTTATTAACACTTTGTTTATTCATATTTAAAACTAAATACACAAATTTTACGCGGACAACTATATGACAACTATTTACCAACAATCTATTTTGATTGACTAGCTGTCAATTTTACAGGTCAGCAAAATATGTAGGTATATTATGTTGCCTATACAAACAATCATTTTTATATATATAGAATAGATAGTAGGCGGAATCGAGTTAGGTTTTTATGAAACAATTCATACCCTGTCCCGCCAAATTTTTGAATCGATGAGCTTCTTCCCCCTATTGTTGGCGCGCCACCGTCGCGTCGCTCAAAACATGACACCAATTTCATATAAGATATCAGTACATCTCTTATCGATTATTATCGATGCGTTAGGTTTTTTACGTCATGACGTCACCGTCGCCACGCCAGAAATCTGATTTACGTGCCGCTATAGATGTTTCACATCAAAAAGTTTGCTTCAAAAATTAGTGCCTGGAAGAAAGTAAAACGAAGTGGTTATTTTCGCTGAAAAGTAAAAACCAACTTTCAAAACATTTTAAGTTCTAATTTTCTGAATAGTGTTAGAACTACTGTTGATTCCAATACCAATGAATGTGTAGATGAAAATGTTAATTATAATGATTTAACAAATTTTAAAGACTTGTTATTTTGGGATAAGGTAAAAGTTGTGTGAACTATTAACATATACGATTGAGAAATTAAGAAAAAAAGAAGTGTTTCGCTCTCTGAGTAATAATTATAATTAATTGTATAAATAAACTGGAAAAAAAAAATTAAATGATAACCCGATTTTATTTAGATGCGCCTCTGTAAATGAGGATTACTTTATCTATTTAAATATACAGTTCTTGCTGGTAGCTTTATTATTTTTTTAATGTTGCTTCTGCAACAAAATTATTTTATAGGTACGCAGCCATTTAATTGACATTTCAAAGTCGTCCATTTTGGATTTAGTTAGATAAAACCTAGACATACTCACTTTTTGTTTTCTAATCACTTATAATAAAGAAAAATTGGATTTAAAACAATGTTGATTATCATTCTTAATAAAATTTCACCAATATATTACGAAAATAAGAAAAAAGTAAAAAAAATATATTTTTTTGTGTTTGCAATCATTTAACGAAATAATGCAAAATATAGCGTCGCGTGTAAATTTCAATGTAAATGTACTAGGTATATATTTTACAGTAAAGTTCTCTGCGTATCAAAAATTGGTACCAAGTGTCCACTAAATAATACTTCAAAGTTTAAACTGTTTATTGTTTTGAAATGTAGGTGAATAAAATTAGTTATGGCCTTGTCCAAGTTTTCTCTCTTTACAAAATAAAATAGTTCTTTTCGAAACAGTTAAAAAATATTTTGGTTTGTCTGGACATTTCTGTATCACTAAACTTGTTTTATAAAATAAAAGCATTATGAAGCATATATGAAACGGTTTTATAGTATTTTTTTAAAAGCTGTATAAACGTTTATATAACTATTGTATTGCAGCTACCGCAAACATTATAAAACTTGTTAAGCAGCAGAAATTATTTTATAAACCTGCGCCTTTTTGGGCTTTATAAGGGTTGTATAAATGTTTTTACAATGTTCTTACGATAAAAGATGTTTTATAAAATATGTTCGGTAAACGTTCTTACAGTTTTTATAAAATTGTTAGTTGGGGCAGTTTGGTGCGGTGTTTGATACGGAGGGGTCATTGCACCTTACTTCTATGAACACGCAGCAGGTAATTACTGTCACTGGCGAGTGTTAAGCCGGCTCCACACATTGGCGCCAACGTTTGCCCCAATGTTGGCCCTTATTTGTGTTCATAATTAGTGAGGCATCCACACATTGGGACTTGTTGGAACTACTCTCAGTTGCAATCGTATAGAGCCAACGTCAACATGTCAGACCTTGAAATTGCTGCCGGTGCGTTTACTGTTGTAAGTGGTATTAATTTCTATATTACTGCTTTAACAGCAGTAAAAAAACGAAGACCAAGTAGAAGAAGATGGTGCATTACAACTATTCACAAATATCGAAATCAGTAAGTATATCCATCTGTAATTCAATAACAATAATTTAAAAATTTTAAAACGAGTATAACTGCATATAATTCATTGTTTTTAGATACGACGGACGGCAACTATTAAGTAATTTAATTCAAGAACCTTCAGGAGAGTTTAATAACTTTTGTAGGATGTCTTCCACTGATTTTGAACATCTTCTTCAGTTAACTGAACCAAAAATAAAAAAGAAAAATACATTTGGAGAGAAGCTATACCTGCCAAAGTTCGTTTAGCTGTAACTTAGATTTCTTGCTACAGGAGATAGTTTTAAAAGCTTACATTTTCTGTTTAAAATTTCTAGTCAAGTCATATCGTTATTTGTTCCTGAAGTTTGCAAAGCAATTTGTGAGGCATTAAAAGACTATGTTAAGGTAAGTAATTTATTTATTCATATGTATTAAATTAAAACAAATAGAGAATTTTTCAAATATGTAACAACTTTAATAATGCAAAATAATAAAAAAATACAAGTACAAAATACAAATATATGTATACATCAAAACAGAAAGTTAAATATTCTGGGAATTTAGAAAGGCCTTTTGAATCACATCATTAGAATGAATCATTACTTTTTGCTGAGATTGCTTGGATTTGTACGCTTGACACCTATCTGTAGATTTCAGTCGAAGGATATGTTTTGACTGTGGTTCCAAACCTATTTCCGTTTCAACAAAAGGTTTTGGAGATGTGACGGGGCTCAGAAGCAATCGAGAACTTTGAGAAGCATTTTCTGTGTTCAAATTAGTTGAAAAGAATGTTCTGGGTGACTTTCTATCCTTTCCACTGAACTTGTTTCATAAAATTGTACTTGAGGAGACGGATGTGACGATACGACTGAGAATGGGCTTGGTAATGATCTGGTACTTAATGAAAGAGGACTGTTTACATATATTTGATGTCTTTCTTGCGACTTATTGTACATTAAAGTATCCACTTCGTGCATAATATCTTCTCTTTCTGATTCATTAAATTTTTTTATTTTCTTGGCTAACAAACAACAAAACAAATCCACCTCGTCGGAATTGTTTTGTGAGTTCTGTGACCGTTCATTAATATTTTTTAAAATATCTACTGCTTGCTTCATTTGGGATTTAGCTTCATCAATTTCTGGTATTCGCCGTTTCCTCACGGAAGGCGTAGAAGTGGTCGTCGCAGATTTAGCTGGGTACTGATTTTCGTTTTGGCTAATTTCTTCAAGAACTGAATCATCAAGAATAGGTTTTTCACTCATTTTCTCAGAAAATAACGTCTAAAAGAAAGATAAATATTTATTTTATAAATTAGTCACTTGTTCAATTAAAAAAGCAATTTTTACACAAACTAAATATCTAATTTGTTATATTTTTTTTTAGTTGCCTGCAAATATTGAAGAATGGATTGCAGTATCTCAAGGGTTTGAACTACTTGGCAGTTTCTGCACTGTTTGGGAGCTCTGGACGGAAAACATATTAAATTACAGGCTCCCATAAATAGTGGATCCGAATTTTTCAATTATAAAAATAATTTTAGTATAATACTACTAGGATTGGCAGATAGTGAACACAATTTTATATTCGCAGATATTGGAACTCATGGAAGAATGAGCGATGGTGGAGTATTTAATGATAGTTTGCTAGATAAGGAACTAAAAAAAAAATGAAAATTTTCCACCAGCAGCTCCACTTCCTGCAAGAAATATGCATGTTCCATACGTTTTTGTAGCAGATGCTGCCTTTGCTTTATCAAACACAATTATGAAGCCTTATCCTGGAGTACCGCCTAAAGGCAGTCAAGAAAGGATATTTAATCAGCATCTATCTCGTGCCAGAGTTGTAATTGAATGTACATTTGGTATAATGACATCTGTATTTCGAGTTTTTGAAAAACCAATGTTGTTACAACCTGTAAAGGCTTCTATAGTAGTTCTCACGTGTGTTATACTACATAACTTTTTAAAGAAAAGCAGAACCTCACGAAACTTATATTTTCCCGATGTTACAATTGAACATCTTCTAAAAATAGAACAAAATATTCTGTTTCCACTAGATCACACACCAAGACGACCAACAGAAAATGCCAGAGTAATACGTGACGAATATGCACAATATTTTTATTCACTTAAGCGTTAAGAATCTGTTTACTTTTTTGATGTATTAAAATGTTTATAAAATGTATAATAAATAATTGTCAACTGATACTAACCTGTGTATTAAATGTACTTGTATTATTTTTGTTATACACTGGTCCCAAAAAACCATCCATTAATTCATAAGCAAACCATGTACTTCTATAAACTTCACTTGTGGATGCTCCGGAACGAATTGAATCTTTAATTTTTCTATTGTATAGGCGATAGGTAGACATTAAAGACTCCCTTTTTTTCTTGAGTTCAGAAATGGTACATTTTAAAGAAAAACTTGCTTGTATGCGTTGCCATGCGTCCTGAACTGCATTTCTGTTTTTGTGGTTTCTGCTAGTAGGGTCCCACAACAGTGCTTCATTTTGGTACAGTTCTAGAAATTCAAATGCTTTTTCATTCGACAACAAATCCGACATTCTAAAATCAAAATCTTCGATAGAGACAAACGATATGACATAAACACGGTACACGGCCAATGTGTGGTTAGGTATGCCGTGTTGGCGCCAATCTCCTTTGATGCTTCGTCGAAAAACCGACACTCGACGGCCAACATCGAACGTTGGCCCCAACGTTCGAGCCAACACACTTCCAACGCGATTTTCTCGATCCACACATTGGACGAACATAGTTGGCGCCAATATTGGACCCAATGTGTGGAGCCGGCTTTACCGTGGTTCCTCAAACCCAACAATTTAACCTGCAAAACATGTGGTTCCATCAGGATGGAGCAGCTTGTTACATAGCTAGGGAAACAATGAATCTTCTGCGAACAATCTTTTCGGGACGTTTAATTTTTCGATTTAGTAATGTCACCTGGCCACCAAGGTCACCGGATTTTAAGGCTCCTGACTTCTTTTTATGGGGATTTTTAAAGGATAGGGTTTTTGCCAACAAACCAAATACCGTAGATCAGCTAAAGTACAATATTACGGAAGCGATTGAAAGTATTCCTCTGGAAGTAGAAACCTCCCAAAAAGTGTTCGAAAATGTAGTCCAGACGGTTCAGGTTTGCGCGGCTTCTAGAGGCGGAGATTTGACTAATATTATTTTTCATACATAATTTGTTAGTTTTAATAAAGTATAAAGATGAAAAAATGGAAATTTTATTTCTAGTAAAATTAAACTACGGTATGCGAATTGAGTCGCGAGCATACTGTTTATTTGGTAGACAAATTAAGACCTAATCAATATTCTTTATCTATACATTAAAAATTCTTTTTAAAAAAAGGGTTGATAAGTGATCGATATATATCACAAAATTATAATTTTCTTTTTGTCTATCTGTCGGTCTGCCTGTCTGTCCCCTTGTGTGCAATAGACTCGAAAAGTACCGAACGGATTTTCTTACAGTTTGCAACCACAAGTCAAGTGATCTCTAAGAAAGTTTTTAATGTAAAACAAGTTAAGTTTTTTGTGTCAATTAAATGAAATAGAGTCCAATATGTCTGAAAAAATTAAGCCGATCGAAAACACTGCAAAACTTTTTGATTTATGACAAAATAATATATGGTGGGATGTTCCTCTTTTATAGATGGAAAGTCCGTGATGGTGTATGTCTAACTGCTCAGAAAACCCAATTTTTTTCTTTTACATATGACAATAAAATGATGGGTTACTTACAAAGCTATTTTTAACAGCATAATATTATTCCTTATTCAATTAAATCCGTTAGATAGTTCGAGCATATAATTTAGATCAGAATTGCTTTACATTATCTCACTAAAATTAATATCTTATGAGTTATGGTATAGATTTATTCCATCTGTATGGCAGAAGGTGGAAGTCTTATATCTGCCTAGAGTGGGGAAGATGACGGACCAAACTACCAAGTCATACAGACCAATAAGTCTATTGTCATTCGTAGCGAAAACGCTGTAAAAACTGGTCGATAGATATATAAGGGATGAAATCTTAACGGAGAACCCATTAAGTTATCGTCAATATGCATACCAGCGGGAAAAATCCACAGACCTAGCGCTGGATGACTTAAATAGGCTATTATCAAAGTCAATAGAAGACAAAGAAGTAGCCCTAGCGGCGTTTATTGACATAGAAGGGGCCTTCAGTAATGTGGGACCCGAGTCAGTGACCGACGCACTTTCAAGGAGGGGAGTCCCCCCACTAATATGCGAATGGGTTTATGCCAACCTAATGCATAGGATCGTAGTGTCCAAGTTAGGTGAGTCGTCCATTGAGGCAACAGTGGGAAGGGGCTATCCGCAGGGGGTACTGTCGCCTCTGCTGTGGTCAGCACTCGTGGATAACCACCTTAAGAAACTCCTCAATGAAGGCTTTCACTGCTTAGGTTTCGCAGATGATATGGCCATAATCATTCAGAGGAGGTTTCTGGACAGAGTCTCAGAGCGGATGCAGACCGCAATGAATATGGTGTACAAGTGGTGCTAGGATGAAGGCCTAACAGTCAATCCACAAAAGCATCAGTTGCCCCTTTCACAAATAAAAGGGCGTTGCAAGGCTTAAAACCAATAACGCTCAACAACGTGCTGGTACCAATGGCCACAGAACCCAAATACCAGGGTGTGGTGTTTGACCAGAAGCTATCATGCAAGCAACACATTCAAAAGGTCACACGCAAAGCTATAATAGCCCTTATAGGTGTAGACAATTGTGTGGCAAGAACTGGGGCCTGAACCTCTAAATGAACCTTTGGTTGGATACACAAGTCATTAGACCAATGTTAACGTATGGTTCGGTGGTGTGGTGGAGTAGAACGCAGCAGTCCGGGGCGATCATTCAGCTGTAAAGCATTCAAAGGCAGGCATGCCTAAATGTTACAGGTGCCATGGGGACCGCCCCCACGGACGCATTACAGGTACTACTCAACCTACCACCGTTGCTCATCTACATACAGGGCGAGGCTATGGTAACTGCTCACAGGCTTCAACAAGGACAGGCTCCCATTACCCTATTAAAAGGAAAAAAGCAAGCAGAGCTATATGATAGGGTTAAGGCGGATCAAATAATGAGCATGCCTCAGGACAGGATAGTCCCCAGGTATAACTTTGCGAGAAACTTTCGGGTAGAGATACTAAAAAGGGACTCATGCAACAATGGCCCCCCAATCCAAGGGGAGTTAATCTGGTATACCGATTGCTCAAAGACTGAGAAAGGCACAGGGGCACAGGGGCAGTAGAGGACACAGGATAAAAGTCCAACTAAGTCTAGGTGCTTATGCCACAGTGTTTCAGGCTGAAGTAATGGCCATACAACACTGTGCAACGGAGATCGTAAGTCAGGGTATAACAGGTAAAACCGTAGTCATATACTCAGACTGCCAAGCAGCTCTAAAGGCGATAGTCTCAGCACAAATAAGCTCACAGCTGGTGTGGGACTGCGTCAGGGCCCTGACACTTGCCGTACGTCAAAATTCTCTGACACTGGCGAAGCGAAGACGTCACTCACCTGAATTCCTAATATATGGCGGTGTAAGTTAATCTATACCATCAATTGACATCTAGATTAAGGAGGCACCTGTTATATGCTTGTATTTCGATTCAATCTAAAAGATCGTTTGGATTTGTCTTCGTCCAAGAGTTGAATAATAATTATTTAAATATGATAAACTACTTTGTTTTATATTTACATAAATATCCAAGGAATATGGATTATAAGGAGAACAAAGATCTATATTTGATTGTTTAAGATTTCATTCTAATCCTACAAATATTTACACAATTATTCATCAAATTAATAAACAATACTTTTTATTAATATAAATAAATCTGAATCTGTGTAAAATCGTATTAATCGTATGTTTGTATGGCACACTTTTCTCCCCTATCCTTATACTCTAGTCAACACCTTCAAAAACGTGAGCGATAGCTCATTGGATTCGGAATCACCTGTAGAAAAATGTTTTTGAAGGAAAAGTGTGCAGGCAAAAAATTGCAATTGTTATTAACAAAATAAGATGATAAAAAACAGATGTTTATGTTTTTGTTAATAACTCGAAAAATATTAATATTTAAGCAATTTTGAAAAAAGCTCGTTAAAGAGGGGGAAATTTCTGAAAAAAAAGTCCGTCCTCTCGGAACTCTATCTCGATTATTTATAACTTTAATTTGACGTTGAAAATGGGGCTTTGAGCGGCTTTTACGGCATACGCGCGCTACCGCTAAACGGTGTTTATCAGATAAAATATTTTTTTTATGACATAAAATGTTATTTTAAAAATTTGAAAAAATTCCAGTATTTTCCTAACACTTGAAAGAATCTAAATCAGTTGGAAAAAACATTTTATCACTGTTTTTCAAAAAGTTACTTAATTGTTAACTAAATAGTTATTTGTGACACAAGGACGGAAAATGCCATTTTGCAAGAGCGAGTAAAGTTGTGTAGCCGAGGGGCGTAGCACCGAAGCGAAACATTACGAGCACTTGCAAAACATTTTGCGGACGTGTAACACACACTATTTTTTGGTCCGACCAATTTTTAATATTTTCAAAAGTTCAAAAACTGTTTATTTTGTGACATACATGATTAGGTGTATATTGACATTATTGACATCTATTGCACGATTAAAAGAATTAGTAATAAGGAATGATTTTCTGATAATCGATTTTACGATCCTTAATTTTTATACATACGAATACTGTGCTAATAAGCAGCACAGTAAAAATTGTTATATTGATAATATTAATATTAATATCTAATAATTTTATATAAAAATAGCAGAGGCAATGAACTATTATAGTTCAATGAGCAATAATAAAATCGAGATATGTATTTTCATAATCGAATGATAAGTAGTTGTAAATTGACATAAATGTCAAATTTAAAATAAAAGTTGTGAGAGCAATTAAATGGAAGTTTGAATCCTACTTACCTTTAGAAAAAGTTATTAGTTTAGTATATTATACGCTGTTTTTAAATAAATTTAATTAAAATTTGTAGTATTCATTATGTATTTTTGATGACTCATAGCGCCATTTCTTTAGATAATCTAAAAGCTACTTTGCCGGCCTAGGCCGGAAAATGTCATTTTCCGGACGATTTTGAAGTCATTAATAGTATTGTTTCTGGACGGAGGACCAAAAAAATTTTTTCCTAATATCTGTTGACATAAACAATGGGATAAAAGCTATACATAATTGGCCTAAAAATTTGAAACTTTGTGGAGCCCTTTTTATATGTATACTTTACAAGATTCTGTGATAAATGTTTATAAAAGTTTATTAATTTGTTAATTATGATTTTTCATAACTATTGCAAAATATTGCGAAAAAGTAAAAAAAATATAGAATTTTTCCAAATAAATGCATGTAGTATCTAATAAACAATAAATACAAATTTGGTCTTAGAATTATTTGAAAGAGAAACTTATTTTCTATAAAAAACTCTTGAATATCCTTTATCATATCTCCAATAGTTTAAAAGATATATCATTTTTTTAATTGGCAAGTTATTTGGCGCTACAGTTAACGTGACGTATGATATTAGAAAGTATTATTAACAAATTAATAAACTTTTATAAATATTTATTGCAGGATCTTGTAAAGTATACATATGAAAAGGGCTCCACGAAGTTTCAAATTTTTAGGCCAATTATTTATACCTTTTATCCCATTGTTTATGTCAACAGAGATTAGGAAAAAATTTGTTAGTTAACAATTGAATAACTTTTTGAAAAACAGTGATAAAATGTTTTTTCCAACTGATTTAGATTCTTTTAAGTATTAGGAAAATACTAGAATTTTTTCAAATTTTTAAAATAACATTTTATGTCATAAAGAAAATATTTTATCTGATAAACACCGTTTAGCGGTAGCGCGCGCATGCCGTAAAAGCCGCTCAAAGCCCCATTTTCAACGTCAAATTAAAATTATAAATAATGAAGATAGAGTTCCGGGAGGACGGACTTTTTTTTCGGAAATTTCCTCCTCTTTAACGAGCTTTTTTCAAAATTGCTTAAATATTAATATTTTTTGAGTTATTAACAAAAACATAAACATCTGTTTTTTTCATCTTATTCTGTTAATAACAATTGCAATTTTTTGCCTGCACACTTTTTCTTCAAAAACATTTTTCTACAGGTGATTCCGAATCCAATGAGCTGTCGCTCATATTTTTAGGACCTTTATTTTAATTTTTCACGTTTTTGAAGATGTTGACTAGAGTATTACTGCTAAGTGGAAATTTGCATCATGCGGTCGTATTGAATCCAGTGCGTGATTATTTTAAAATTATATTTATAACATTTTACTACTTGGCGGATATCCATTAGACGAAAAACCAGTTGTTTTATATGATCATCCGATTTTAGAATAGGAGTTTTTCGTAAATAAGTTCATGAATTGATTTAAGGTCACTAATTCATATATACATCTACAATTTATTCATGAATAAGTTTGACAAATCTATTCACAATAGCATTCGTTTTACACTTATATCAGTTATATCAATGAGGAGCAGGTGTAACGTTCCTGTTCAACTTTATTTTCAATTTTTAAATTTTTTTATTATTTCACCTTTTAAACACCGTACAGTAAATAAACCATCTCCTGACATTATATCCTCCTTAATAAGTAATTAATATTTTTGTCACCTAAAATATTTTCTTATATTCAAATCATTGGACTCGAATATAAATTATTTACAACTTTCTTTCCACTTTAAAACATATATTAGTTATTTTGACCTGAGACACAGATATACACTTTAATTTCTAGGCAGATGTGCCTTAAGATTATTCTGTTTTCAACTTTCGAGTAGTTCAGTTGTTATATTAAAATAAAATACAATAAGCTCTGTTGCATTTATTCGTCCCTTAAAGAATTTGATTTACTGTTTGTATTTTACATACACCCGACATACCAAATAATAAAATAAATATTAATAATAATTAAAAATTCAGACACATGCCGGTACAAGTTATACTTTTATACACGCGTCCGGCGTTAGAAATTTGTATGCGAATGATTTAACAAAATCATTATATGCTTAAAGCATGGACCTACTATACTATACAATACTAGCAGCTGCAAATAAGAAAAGTGTGATCTGCAATAGGAATATGGTAAATGAAGGACTTAATAAATATTTTGACAAAAATAAATATTTTGATAAATATACCTATAGAATTTGAATACCTTAGAAATGGTTTTAAATAAAATTAAAAATAAGAACTCTCTAGGTATGGATACACTGCCTATTCTAGAATTTGAATACCTTAGAAATAATTTTAAATAAAATTAAAAATAAGAACTCTGCAGGTATGGATACACTGTCTTCCAAAATTCTAAAACCAATCAAAGATATAATTTTGCAACCATTATCATTTATAATAAATCTATCTCTTGAAAGACGAATCTTTCCAGATATTTTCAAACTGGCACTTGCAATACCCTTATATAAAAAAGGCGAAAAAATAAATATAGAAAACTATCGTCAAATCTCTTTGTTATCAGAAATTTCTAAAATCCTAGAACGGTATATGATGTTATAACAGATTTCAATGGTAAATATAAAATACTAACAATAATTCAACATGGTTTTAGGAGAAGCAAATTTGTTGAAACTGCAACGAGTGAATTGTTATGTTTTGTTTCTGGCGAACTGGATAAAGGTAAATATATGATATGTGAAAGCTTTTGATACCCTAAAAAGTATTCTTGTGTTTTTTCAAAAAAACGATAACTTTTCGAGATATTATTATATAACGGAGTGGAGAGTTACAAACATACATACATACATACATACATACAGGTGAAGTTAATAAAAGCGTGTTAAAAAGGAATTTTTGTACAACTGTCATTAAAAGTGACACTTTGAATGATAGCAAACAATGTTAAAAACGATTGTTTACATAACAGCGTGTTAAAAATACTTTTAACACGTTGCCATGTAAACAAGTTTACTTTTAACACGGTTTAGTTTACTTTTAACACGGTTTGGTTTATTGTTATTGCAAATTTGCTCGTTTCATTATCAAAATAGGGAAGTTGTACAAAAAACATTGTATGGTATTTGTGTTAAAAGTGATTTTATTTTGTTCGTGAAATTGTTCAATTCGCTCCGCTCATTTCACAAACGTTTTCACTCACAAAATAAAACCTCACTTTTAACACTCATATCATAAATAACTATTATTCTAAAAAAGTTGAGTGTATTAGGTATTAGAGGACAATTATTGAATTGGATAGAATCATACTTAGAAAACCGAAATTTGATAGTTAATATAAACTCGGAAATGTCACAAATATATCCAGTATCTCTGGAGGTTCCTCAGGGTTATGTTCTGGGGCCGCTAATTTTTCTGCTATATGTCAATGATTTACCTATGCATATAAAAAGGGGCAAAATTACAATGTTTGTCGACGACACAACAATAACGGTCACAGGTAGAACCTTGGAGGAACTCAGGGAAAATGCTTGGTTTTGCAAAAATTCTTTAATTCTTAAAACCACTAGTTTAAATTTCTATCTTCATAGACAAACCAGAAATAATAAAACATGAATTTCCATTTAAATTCGAGACACACGCCAAACTTTTGGGAACTTGGTTAGATTCACGTATGAGCTTCGAGCATCATATTGATCACATTAGTAGACAACTCAATAAAGCTTTTTATGCAATATTCCAGATGAAAGATATCTTAGACGAACAACGTTTACTAAACCTTTACTATGCTTTTGCTTACTTTCATTTGTCATACAATGTCAGCTCATGGGGATAAGCTGTAGAAAGCAATCGGGTATTTATTGCTCAAAAAAGAATCATTCGCCTAATATTTAATCTAAAATGCATGAAAACGTGCAGAAGTGCTTTCAAAAATAAATAAATCTTGACATTTTCATTCATTTACATATTTAAATGTGCAACTTTTACTCGGAAAAACTTATCAGAATTTATTGAACCATCGGAAGTTCATCACTATCATACCAGGACAGATAACTTAAGAGTTCCCTTCTACAGTACAACGACATATAGAAGATCTCCTCTGTATAATTGTATTACTATTTACAATGCTCTACTCCGAGAGTTAAAGTGCAATCGACTTACAACAGTTTTAAAAACAAAGTTAAAAATTATTTGCAACAGAACGCTTTTTACTCAATTGATTGACCAGTGCGTCACGCGGATCTGCAGTTTGGAATGAAAATCAGTTAATGGCATTTTTTTATTAGCTATCTATATTTTAGACTTGCCTTGTATGATAATGAAGGTCAATAAAAATATTCTATTTTATTTTATATGTGTTTTTGTCTCTCTCTTACTCACGCCATACAATGTGTACCGTAATGTAACGATTTTGCCGATTCACTCCCATACAAATTTCCAACGCCGAGCGCGCTCGTAGAAGTATAACAAAAATTCACATATAATAAACCTCTTCATCTTTCCAATAGTATGTTACAAAATATCGCTTATCAATGAAAATCTAAAAATATTTATAGCGAAAATATATATCGTGTGTACATAAATATCAACTAAAAATTGTATAAAGTATAAGGTTAATCAGTGTCGCCAACGTGTGCAGTATCAACTATTTTAAATAGCATATAGGTTAGCAACAAAGTGAGGGAGCCTCTTCAATCGGGAAAGATCGAAGAGAGAGAGTGAAATAAAAACTAGCATTAAATAGCGAATCCTCATGAAAAAGTCACGTAGGTAGCGTATTTGTTGACCTCTTGCACCAGGTATCCATGCCAAGTCAAAAAAAGTTAAACTCGAAAATTCCCGAAGAACGTATTATATATTATGCAATGAATAAAAGAATATTTATAATTTTGTGAAAATAATGAAAGAATATTTATAAAATACATTATAATTATAATTTCCTAAAAAGTTAACTGAAATAGATTTCTTAAATACTCTGTTTATGTAGTTAACAACCTGAAATGCATAGTACAGGATATAATATAACCTATACTGCAACCATGTGACGGTACTTTAAAATACAATATAATACTCATTACTGAATATTATTATTAATATAAAATACTAAACTTAATATGTGTACTTACGTGAGAGAATAATAAAATAATCTGTCAAATACAATGTGAAACGTCACTATGATATTAAAACATTAACTCAGACTGTTTTTTGTATATCTATCTCTTTTCAATGTACTGAATGTTATTCAAAGAACTTGTGTCTCTCTTACTTACGCCATTACATATGTAACGTAATGTAATGACTTTGCCGATTTACTCTAATACAAATTTCCAACGCCAGGCGCGCGAATAAAAGTATAATTTTAAAAATTGAGAATATCCTTACATTTTTTTCTTTTCTTTGTTTACGATAATATTTGACGAAAATTAGAACATAATCCAATCCTGGCATTAATTTTTTTTTTGAATATGTTCATGAATTTATTCAAGGTCACTATTTCACATCAAAATTTGTTTTTTGTTAATCTTTTTATTTAACTATCAAAATTAGATCACGTTTTAATTATCGTAAATTTCGGGGTGCCAATCTAAAAAAAAAACAATAATAAAAGGTATGGATTTTTGATTATTGATATTTCGTGGTATTTGGTAAATTGTGTGTGTGAGTTTTGGGTGTTGGTTTTGTTTCTATTTTATGAAATATAAAATTCAAAAATACAAGGTAACTTAAATTGTAAAAATATTTAAAGGTGGCTCAACCTGCTTTTCATCAATTTGTGAACTTTGATACTTTGATACAAGTGAATTTTGTGATATTTATCCCTTTTATATCCACTGCATGCACATACAAAAAGTCGACTGTTTTATATTATTTTGTCGTACATTTTTATATCTGACCTGGGCTAATAGGCTACTTGACATATAACTAATTTCATACAATAAATGAGTATTTCTTACAGTATTTAGCTTACGAAAACGAAATATATCGATTTTAATAACTAAATGCGTAAGATTAATTTAAAAAATGTGTTTAATTTGAATCGCCGAAAACGCTGTCGGCCATGTTGTGACGTCATACAAATTGTAAACAAAACGAGTAATTTGACGTGGTGTTATTACAAGTATAAATATTTCGATAAAAATTCCTTATCACGTTCTTAATTTATTTGCTTTATTGAAAAACAATAATAAATTCATTATGGACGTTGGTTTCACAAAAGCAGACAGCACAAATTTGCCAAAAATTGATACATTAATGGTTCGTAATTTCTTTGCCTTGAATCCAGATTTCTGCTCTGCCGAGCTAAGAAATGTCAAGACTTCTATGTAAGTACAGTGCAGTTGTTAAATAGTAGACATAAAAAGGAAGAATGAGTGTATTTATTCTTTTCAGAAGGGATTCAAAAGTACCAACTCATTTATGTCATAAGTATTGTAACCTCTGAATAATGTAACATCTATTTGTATTCCTTGATGTGTTTTTGCATTCTCGGACGTTGCAATAACGATAATTACTGTATTTTTTATGGAAATTAGTTGAAATCATGTTTTTAAAGTAAAGTAAACTGGAAAATTGTCCGTGTTTATATGTCAAATGTTTGTTTACAATACGTATGACGTCATAAAATGGCGGACAGCGTTTTCGCACCTACATGAAGAGATGGATTTTAAATTAGTTTTGTGGTTTCATAGGTGTTGAAAAAATATAGTAATATTTTTTTACCTTAGTAGCACAAATATTAACTATTTAGGACTTAGTTTAAAAAAGAGTCAACTATCCTATTGTTGAAATAGTGTGAGTCAGAGATATTACATTAATTATCATTAAGATTCTTATATTGTTGTTAATTTAAAACGACTTGATTTATTGGACTTTATACTGTAAGTTCTATGTTCTAATAAAAAATACTACATTTACAAAATGGATGTTTCTATTCATAAGCCAAAGCCATCCATACTCCATTACCCCCCCATTAGTTAACTTAAAATAATATTACACAGGCCATTGAAATGGGACGTGTAACGGTGTAACACCCTGTTTTATGACAAAATTATTACGTACTTATTTCTTATGCTCTTACATTTACATTTCAAATACGCATTTTAAATAAATGCGCCTAAATATCGTGAGATCTGTTGAAGGAGTGTCCTTGTTATTTACAATCAGATAATATATATTCAAAAAAATATTAGTTTTTTTTAAGAATTATATTATATAGCACTAGTAAACTTTTGTTATGTATTTAAATTAATGATTAATTTTGATTTTACAATTAAATAAAGTATATTATGTATTTTGCTAACAGAAGTGGAGAAAAAAGAAAACATTCACATGCTTCGTAAATAAAGGAATAAGTAATACTAAAAGCCATATTCTAGATTACATTTATTTAATACGTACATTCAATTTCCATGAACCGTAAACAACACCCTATTCCCTACACACAACTTGATATTTTGTTATTCATCGAAAAGGTCTATTCAAAGTCAAATGCGCGGTCAGGATCAGGAACCCTTTAAATTTATTTTCAGGGAATTAGTAACATTTTCATGGTGGTCGCGACATCTTTGATGAAAAGTTAACACTTTAATACAGAGTTCGTTTGATAAGAAATTATTTTGTAAAGCTAGATCATGTTTTATTTATTAATCTTTAGGTGGACCTACTTATACTTTACCATAATTACTATTTTCCCTTTCTATTTTATAGTTACTACACTTACTTCTTGCAAAAAAAGTATCTCTAATACATAGACAATATACAATCGAATCAGAGTTCAAACCTGTCGAAATATGGCAAAAGTTGATATAATATGCAATTTTGAAAAAAAAATGTGATTTTTATTTATTTATTTACCTGTCAGTAGATTCTCAGAAAGTATTATACTGCGCACTTGTATGCATCAACTGTATCACAACATAAACAAGTTTCAACTCGAGAATGTGCAGAGGAAATTTATTAAATACTGTTCTTATAGCTTATAGGCTTGGTACAGGTGGAAGGGTAGATGAGGCATCTGCGTTACTAAAGTTACAACTATTTATTACAGAAAAGAAGAAGCATTTTTAATATATGCTTTACTTTGATAATAATAAATAGCCAAATTGACTGTCATTCTCTTTTAAAACAAGTTAAATTAAAAGTTTCTACACGAACGCTTAGTAATAGCGATACATTTGCTGTACCCTTTCATCGCACGGACTATGGAACTAATTGTCCTGTTTCCCAAACCCTTTCATCTCTTTTAATAGTTTTGAAGAGAGCTTTGGAAAGTATCAATCTGGCGATTTGCATTTAATAATGAAAAGAATCGAGAAATAGGAGAATTAGTTCTATAATCTGTACGATGAAAGCTAGGAACAATTTGGACGTTTATTATTTGCAAATTAAAGCATATATCAAAAATGCTTCTTCTTTGCTTCTTCTTTTCTGTGATGGTTGAAACTTTAGTAACATGGATGCCTCATCTACCCTTCCAGCTATACCAAGCCAATAAGGACAGTTTTCTCGAATTGTATATGTTGTTATAAGGCAATCATATAGTTGATGCATACTTCAGGTGAGACATAACAAGGGGCAGTATAATATTTTTAGAGAATCTACTGAAAGATCTCCACATGCTCACAAAACAAACCACAACTTTTGCATAGCTTTACCCGTATGTTTTAGGACCGAGTTATTGTTTTGATGGTAAAATGTTGACCGTTTTCCCCACATCTACTCAAGGAAGAAGCGATCCAGGAGATGCTTGCTAGTATGGTATGGTATGGATCTTGTCTCAACAAATAAGGAAAGTCTCCGTCGAGGAATGAAAATGGTCAGCTTCGATACTCCTATCCCAATAATAGCATATCTTCCCAATGGATAGTAGCCAAAGATGGGACGACTTTAAATGAATAGTTGTAACAATATATTAAGGTGGATAATATGATGGAGTACCGTCTGATGTTGACCATGGACCTCGAAAAATAGAGCTGTGGGACTTAAGAAATGTTGATGGAGTTACAGACAGACCAACATACCAAAAAAGGGATCCGTCTAGCCAGCGGTGGACCTGTCGTTTCAGAAAAGACATCCTCCAAGAAGAGCTGATTCTGACAGAAGTGTGGCAGATTATTATTTTGTAAAACTCAGTCCTATAAATATACCCCTGTAAGTCAGAGCCGAGCAAAGAGAGGGGCTGGCTTTAAGGGAAGGGGGGCATGTCACATACGATGATAGGGTAGTTGTACTCTACCTAATAATTTAATATGTTTATATTTTATTGTATTATTTTCTATGGCAATCATCCAGGTCAAAGTCAATACGTTAGATTTAAAGTCGTTGAGGTCGGCCGTTGTGACTCTTGACATATTTTTCGTGAGTTGTGTAACATGCAACTATGTAGTTTATTTTGTAAGATTAGTTAACATTTTTGTGTTCACCTATTTCTCATTCATATTTTGAAAATTTATTGCTATTACTTATTTATTGGTTAATATATTTGTTGCTTGTTTGCTGTTGTTTATCTCATCTTCTTCTTGGTTAGTTTTCTGCCTTCTGCAGGATACGTACCAGTTGGGTGGTTAACCACGACCTGGGTGGTAAGTGCCTCTCATAAAGCTACCGCTCACCCCAAAATACTATGGCACATTCTTTATCTCCTCAGGCGTGACAATAATTATAATAATTTCTAAAAGTCAACTGAGAATCAAGTATTACACCTTTAGTCTTTAATCGAATTAAGAGCTTGTAGTGGCTTGATTATTAATATAGTAAATATTTTCAAACTTCTTTGTATGTTGAAAAAAGGAAATCGTAAAACATTATTTAGAGATAGATAATTTTTTATAGACCATTCAGAGAGTTCATTAAGATTTTGTTGTAGGATACTGCCATCTATCAGACAATCAGTAGTTTTAGAGATTTTAAATTTATCAGAGTACAATAATTTTCTATTTTTACTTTTTGTCTTCGGTTTGTAAGCATACTTGGGATCCAATCCCAATGCAGGCAACTTAGCGATAAGGATCACATGATTCACCCCATCAAATGCCTTGGAGTGGTCAGTATAAACACTATCACCCTGCTTTCCCTCCTCCAAGGCATTTAATAGAATGGTCTCTTATATATACATATATATAGATACCTCAGTCAGACTTTTATTCCAAGGGTTCAAATTCCTGCTGGGGCGGTATATATATTTATTTTTTGTTTTCGAAAACGGCTCAAACGATTTCGTTGAAATTTAAAATATAGGTGCACACGGAGGCAAAAAAATTGATCTGGCTGGGTACCACTTCTGGGAAAATTCGTTTTTCCATTTTTTTACCCAAAATCCTTTTTCCAAATAAGATATGGTTGTTGAGGTACGATAACCTGTAAAATACAACATATCAGCTCTGGTAGCATATATGTATTAACATATTGGGTTAACCTAATCTCCCAGGTTGATAATTCAACAATTCTGTATAATAATTCGAAAAAATCTCAGAAGCTGAAATTTGAAATAAGGATTCCTTGTTTATTGTAATAACTAAAACAGATGAGACGAATAATACATTTTTTTGCGAGACGGTTATACGAGTATGTACAATCATTTTTATCATGGTTAAATTTTTGAACATAAGCGTGATAACAAAATGTTAACAACGGACACTTATTTTGGCGGAGGAAATGTACGCCCCTTTAAAAAACTAAAATGCAATTTCGAATATAATTGTTTTTCGTATGTAGCATTAGTTAAACTAATTTGTTATCTTAATATTTGGTTATTTGTTTATTGCAACACGAAGGAGCAAAACTGGGTTCTAAAATATCCATATTTAATTTTTTTTTTAGTATTTATAAATTCGCTGTATTAAGATAAATACAATGATTAAAATACGTTTTAAATATTTTTTTAACCAACTTCAAAAAAGAACGGAGCAATTCGACCATATTTTTTTATGTATGTTACCGAATATCTCCGATATTTATAGTCCGATTTGAAAAATTCTTTTTGCATTCAAAAGAGTAGAGTGTCCATGTAGTCCCATAAAAATTTGGTCCGGTCATCAATGTGGAAGATATTCCAGGAATTACAACAGAATAAGCTCTGCAGTTAAGTTAATATGTTAATAATGATATATAACATAAAAAAATAATAATTAGCCCATTACTGTCGCACTCTAATCGACTTCAAAAAAGAAGGGGTTCTCAATTCGACCATGTTTTTTTATCTATGTTACTGAATATATCCGGTATTTATAATCCGATTTGAAAAATTCTTTTTGCATTCAAAAGAGTAGAGTGTCCATATAGTCCCATAGAAATTTGGTTAAGGTCTGGTCATCAATGTGGAAGATATTTCAGGAAATACCACAAATATCAACAAAATAAGCTCTGCAGTTAAGTTAATATGTTAATAATGATGTATAACATAAAAACATAATAGTTAGCCCATTACTGTCCCACTCTAATCGACTTCAAAAAAGAAGGGGTTCTCAATTCGACCATATTTTTAACTTCCCGCTAAAAAAAATTAAAATTTTTTTTAACTTCCCGCTAAAAAAAATTAAATTTTTTTTTAAAATCGGGAAGTTATTGGTTTCACCCCGTTTTTCGAAAATCGAGTTTTTATCGGATCTCAACGTTTTGAGGTCTTAGGAACCTCCCCTGACTATTTTTACGAGGGTGTCTGTATGTCTGTATGTACGTGTGGATGTGTGTGTGTGTGTGTGTGTGTGTGTGGATGTATGTAAACCTCTTATAACTTTTGAACGGCTTGACCGATCGGAATGAAATAAAAAGCATTTTAAAGAGTTCCATCTAACTTAGATTCCCTGTAAGTTTGAACCGATTGGAGCCAGTAGATTTCGAGAAACTTCAAAATAACCGAAAAAACAATTGGTAAAAATTATGTTTTTTGGGCATATCTTTTTGGCTATTGCATCGATCAATTTCATAACCTAATCAGCTCTCAAGCTTAAAAAGCAACGTCGAATGCCGTTTTGCAAATTAAAATCGGTTGATTCGTTCGTGAGATATCGTGGTCGAAAAATTTCAAAAAAAATGTTTTTTTTCAATAACTTAGAGATTTTTTGACTAACCGATTTTGCACTCTCGGTAACGTTTTTAGGTCTCAAAAAACTGCGTCGAATGCTATCATCAAAATCTAATAAGGAGTTAAAAAGTTATGGCTTTTTAAACATTTCAAAAAAAGTCAAAAACGTCAAAATACGTCATGGTACTATAGCTTTGCGGTTAAAACTAGCGGGAAGTTGCAAGGATGGCCTTTAAGGTCAACCTCTTTTCGAATTTTTTTATCTATGTTACTAAATATCTCCGGTATTTATAATCCTATTTGAAAAATTCTTTTTGCATTTAAAAGAGTAGAGTGTCCGTGAGAATAAGGGAATTAACATCAACGGATAAAGCCTGAGTAATTAGTGATTTGCGGAAGATGTAGTTCTTCTTGCCCAATCCAAAGAAGAACCGGTAAATCTATTGCAGGATTTAACTCTATAAAGCCAGAATATTGGTTTAAAGGTAAATATTGACCAGACCAAGATTATGGAAAAAGAATTTGATAATTCATCTTACGTAAATATCGATCGGACAATCCTCAATAGAAGTTGTGCAGTCCTCTGTATACCTTGGACATAACGTCAGGCTTGAAACAGATATAGATGTAGAAATATTGCAACGAATTAGAAAGGGATGGTCAGCGTTTGAAAGAAACCAACATACATATATTCAAATCAAATATGTCTCTTAGTCTAAAGAGCAAAGTATTCAACGAATATATTCTCCCTGTAATGACATACGCATGTGAAGCATGGGTTCTAAAAGCCAAAGCCATCCAAAAGCTGCAAACGTTCAATGATGGGTATCACTCGGCGAGATCGAAGACAAAATACATGGATTCGTAGTCAAACGAAAGTAAGAGACATCATAAAGTTGATTTTAAAATCGAAATGGAGTTGGGTAGGGCATATAGCAAGAAGAACCGACCGAAGATGGTCGGAACGAGTAATAGACTGGTGCCCACGAAAACACCTTAGACCCCGGAGAAGACCGCATGATAGAAGGGATTCTGTGTTTTGCTTCTCTGGGACGAACACGGAGAAGAACTGCGCAGGATCGACAGAAATGAAGGGCATCCGGAGAGGCTATCACCCAGCACTGGATTGATAATAGCTGATAATGATGATGATGATGATATTTTAAAATATTTTTTTAACAAAAAGGAAAGTATGAGAATATTTTTCTAAGACCTCTAAGACCTCAAATGTCGATAATTTGCCCCAATTAAAATATAACCTAAATCCGGAACTGGCTACTTATTTCAAAGTAATAAAGTAGAATTTTCATATTGCGTTTCGGTATGTTTACCTATGTACATATATTTTTATTTATATATTTGTTCTATATATTTGATTTATTCACAGAAATAATCGGCAATAGGTACTATACTAATATATATAAATAAATTGAACAAATTTATTAGTGGATCTACATATTTTACCGGAAATGCTTATCGGTTTTTTACATATTTGATAAATTAATTATTCATCTCAACACATCATAATGCTACAAATTAAAAGCAAAGTTCTTTAAATCTAATTTACAGGGCGTGGAATACTGAAAAGAGACGGAAAGTGTTTAATTTAGTGTCTGTTAAGTTTTCGGTCGTGAACTCAAGTCTGCGCTAAATTTTTAAAAATATATATTTACCGCCTTGTGGGGTAAATCAACTATTTTTAATTCATTTGAGTTTAACTAATACAAATGTCTGTAGTGTCCATTGTTTTTAAATGAAACAGTTTGAAATAATTTAAATATATTATTTGGTGTTGAAAAAAACAACAGTAATGGGCTCCGAAATCGAACAAATGTATTTAAATCTCACCGATTTATTGCAAGGTAAATTTGGCATTATTTTTTTTCTTTGTAGTTTGAATATAGAAGTTTTATTATTACTCATATACTTTATAAAAATTAAATACAACATTATCTTTAAACTGCATTTGTAGTAATTGTACTAGTCATCTTATAATTAATGGAATGTCAAAAGGTCATGTTATTTGTTAATCTACTTTTATTTACTAATTAACAGAAGATATATTGTGTCAAAGTGTGGGAAAAATATACATTAATTAGAAATTAAAAAAATTACATAATTAGTTTTTAAACCCTCAACACTTGCTTCTACACTCGCTTTATCATCCTATACCTATAAAAATCTGTGCGTGTTTATGTGACTAAACTACCCTAAACGGCTGGACCGATTTTGTGTTTGTGTTCAAGTGGATTCAAGAATAGTATGTGTTTAATTTTTAGTTATATGAATTCCTAAAATACGGAGGTCTAAGTTAATTCATCGATAACAGCGTTTGAAATTTAGGTTGCGTAGACATTCGATAGATGACGTTTTGTTTTGATTTCTAGTTTATACATTTAGAAATAAAAAAGTAAAATAATATCGACACAATAGAAAAAAATAAAATAGTGAAATTTAGAGAAAAGACAAAAAATGTGAAAAATTGAATAAAATATGGAAAAACCAGATACGATTGGAAAACAATGAAATACTGGACAAAAATAAGTATAAAACTATAAAGAAACACGAAAATAATAAGATCGAAAAAAAATCGAGAAAAATCGCATTTTTTTATAAAAAGAGAAACAATAAAAATCGAAAAAATAAAATAAATCATTAATTTCACTGGGGCAGCTAGTATAATAATACGAAGATATTCTATAACAGTTTAAGAAATAGTATAGTCTGATAACGATTATGGAATGCGCTATATTGCACAACGGTGAACAATTTTTCATACGATCCGAAGAAGAGAAAAAATAATTGAAAATTGAAAAAAATCTCAAAAATTGATAATAAAAACAGAATAAACCTAAAAAATAAAAAATGGGTTAAAAAATTGGAATCAAATAAAAAATAAAAGCGAAAAAAACAGAAAAAACTGACATGAATGGAAAATCGAACTAAATCGCACAAAGAAAACGGAAAGATATCAAAAATACGGACAGATGGGACCAAAAAAAAACCTTGAAAAATCGAAAGAAAAAATTAAAACTAAAAAGAATCGGTAGAAATAGAAAAAAGAGAAAACAAACAAAATAATAAGATAAAATAAAAAAAAATAAGAAAAAACAAAAAAAATGAAAAAACAGGAAAAAACGGAAAAAATGGAAAATGAAGAAAAAATCGCAAGAAATAAAAAAAATAGAAAAAAAGGTAAAAAACAGAAAACGGCAAAAAAAAGAGAAAATAGAAAAAAATGAAGAAATGTAATGATTTTAGTGTAATTTTTTTTAAAACTGACTCTGATATGATTGTTAATTGATAAAAAAGATGTATGGCACTTGGGTAGTACCAACAAGAAGTGAAACTTCTTTAATAACGTTATTCAATCTATATGTGATTGTCTTTAATTCATTATTTTAACTTTTTGGATGTTTCATTATTATTATTTTTTTTAAATTATTTCCATTTTTTTTATTATGTTATCGTATTTATTACTTTTCGGCAGCATTTTTGTTAATAATTATTTTAATCACATTGCTAATTGTAAAAATTGTTTTTTAATAGTTGATATCACAGGCTTAAGGTAATAAAAAAGAAATATTTTAATAATTAATAATAAAAAAAACACGTTAGATTATGAATAACATAACAATGCGATATTGTTGAAAAATATTATAGAATATGTTTAAAATCCTTTAAAATGAATCCAATTCACTAGCCATAAATTTAAGTTTATAAATACATAGGCTGTATTTCAACAGTTTCAACTTAAAGAAAAAATAGAAAAAAGCTTCTTGCTAGTCTACAATATCGACTACTGTACTATGCTTAATAGCCATTAAATTTTAACATTTTCAGATATTTGCAAATTTCTTTCTGGAGATACAATGGGAAAGTTATCACCAAAAGATCAACATCTGGCAGAATCCCTTATCAGCAGGTCCAAAAAGCAATTAACCGAAATATCGAAAATTCAACCTACTTTACAATGTAATGAAGATTATGTTGTTATGAACAGTCAAGGTAATACTTTTTTTGAAATTGTTTTCAGAGTGTTTTGTAAATTTGGTAGCGTTAATGATTTAGTTTTATTTTTACAAGTGTTTTTATTTTTAGCTAATACTAATTGTATGCATTTTACTAACATTATCAATGTAAAATACTAGGTATTCTAAATTTGTAATACGGACAACACCGTTGCGAATTATTAATTCATAAACTAGCAAAGTGTAATTCTTATTATTTGGTGGCATAGGCGTGAGTATGTGTTTCATACCGTAAGAATAAAATGAATATACATATATACATATATATATATATATATATATATATATATATTAAAAAGCATGATCTAAAAAATGTAGTATTATAAATTACATTTTTTTGAAATATACTAACAAAAAGAAAATTATTTCGTGGAAAAATAAACTAAATTTCTTGACACACTCGAAACGATTATATATTTTAGTTATCACTGAAGACGAAGAAAAAAGTGATATTTATTCTTCTGTAGATGATATCAGTGTAAAACCAGCATTGTCAACCATAGAAGAAGATGCCTATAATCCATATGCAGGTATATTTATAAAACACACACATCAAAATGGTCTAGGCAACAAAGTAATCAAAGAATCGTTAAATGTTAATTTAACAATTATTGTTAAAAAAATATTAAAATTAAACAAATCTGAACGCTTTTTAACGTTCAATTGTTAAAAAGACAACAACCTATCGTTGTATACAGCGTATTTAAAAAATTGAAATAAAAAATTCTCAAACTTTAAAAATAAAGGCCAGGACAATACCTGAATATTGTTCTGATCCAAAATATTTTGCACAATTGGTGGACGAGCATAAACACAAAACTTTTTCCAATTGAGCTGCACTTGTGTATGTAGGTATGAGCAAATTAGGGGTAACAGATACATCTGCGACCTATTGTGTTCCCTTTTTCTTGCTATAAATCTGATGTTTCCTCAGACTTATAGCAGCTCTTCTAGTCTTATCTTTCTTAGAAAGTTTAGCATATCGTTGGGATTCAAATAAAGTAAGTCTTTTTCTTCTATTTCGTATGACCTTAGGTATCTGACCCTATAATTACGTAATGCAATGCATTCTGAGAGTATGTGTATTAAGATTTCATCCTCTAACTCACCAGAATCTGCACTTTGATTCATCTACCAATCCTAGTTTCTATATTGTGTCCTCTTAATCTGCAGTGCCGGTTAATATTCCTTTTATAATAGGGAGGTTCTTCTTAGTAAGGTTTAGACAGCTGAAAGATCTCTTCTGGTTATGGTTTCCCAGAAGCGTCTTCGATTGTCTTTGTCCTTCTAGATCGTTCCAGTACACTTCTTTCCTTAGTTTGACTGTACTACTGCTGATTCCACCGGATGGTTCTGGTCCTAAGTATGGAGTTTCAGCTCCTTCTTTTGTCAGCTTACCTGCTGTTTCATCTCCTTCTATTCCTATGTGTCCTGGAAGTCATAAAAGGGTAACAGTGTTATTTTGTCCTAGTTAATTTAGTTTGCCTAGGTATTCCCAGACCATCTTTGAACTAATTGTGTGTGAGTTCAGTGCTTTGATGGCTGCTTGACAGGTGGAAGTCATTCTATCTACTTCTCTATCACTAAGTGCTCTTTTGATAGCATCATGTGGAGTATTGTCAAAGGCCCTCTCTATGTCTAGAAAGGTATATACCACGTTTTTTTTTGTTTAAAGTGTCTTGAATTTCATCAGTCAATTGTATCAAAGCGGCTCAGTAAATTTGCCTGTTGATGCGCATTTTGACGAGGGTGCAGTGGCATCTGTTCCATGAATTCTGTTCTAATATAATTGTCTACAGCTTTTTCCATCATCTTAAGAACAAACGATATAAGTCTGATTGTCTAAAGGATTTGGGGTGTGGCCCTCTTCCGCACTTCTAGTATATCTCCTAACCCAAAACTGCTACGACTGATCAACTGAGGAATAATAGCTTCATGCCCTTGTTGTAGTAGGACAGAAAATATTCCGTCAGTTTCAGTGGTTTTGAATGACTGAAAGGTGTTTATAGCCCATCTCATCCGTTCTTCACTGCATATATGTTTTGCCATTGCAGGGTCTTTCCTGGTTGGTCTTTTAATTTTATAACTCGTATTTCCTGCAGGAAAGTGGGTTTCTAACAAGAGCATGGTTCGTTCTTTTTTGCTTTCTTTGAAGCTTCCTTTTGGCTTTCGCAGTGCCATTACTTTGCCAGGACTTGCAGCAGAAGGTGTAGAGTATATTTCTTCGCAAAATTCCCTGAAGCTGTTTCTCTTAGCTTTTCTGATTCGTTTATTGTAGGTTGTGAGTTTTTTGGTGTAGCTCTGCCAACCTCCGTTAGGCTTGGCTTTATTGAAGAGCTTCCGTGTTTCGGATCTTAGATTTGACATATTGCGTCGTTTGACTTTCTAGTCCTCTGAAAAACAGCTTGTTTCATAGGCATCGAGTATTGCCTCGTTTAATTTTACCAGGTGGTTTTTGACTTTCTCTGTGGCTGGAAGGCCTGTAAAGTTTCTGTTCAGGTTAGTGTTATATTTTTCCCAGTTGGTTTTCCTGAGTATAGTTTCAGGACACTCTAATCTGAACATGGTTAGTATGTAATCAGAGAGCGACGGTTCGTTCGAAATTCTTCAATTTTCCACATAATCTTTTAGATTAAGTGTGATTAGTGTTAAGTCTAGCACTTCTTTTCTTATTGTTGTTACAAAGGTAGGATTATTCCCTATATTGTGTAAAATAAGATTCTTGTTTAGAATAAATTCTAAGATTTGCTCACGTCTTTTGTTGGTGTCTGTGCTTACCCATACCGTATTGTGAGCATTGGCGTCACATCCTATAAGTAACGGTAGCTTCTTTTTATGACAGTATTCTACTAGTTCATGCAATTCTGGAAACGATGCAATCCCGTTTCCTCCAAAGTAGCATAAAGCTATCATGTCTTCTTGACGTCCTTTCTTGAACGCGAGCTCAGCTTGAATCGGAACGAGATCTCTTTTCATAAATTCTTTAACGCAACAATGGCTAATAATGTTACTTACCAAGATAGAAACTCTAGCTGTGTGCGTATTACTTACTTTGTATACCAATAATGTTTCCCTACTGGCAAGTTCTCTCAACTGCTCTTCACTAACCCTTGGTTCCTGAATTACTGCAATTCCCATTTGGTTTCCAATAAACTTCCTTGAAATAACCGGTGATGCTCCCTTAGCGTGATGGGCGTTTAGCTGAGCAATATTTATTGCCATTTGTTTTTATACTTACCACCGCTCTTCTTCTGAAGAGGGAGGGCCCCTTTCTCACTTCCAATGAGATTGTTTTTGTCAGACCCACCTAAGAGGGTGATATCCTTGTCCTGTACTTCTCCGACCTCCATGGCTGCCTCATCTGCGAGTCTTTGTCATAAAGGTCACGTGGAAGGAGCCAATGCTTTCTGCATCTCTCGGTGTTCCTCTACGTGAGCCGCCTCCACTTTCCTCCGTGGTGGTTTCCCCCCCTACTCTGAGCTTACTTTCTCTTCCCTTTTTTCTTTCCTTCATGGACCGTGAACGGGGATTTTTCTGAACCGATAGAAGAAGGTGAAACCTTTATCCTTAATAGATTGGCAGGATAGCTCATCTATCGCTGTCATCAAAAGTTGCCCTTCAGCCTCTTCTTTTAGGCTGCATTTGAACGAACAGCAGGTTCAAGAAAATTATTTCCATATTAATTTTCCGTTAAAGGCCTTTTAGTATGAACGGGATCAGTTTGAAAACCGATTAAAACTCCTGCCCAATCTATTAACGTTCCTCCTTGATTTTGTTAACTACCTGAATGGTTAACAAGCGAAATGCGTTGCCAGGTGTTCACCAAATGCTCGGTCTTTTTGAATCGTTTCGTAAACCAAACCTCGATTCTTCGGTGAAAAGAACGCATATCCATTCTTTTTTTTGCCAAATTTGATGTTTTTCTCCTCATGCGATTTCCAGGGTATAATGGGACGTCTATGCGATCAGCAACCTATTCCTGATAGTTTGAGCAGAGACATTAATGCAATGAAAATTTGAAGCTTACTACTACAGTACAGTTTCAGGATCAAGATGATTTCTTTGCATAATTACTTTAGTTAAAAGCATACTAATAACAAATTCTAAAATACTAACTATAATTGCAGCAAAATTTATACCGATTATATGTTTCAGTTGAACAGATAAACTTCAAAAAAATTTTTTTTTTTTTAAAGATCAACAAAAACCCAAACTGGTATAGTAAATGTGTCCAACCAATAATAAAAACATTTTATCTGGACAGAAAAAATACTGCTTTTTAAAAGTAAAATAGTTTCATTACTTGTAACCTAGACCAATTTGATGTGTGTACTTTCTAATTCTAATTAAATATTTTATAGATTTACCCGCTAAAGACGCATCAAAACATTTAAAGTGTGGTATAATTTCTATGAAAAGAAAGTTTATATTAGGTTTTGAAACAATGAGAAAAGTTTATGCATCTATACATAATAACTGGTTATTGATATATTGCAGTGAAAAAGATTCAAGACCTTTATATACATTTGATTTAAAAAACTATGAAGTTAAAGAATCAGATGGAGAGAAAAGTAATTTTGAACTAAGTTGTATTTCTAATAAAAAAGTATACTATGTAAGACAATTCTTTTTACTATAATTTAGATATAATTATATTCACTTGATAATAATGTAATTTTTAGTTTTTAGCACTGACTCCTAAGGATATGTTACAGTGGTCAGTACAAATTAATAAACATCATGATAATGGATTATTAAATATAAAAACATCTGATGATATAATTTCCAATAAAAGTTATGAAAATAAACATACCAATAACAATAAGGACAGCTGTAGTGACGATGAAGACGCTATTTATGAGGAATTAAGCACGTAAGAGAAAATTAATTAACCAGTGTTATATGTTTTAATAAAATCTCCTTTTTAGTGATAAGATTTTGCGAAAACACGGTGAAAGTATATCTTCTACTAAAGATCTGGTTGCTAATAAACAACCACCGTTACCCCCAAATCGCAATTTTTCTAAAAAAGTTAAAATGCCTATAAAAGTACCACCACCAGTAGTAAAAACTTTATCAACATCTACACATAATTCTTCAGAAGAATCTTTGGCCTGTTATCAAGAAATAACATGCAATTTAAATACAAACGAAAAAGCAATTTCAAATGTAACTAAATGCAATAGTAATTCCACTAAGAGTTTAGATAATAACTCTTTATCTGACGACAGTGGAGATGCCACATACGAAGCTTTTACGAATGTTCAACAAAATGTTAAGTCATTAAATTTACAAAAAGGCCTAAATACTGATTCTACCGGTAATAAAAATCCGCTGCCTATTCCGTTAAGGGCTACCTTAAAATAATATTATTTTATATTATACAAGTGGTTGGTTACATATATACTCATTGCTAAGTATTCAATAGCTATAAAATATATTGTATGTCTTATTGTGTATATATATTAATAATAAATTAGTTATTTTTATTTTATTTGAAATTATTACGAGATGTCAACGAAAATTAACACTATATTATTTCATTCAACAGGTAAACATTCACAGTTGTTGGGTACGGAAGAGGTGTTGCGATATAAAAATTGTGAAAAAATGAGTAACGGAATTTCCTTAACCTCTTATATCCAGTTGCTTCCAGTTTAGAGTAATTTTCGGATCATCCTTTAGCGCCAAATATATTAAAAGTTTCGATTTCATCGGAATTCACCATATTCCACACTTTTTTTTTTCTTCTTCTTATAATAGGACCTAGTCCTGTGTTAATCCGAGCTCTTCCTGTGATATTGAGCTCCAACGTTTGTACCATCTTTCGGGTGGTCTACCTGCCGGTCTTCTCGTATTTGGTTTTTGCGACTTTGCCCACTTTGCCCATCTTTCTTCTGGCATCCTTTGTACATGGTCTCTCCAACACCACTTGCGTGTTCTAACCCATCTTATCACATCCAGTATTCCCAGTTCCCTCCTGATGTTCTAGCTCCTTATTCGATTCTTATTTCTTCAATCAGATTTCTACATCATCTTCCCCTATTATATGGTTTTGTGAAATTTTTTCTTTATGAGTCTTCGTTCGTATAATCCTCTTGTACTGTCATCCTCAATGGATTCTATGTTAAATCTAGTGGCGTACTTAGGCGTCTTTTTTTTCGCAGGTTCGTTGATCGGTATTTGCATAAAACCAGGCTGTGTTCCTATGTTTGCTAGTGTTAATGCTCTTATGTCTAGAATGTGCTGGAGATCTACTTGGCTGTTTGTGATTACGTAGTCGATAGTTGATTTGTGTCCTCATAATGTGTTTTGGAAGGTATATTTATGTTGGTCTTTGTGTTGTTAATCCTTAGCTTATTAAATGTACACATTTCTATAAGCATATCACTGTTCTCGTTTCTTACATTACCAAATGTTCTAATTTTTCATGTATTACAACTCCTACTCCTGCTTGTACTCTCTTTTTTTTATTAACTCCACTGAAGAATAGGATAGGTATGTAGTTCCAGCATCTTATACTACCCTCTCTTTTTTCTTGGTTTCGGAGATAAGACAAATATCAGTCTTGTTAGTTGCTATTTCCAAGAGGACTTCTTGGTCTCTATTTTTCCAGGATGTGATTTACCAGCTGGCCAGCCATAGTTTCTTTCGTTTCCATCCTCGTTTTTTCCTTTTCCTTGTCGTCTTGTTGCCGAGGCACTGAGTTTTTTATTTTTATATTTTATTGTCATTATTTTTATTACTTTATTTTTCCCATTATACATATTGACAAGATATTTATTTTTAAAAACCATAATAAGAACATGTTAGTAATAACTACAGATAATGAAATAATTTTTATTTGTTAGGTTAACATAGCTCTGTTATTTAACTACGTAAATACTTGCTAAATTCTGATTTATATTAATTACGAGTTGCATTTTTAACAATATTACCAAACTAATACATTCATTTTGTTAATAAAATATTAAACTATTTTTTTATAGTCTTTTAAGTCATATTAAACTGCCTGTTAAGATAAATCATTCAAAATCTTTATAAACAACAATCTTCTGGGCGTATTTGACTGAATCCCCCTTAACGATTGTACCCATTTGGATGCATTTTTTTGTGTGTTCAAGTGGATTCGAGAATGGAGTTTATTCACTATTTGGTCTACTATAAAATGTTGGTTTAGTTCATTATTAATTTATAATAGTCTGTATTTATTGTTTAGTTTTATGAATTCCTAATAGACAGAGCGGCGATGTAATGTAAGTGTTTTGATGCCTAGATTATACAGTTAGAAACGAAAGAATAACACAAAATAAAAATAAAAAGAATACGAAAAATTGAAAAAAATCGCAAATTTCGAAATGATACGAAAAAAATTGAATAAAAAATGAGGAAACCCAAACAATTGAAAAAACAAAAAAATGCTACAAATAAGTATAAACCTTGAAACAAACACAGAAATAAAAAATAAAAATTTGAGAAAAATTAATAATAAAAACACAAAAAATTGGAAAAATGAAAGAAACGGGTAGAAAAGTACAAAAAATTAAAAATAGAAAACAAATAGCAGACTCTAAGGACAGAGAAAAATCACACAAATTAAAAAAATACCGAAAATTGAGATAAATCGAAAAATAGAAAAAATCGAGAAATTAGGCAAAATCCAAACTAAAAAAAAAACTGGGAAAAATCGAAAATACCGGAAAATGGAAACAAACAATATACCTAGATAAAAAAAAGATAAATTGAAAACTAAAGTGGTTAAAACTTTCATTTGATTCAGAATTACTTGAGTATGCAGCACTGTAAACCACTGTGTTGATTATGGACAAATTTTCCTTCTCTTAACCTTATTCCAAGCCTAGTGGGGTTGGTGATAGCCTTCTGTATCATTCCTTTCCACTTGTCTCTATTATTTAATGCATCCTCCTCTCTACACGACCAAATCATCTCCATCTATTTTCCTCGATTTTCTTTCTCAGTTGTCCCACTTACTCTATCTCTCCTCGTTAATCCATCGCAATAACATCTTCATCTCCGCCACTTCTATTTTTCTCTCTTGCTCTTTCGTTATTGACTACGTTTATTCGGAGTTGTACATCAACTTTGGTCTCTTGTCTCAGCCTCTTCTCAACTATTCTCTCCCAAATTTCCAAAATATGTGACATCAGTGTAAAAGCCTCTATAGTTACCACATTCTTACTTCTCCTTCTTTTCTTTAAATATTGGCACAATAAGCACACTTTTTTCCATTCACTCGGTATTTTCGCATGATTTATCACTTTTCTCTTCAGGTCCAACAGAAAATCTTCTCCAACCTTACAAGCACCTTCCATACTTCCGCTGGTATCCTATCCTCTCCCACCGCCTTTCCATTCTTTATATTCTTCAATGCACTCTTCACTTCTTCCCTAGACACATCTCTCACCAGTCCAAAATTTGCAGTAGCATCTTTTAAATATATCTCTCTTAGTTTTCTCGTTCAGTAGATTCTCGTAATATTCTATCTATTGAAAAAAGCATTGGTAAAAAGGGTAAGAAACTGAAAATAACAAAAAGACAAAAAAAAACAGAATAAAACCGAAAAAAATCGAAAAAACTGTGAAAAAAGCAAAAACTGAAAAAAGTCGGAAAACAAAAAAAAACTAAAGAATAAGTACATATAAAAAATTATAAAAAATCGAAACAAACAAAATAAAATCGAAAAAAGAAACGAAAAATAGAAGAAAAAAGGTAAAAGAATCCAAAAATCGAGAAACAATCGCACATTTTTTTTAGGAAAGAAGAAAAAAATTATTTATGGATTGATATGCTGTACAACGTTCGCCGGATTAGTCAGCTCAGAGACAATATAATATAATATAATATAATATAATATAATATAATATAATATAATATGGTAATTACAGTATTCTAGTGTAGTCGTAGAAAAGATAGGTACCGTCAAAAGGGGTGAATCGGGACAGTTTTGACATATTGTTCTAATTAACTTATTTTCTAAATAAGATGGAGGATCCAAACCAATGCCAAAAGTTGGGTGCCTGTAAGAGCTTCAAAATAACGTATCAATTCACACCTGTCACTTTGACAGGCAATTTAAAAAAAAAATTTTGTATGTGTCCCGATTCACCCCGCAAATGGGGTCAATCGGGACACCCTATTTATTTTAATGGAAATGACCGATACACCCCAGCAATGAGGTGAATCGGGACAAAGAAATATTAAAAAAATACCTAGTAAAAAAAACGGGATAAAAAACGACAAAAATACATGAAATAAGCGTTTATTTAACAAATAAAGAACAAAATTCGTAACTCATGTAACATATCGTATTTAAACTTAAGCAAAAATAAAAACACAACCATAAATTCACAAAAAATAAAAATTATCACAAAATAAAGAAAATCACAAAGTAGGTAGTTAGGTATTTATTGATTGGAATAAGCTCTTCGGCAAAGTTTCTTGTCAAATTCATATCCACCTCTACGCAAAACTGTCGGTGGCGGTAAAATTTTAGGATAGGATAGCCCCATTCCCCTGCTAATGCTATAAGCTGAACCAAATGTCCTTCTTCTTCTTTTGTCAGGAAGGTCTGCCCTCCTTGTTTTTTTACTGGACCTCTTTTATGTCTTGATAAGGTGGATCTTGGGATACCAAAAACATGCGAGGCGTCTCGTATACCAATCTGACCCCGTCGAATTTGTCGCAGGGCCGTTTGTAATGTTTGCTCGCTATAATTTTGGTATACTCTTGTCCCTGGCACTTTTTTATATTTCCTCACCATTGTCCCGATTGACCCCTAAAAGTGACATTTTTTGTTTAAAAAATCCTATCTGCCATGTTTTTAAATTTTCGTTTCATTTTTTGTTTTATGTACCCATATAAAACACTTCAGACTTATGATATAAACAAATTTCAGACTCTTACCTTTACTTGTTACGGTCTTCCCACCCAAAGTTTTTCAATCTATAAAAAAACTCGATATTTTTCAACGGTCTTTAAGGCACCTCCGTACGCACTACTGCCCATTAAGTCAACAGGTTAATAGTACCTCTGATAGTACACAAGCAAGCACCAGCATGTCTACTGTGATTTCTGTAGACTATCCGAGCTGAAAACATTGACTGCGAGACAAGGTTGCCATATCTGTAAATAAATAACCGATTGTCCCGATTCACGCCTTTAGTCCCGATTCGCCCCTTTTGACGGTATTCAATTATTGTTAAAAAACTTGTTCAAAGTTTTAAAAACTAATTCAAATTATAAATTCATTAAAATATAGAAAGGTTATAATATTAAAGTAAATACTGTTTATCAGTTTGTTTTCAGTATTTCTTTAAAATAAATCTGAGCGAAAAATCTGTTTTTGAATATTTGGTGATGTTTTATTTTGCTATGTTGGCAGCAAATGTCATGCCATAGAGATGAGAATTGGAAAGATCTTTTATGCGTCATCATAAACTTCTGTTTGTGTTCGAATTTTGACGTGTGGAAAAAAATGTGAAATTAACTTATAGCATTTGACCAAAATGCGTTTTATATTAATAATTATTAGTTGTTTAAGTTTTATTTCGTGTTACAGTAATGACATTCCTTCTTTACCATATTGCCCAGAAACAGAATTAGGGTAAAGTTTATGTTATACATTAATTGTCTAAATATTTACGTGTTCATTTACAATTTTTAGTTTATTGATAGTTAGTACTCTCGATGGGAAAATATCAGCTTTAAATTCCTCGGGATCTCTCGTTTGGGAAGTAAATACTGCTCCTGGACCTCTATTGCTTTCAAATATACATAACCTAGAAGTAAGTTTAAAAACATCATTAGTAAACAGTAAACAAAAAGCGGCTTTAGTATACATTAATAAATTTAATTACTTCTAATGAAAATGTGTAGGTTAATTCCCGATAAACAATATCAATATATATTTAAAAAACATTGTAAAATGTGGAATAAAAGTTATATAGACCAAAAATTCAATGTCAGTGATAACATTCACGAATACCTCATTAAATATTCTTTAAATATTTTTAGCTAACGAATAATGGAGAGTGGATACGAATAATACCATCTTTAACAGGCACTTTATATAAATTTGATGGTTCTACAGTTGATCCCATACCTGTAACTACAGAAGAACTTCTAAAATCATCTTTTAAATATTCAGATGATTTAGTAATTGCAGGTAAAAAAACGCGTTTATGTTTGAGTGAAATAATATAAATGTATTCTTATTTCTCAAGGGGGTATTGAAGTTCGAACCTATGGAGTAGGTTTCAAAACAGGAAATTCTTATTATGAATGTAATTCTTTAAAATGTTCTAATACAGAACATAGTGAAGGTGATGATGTACTTGTAATAGAAAGAAGTACACATACTATAAGAGCCGTGGAACCCAGGACGGGAAATGAAAGGTAAGAAATAAAAATACAAAGATGTTTCATAGCTTCAGAATTCCGTTTAAAATTAAATTACATTCGTGCAAGCTTGATAGAAGTATCAGCTAACAATTAGCTCTTTTAGATAAACAATAGTTTTGACGAATTTCTGTTTCTGTATTATTTTATATAAATTTAAAATCCTTCAGTAGAACGAATATATTATTTTATTAACTAATTATTCTCTACGTCTTGTATGCAACATTCCTCACCAGTTTAAATGTTAGCTGAATATAACTTTGTTTTGCATTTATTATTTTTTTATCAATAGAACAATTTTGTTAGGTGGAACTTCAGCGTTGGTCTTCATAATATAAAACTGTCAAAAATTAGTTGTATTAATCTTAGTACACATTTATTTGATTGGAATGTAACAGCAATATTACCGGAAGGTAAAGTTCGAGTCTCTGTAAAACATAATAATAGTGAAAACTCCTGGAATTACATATTTGAATCCCCGGTAGTTAGAATATGGAAATGGTCTGGAAAAAATTTATCAGAAGTTGATCTTTTTGCACCAAGAAATACACCCGAAATTGTTAAATCCGACTCATCTTTCCTACCTTCAATATACTTGGGAATGCACAAGAAGCAGGTATGTATCTGAATTAATGCCATTTTTTTTATAGATATATCGTAAAATCCCGACATTACCGCAAATTTTATTGTTATAGTTGTCTCAGTATTTTAAGCGGTATATAATAGAAAGCAATAGAATTTTTATCAGATATAAAAACAATAAAATTTAAGTCTGTTTACACATAATATAAATAAAAATACTCTCTGTTTTAATTAAGTATGATTCATGCACTAATCTTATCTTTAAAGTAATTACATAAATACCAAGTTGTATGCATTTTAATTAAAATATATATCCTTGAATGTATTTCAATTCATTTATACCTTTTTTTTCTGTGCCTCTGATGTAAAAAAATCAAATGTAATTGAAATCCAAATTAGGTTCAGTAAACAGTATTAATTTTACACAGAATCGAACGTTTTTAAGTTCTCTCCATTGCTAATTTGGGATTCAGTCAATAGTTTTGAACGTCTATTGAATTTGTGAATCCCGTTAAGAAAACAGCTCATTTTCAGTATGTCCGGAATGCCCACCAAATATATTAAATATGAAAAAAAAATTACACAAGACAAATTATACCAATATATAAATATGTAATTATATTAACTGCCACTAATACTATGTTATGTCCATTAACAAGAATATGCAGTGCAAATAACTGTCAATATGCAATAATAGAATGTTCCATAAATAAATTTTCTGAGCCGAACATGAATTCAATTGAAACTAAGTATTAAGATTCCTTTTTTGCTTGCAGTTATACACTTTCTCCTTGAAGGATAACTTGTGAATTATTTTTTAATAATTGAATTGTTTCTTTGACATTTTTGGGAAGAGATAATAGCTGGTCGCTGCTTTCGTTTATAACGTATGTAACAAAAGTTTTCGGAAAAAAACAATGTATGGAATCTTGAGAACACGATTTATTTTTTCCAAAACATTTAAAAGCCTTATAATTCCTAAACATCTAATTAACAAAAAACAAAAGTTAAACAATACTTAAAGGTCCATTGTCCTCGATAGCACGTAGTTTCTGTCTAACACCTCTCATCAAGTTTTGGACAGTCATAACATCAATTTCCCGGATCTTCTGGAAGATTCTACGTCGTAAGACGTCTTCGTTTTGAGCTTCCCAGCCATTGTCATAAACTTTTCGACTCAAAATAGCCCAAAAATTTTCAGTGGTTCGAGCCTGTGGCACATTTGGAGGATTGTCATTTTTAGACACAAAAGGAATATTGTGAGCATCTAACCAATTACTGGTAACTCGAGCGTAATGACAGGAGGCTAGGTCAGGCTAAAATATGATTTCATCATCGCCATGATGTGTGTTGATGAAGTCGACCAATTTCGGAAGGCATCTTTGAGTATAGATGTTAGCATCCACTGCCTCACCTCTCACATTTCCGATGTATGGACGCGAAATACCTGCCTCCGATATGGCACACCAGACCAAAACCTTGCCTGCAAATTTCTTTTTTTCTTTGTATTTTACATTATCTGGACAATTATCAATAGCGTCTGTATGAAATCCTTCGTTTCCTTTAATTTCAGAGTGTGAAAGGGTAAAGTATTTTTCATCGTCCATGATAATAATTTTACCAGCATTGAAGTGTTGTCTTAATGCACGACAGACCAACCGGTATTCTTCGCAACTGATCCTCCGTGTATTTTGGACACTTCTTCCTCTTTCGATATTTGATTCCGTTTCTAGTTAGTTCCCGATGGACTGTCATGTGTGAAATTCGAAATCTGCGAGATAATTTTCTTGATGATGTACCCACCCGGTTCTTGGCACTTTCCATTAATCTATTCAATTGAACGTTAGTCAATACTTTGGGTCTTCCACTTTTTGGAAGGTTTACACAAGGTATACCTTCCTCGCATTCCCTTATTGTTTGATAAATCTTAGAAGTTGAGATATTTCTATCTCTAAAGATATTTACAATATCGCGTTTTGGAACTTGTCCAACTAAGTTATATATGCTTTTTCGTAATTCTAATTTGTACGACATAACTTCAAAAACTATTTGACGAATATGATACAAAACTGTCAATTTAGATATCACTCATTAATTTAGTTACCATGGCGATACGATTTCTAGAGTTCCTATAATAGGGTACCGGACAGTAATCGAAAAAAAATCTAAGATGTGTTTTAAAATAAAGTTTGTTATACAGCAATATCACTCAATAAAGATTTTTAAGAAATAACAATAATTTATATTTTTAAATCAATAAATAAAGTTGCGTAAATTATCTGTGACGTGTAAGAACCCAAACGCCAATCACAGTGCGTAACGTCATGTGTAGGTAGCCATAAGTAAACAGTACTGCTTTGTATGTTATTTCGCGTTTTTCTACGTTTTATTTGCATTTTTCTAAAAATATTTAATTGTAATTACTTACAAATTGAAGGACTATAGTCATAACAGAACTTTAGTTATACATTATATCTCTAGTACAAGTGAATGTTGGAAAAAAATATATTCCCTATTTTATATGAAAGCACTAAATAAAATAATTATACACAATTTGTCAATGGTTTTTTTATTAACATTCTCAATATAAAGTAAAATAAAATGTATATAAAAGATATAATTAAGTTTAAATATTCTCTATAGCTTCTTTGGCAGCTAAAACACAAATACAAGATTGTTTATGCACACGTAAGACATAACCTATAACACCTAAATTACATACACACTAAATATGATTATTTGTATAATGGGCTGTGTAATAACACTCTAGGTACAGTACTTACATCAAAATGATCTTCACAAAAGTAAATTGGTGAAGTAACAGACATTCCATCGCACTTTCGTCTTGCTAGGTCTAATCATTTCTTACATCAATAAAAAAATTATTTGGAGTAGTTACTGATGTATTTCTACATCAAGGTACAACACACCAACGATATCTTTTTCGGTCCATGATGATTAAGAAACACAAAATACTTCATTTATCCAAGCATTGATCACTTTTAATATGGTTAGAAGTTTGTTTACCTTCCACATGACGTCACTTGATCTGAATTGACATGAAGTGCTGTTTTCGCGGCAATTTGAAATAAATTATGTTTTTGACGTTTTCAAGTACTCCAGAGGATTTATTTAATTAAAATATTATTTTTTATGGCTATATATATGAATAAAGATTATTTTTAAACACTATTTGAAAAGTTGTCCGGTTCCCTATACTACACAAAGTGTGAATTTTTTCCGAAAACTTTTGTTACATACGTTAATAGATATTCATTTGTGCAATCTTCACAGGCTTTTCTTTTTGTTGCTACTGACTGTAACAAACATAAAGGAACCAAACCTCAAAAATATTGTGGGAATGGTCCAAGACGCTTATCGAAATAACATAATCATGTCCTAGGGTCCACCCTTTAGCCAAACATGACGTTAACTACACCATCAGAATATTTCATTCGACGATTTTAAAAGTTTGCTAACGAAAACTTTGCTTAATGAGATTTTGGTGTGCATTTCGTTTACGTCCGTTTTCAAAAACTATTTCGGAATCACTTTTACTTTTGGCTATTTGTAATTTATTTACATGTCATATTTTCTATACTTTCGATAGCTGAGTCGGTGATGAAAACACCTAACAGTTTTATATCACTTCTTGAGATTACTTTTAACTTGCACTTGTAGCAGTTTTTATTATCTAACACTTTCTGTAATGATCTAATCTAATAAGTGTACCGAACTATACTCTAAAATCTCTGAGTATGAAAATGTCATTCTTTTTTAAGAATTCTTTTAAATTGACTGATAGTCATATTATAAAAGCACCCCCATAAAGGTGGCTGACCCAAATTGGACAAATTTGTCGAAATTTAGGTCAAAATTAGGTGCTATTTACGTGCGCAAAACAAACTAACCGTTTTTGAAATATTTACGAAATATTTAAAAAAAAACTAGGATTGTATAATCTTTAAATTAAGTGCTTTTTAATACCCGAAAGATAAAATTAAAAATTTAAAAATTAAACGTATTAAAATTGAATATATTGATTGTGTATGGCAAAATGTCACATTTCCTCTTACACTTTGAACCAAAATGGACATCGGCAGTTTAAGAAGAGTTAAAAATCGGTAAAATTTTCTTGTCCCGTAATTTTTTTAAAAAAGGTACTTGGTGATTAGACTATAAATTTTGTTCAAAGTTAATTTTTACTTTTTTTTCTTTCATACTTCATGCCGAAAAGAAGCCGACAATGGATTTCGTTTGGCGGCATTTTTTGTCGGCATGAAGTGTAGATGCAAAAAAAAGCAAAAATATGAATACAGGTTTAATATCGAACAATAAAGTCGAATATTTCAAAGAAAACTGTGATTATTATCATTTTCATTAAAAACTTTGCATTGGGCTGTGAAGTTAAACAATTTCCTACAAAAGATGCAAACGAGAATTTGATCGACGCTAATTTAGATTTAAAGTTTACAAAAAAAAAAACGAAAATAAACCGAATGAAAGAAAGTCTAATAACTTCAAACAAGGTCGTCAGTTAAAACTACAACAGAAACTGTGACTTTGGGCGAGTATTTTCGGTTGACAGTGCTCATTTGCAGTTTGTTCTGCTCGTGAGTCTGTTGCACTTAATAAGCACTGAAATCTCTGGCAAAAAGATTTTTATAATAATCATATTTCCGAAAGTGACCGGTAACAAGCTCAGCAGTCCCAGTAAAAAAAATTAAAAAATTAATTTCATTTCGGACGAGAGAATTATTAAGTAATATAATTACAAGAAAATTTTAATGATCTTCATGCGCTTAAAAAGTGCAGATTGACACTCTTGAAAACTTTGGCCAAGTATTTTCAGTTGAAATTGCTTATTAGCAGTTTATTTTGCTCGTGAAACTATTGCACTTAATGAGCACTTAAATCTCTGACAAAGTGAATTTTATATTATTCATCATTACCGGAAATGACCGGTTGCAAGTCTCAGCTCAGCGGTCCGAGTTAAAAATAAATAAAAAAAAAATTTATAGAACGTCAGCCCATGGTATAAAAAATTGAACGATCCTTGACCGTATGCCCTTTGAAGATTCGACTAGAATATATGTGCCAATTATGTTAAATTTGAAATGAAACTTGCATCCTGGTTCTATAGTTGCAAAATTCCGGAAAATGTTGAAACAAAATTATGATAAATTTTAACAAAAGTTGACCGTATGCCGAGGTAATGAGAAGAAATTTAACGAAAAAATAATCCAGCGGAAAAAGGTCGGCATACGTGTAGGGTGGTCCCAAAGGGTTGTAATAAACCCTTGAAATTGCAGACAATTGTTATACCTTCTTTATGATAACTGACCGTATGCCTCTAAGAGATTCTTATTATTTATGACGTACCATATACTTATGCCTAACGGCATACCGATCGGCTGGTTCCAAGTGGTACCTAACCTCTAAAACATGTGTCGAAAATTTTGTATTCTATTTTATGACTCTTAACCGTAAAAAATCTACTTAAAATTGAAGTTTACATTATAAAATGACCACTTGCAAAAAGGCATACGGTTATCGTAGTTCCTCACCTCAGAAATGTATATGAAAGTTGTAAAAATTTGAAATGATTTTTCTATGATCACTGACCGTATGCCATTAAGTTTATCATTAGACAATACTAAAATCTAATGTATAATGAAAGGGCATACGATTACCGTGGTTCCTAACCTCAAAAATTAAAATTGAAGTTGAATATTAATTTTCGACGATCGCTGACCGTATGCCATTATGTATATCATTAAATAATTGAAAAATTAAATACCCTGTCAAAGGGCATACGGTTTTAGTGGTTCGTTACCTCAAAAATTCGAATATTATTTGCGCAGAATCGATGATCACCTGGTCGAAGCTTGGTTGCGTCTAATACATATACACAATCACTTCACATACACACTAGAGATGCTCGTTCAGAGTAATAGATATTTCAGCTGATAATTTTGGTATGGAACCACTAAAACCGTATGCCCTTTTGCAGGGTATTTAATTTTTCAATTATTTAATAATATACATAATGGCATACGGTCAGCGATTGTCAAAAATTAATATTTAACTTCATTATGCATTACATTTTAGTATTGTCTAATGATAAACTTATTGGCATACGGTCAGTGATCATCGAAAAGTCATTTAAAATTTTTACATCTTTTGATACGTATGCCACTACTTTAGGACCACTCGATCTGTATGCCAAAGCTACATATGATAGCATTGATAACAATTTATCATATTTGCTAATGGCATATAGTTAACGATCATAAAAAAGAATAAAAATTTTTCCACATATGTTTTAGAGGTTAGGAACCACTTGGAACCAGCCGATCGGTATGCCGTTAGGCATAAGTATATGGTACGTCATAAATAATAAAAATCTCTTAGAGGCATACGGTCAGCTATCATAAAGAAGGTATAACAATTGTCTGCAATGTCAAGGGTTTATTACATCCCTTAGGGACTGCCCTACACGTATGCCGACCTTTTTTCGCTGGATTATTTTTTCGTTAACTTTCTTCTCATTACCTCGGCATACGGTCAATTTTTTTTAAAATTTATCATAATTTTGTTTAGGTAAACATTTTTCGGAATTTTGCAACTATAGAACCAGGATGCAAGTTTTATTTGAAATTTAACATAATTGGCACATATATTCTAGTCGAATCTTCACAGGGCATACGGTCAAGGATCGTTCAATTTTTTATACCATGGGCTGACGGTCTATTAGTCGTGACCTTCCGAATTATCCATTAAAAAAATTACGGGGCAAGAAAATTTTACCGATTTTTAACTCTTCTTAAACTGCCGATGTCGATTTTGGTTCAAAGTGCAAGAGGAAATGTGACATTTTGCCATACACAATCAATATATTCAATTTTAATACGTTTAATTTTTAATTTTATCTTTCGGGTTTTAAAAAGCACTTAATTAGCACTTAATTTAAAGATTATACAATCCTAGTTTTCTGTTTTTTTTTATTAAGGGTCTGCTAGGTTTTCAAAGACTAGCGGTCCCATGGTTTTTCGTAAATATTTTAAAAACGGTTAGTGCACCTAATTTTTGTTTTGCGCACCTGAATAGCACCTAAAAATCACCTAATTTTGACCTAAATTTTCGTTTATGGGGGTAAAAGCTAATCTTTTAACGTTAGGTTCGGAAGAGTTTTTACAACAGAGAATTCGTCACAAAAATGAGTAATGGAACTACCTTTTGCGTGTCTATTTCTTGTTGCTCCCATTTTCGAACACACCAGTTAACATTAAAAACTTCGCTTCTATTGGATTTCATCTAGTTCTACAGTTTTTTATATTTGAATTATTTAAGTTACGCTAAATCTTTAAAGTAACCATATTTTAACAAAAAAATCAAATTAAACTTTTCTAAGTATCGTAATGTAATTGCATATTTTTTAAACAGCTATATATTCACGAATCTTCAATCATGCAGCATATTATACGTAGAAAACAAAGTACAGATGTAGCAGTAAGTGAAAGTTCCAGTATCGCTAAAATCCCATGGCGACCAATTCCTGCTTCATCAGAAAGTACTGAGGAGGATTCAACTGCATTATCGGTTTTAAATGCATCTGAATATGTCAATGGTATTAATAATTTTTTTAACAATTTATGATTTTTATCTCAAAATTGCTGTGAGCGTGATCCTATCCCATCAACTGTCAAAATAGGTGTTATTTTGGAGTAGTTATCAGCTGTTCAGAATAAAAAATAATTGTCATCATCGATTTCACCGGTTTTAAATATTTGTGGTCTAAGATCCGGCTGCTTACAGGTATCTCTTTTTTTTAATCAAACTTATTTTTTATGAATGATACATTGTAGAGATTAGATTACAGCATGGTTGCCTGCAAAATTTTGCGCAATTACCTTTATTTAAATTTATGGTAAATGGTTGCCAGTGAGCCGTAATCCATGTTTAAACAGGTATCTTATTATTAATTATTTACACTTCACACAGTGTTTCTCAAGTGAATTTATATATAAGATTGAAATTAGATGAAATGCGCGCGCAATTTTGTGTTTTAAAGAAAATATTATTGTAGTCAATCTTTATTCTAACTTTTTATCTGTTAAACGATGATTTTTAAATATATTGAATACATACAGAAATCATGTAGAAAGATGAAGGCATGTTTAAAAACTAAAAACTTAATTTTCATAGGATATTGAGTCTTTGTCACATTGGTTTCTAAGGTCTTTAAATAATTCAAAATCAGGAAGTGTTTGTTCTTTAAATTTACGGCATTAAAAATTGAATAATGGAAATGATGCTAGATATCATGTATTATTCTTATATAGAAAATCTGTTTAGCAAAGATTCAATATTCTATGAAAATTGAGTGATTAAGTTTTCTAATCAACAGTTAAAAAATTACGATATACAAAACACAATGCTTATTTCTTCTACCTTGCTCACAGTCATTCGAAGTGGAAAAAAATAATTCATATGATGGCAACATCTGCTTGTGGCACTTATTTTACAGGCAGTCATATCTTATAGTTTAGAGAAAAGAATAAACTTTAATTTTGTATATCACTACATAGTATAAAACAAAGTCGCTTTCTCTGTCCCTATGTCCTTTTGTATGCTTAAATCTTTAAAACTACGCAGCGGATTTTGATGCGTTTTTTTTTAAATAGATAGAGTGATTCAAGAGGAAGGTTTATATGTATAATAACATCCATAAAATAGTGGAGAAATACTGTTATTTTTGAAGTTTCTAATGTGATGTCGTTAATTATCAATTTTTTTCCGCTTACATTGCAAACGCAGGCGGAACCCTACGAGATTCAAAATAATGTACACATTGAAAAGGTCTACAGAAAACTCCGCGATGGTATATGTTTATCTCTTATGGATATCCCACAGTAACATTTTTTTGTCATTTACTTTTTACGACAAATAATGGCTAATTTTCGAAGCGATTTTAACCAATACAGCATTAATCCTTATCCAATTAAATAGCTTAAATACATTGTTGATTTAATATAGATCTATATGGTCCTTTATGAACACAGATTTAAAATTGCAGGACGTAGCGCTTCCGGTGGTACTGGCCGGCCGGGGCGGCGGCAGCGTGTCTATAAATAGCGATTTTCCGTATAGCACTTTGAATTTTGCAGCGATCGGACGCGTTTATTACGAAATTAATCATTATGACGCTACCCTAAAGTAGCGCAGTTGAGATGTTATAAATTTACACCTGTAATTCTTACATAACTAAGTACTATGAAGTCACCGTAGGGTGGCGCAGTTGATATCTCATATATTTGAAAGAGCAAAACTTACTTACCTAAGAACTATGACGCCACCGTTAGGTGGCGCAGTTAATATATGATATACCTAACCGATAAATTAAAAAGTACTATAAATAATAGTAAAAACTGGTAACTAACGAGAAAATATGATAAAAAATACAAAAATACAAAAAATTAATCGTAAAAATTAAAAAAAAAATTGGAAAAAACATTAGTGTTAGGCGGTGCGAAGTTCGCCGGGTCCGCTAGTATGTATATAAATATAACAATAAATAGTGGAGTGCCTGGAGCATTCAAAACGTTAAAACCTCGGATTAGAGTTATAGTGAATGAATTTATATAATCGACGTGGGGTTTTGTTTTTTATACTATAAATTACAATAACTTCTGGACATGCGTATGCTAGAGTACGTGCTCATACTTTATTACAGCAAGCTTTATCACAATTGGTTTTTGAGAATCTTATGGAACACAATACAGATTTTGCAAATGTAATAAGTGATGATGATAACTCTATGATTTTTGAAATGTTCAACTATACAGAAATAACTAGGAAATCATGGATTTCAAACGCTTACTACAATTTTTGAAAATAAGTTACTGGAGCTTAAAAATAAAAATAAAACGTCCAAACTATGGATTACTTATTTTCGAATGGTTACTATATTGTAGGACTTTATTGCTGAGATTGGGAGATAGGAATTTACATTTATATAGTATTGAGCTAATGATTCCATTATTTCATGCATCAGGGCATTTTCCCTATGCGAAGGCTTCACAAATTTATCTACAAGATATGGACCCGACAGAGTTTAAAAAACTTTCGGGAGGATATTTCACATCTAGCCGCTCGGATAGGCTCTACATAGCAGCTGCCGCTTTGCTCTCCCCTCCAATTTTTATTACCTGTTCGAAATCTCTACTGCTATTTTTATACACAGGTTTTCTCGAAAGATGTTCCTCTATGTCTATTCAGGTGAAATTTAACGTATAAATGAAAAAAAATACTATTTAAAGTAAAATTATATGCTCAAAAATTAATTTTTCATAATAATTTGTTTAAACAATGAAAAAATTGAAAGCACAAAAAAATTTTGGGTAAACATTGTAATTTATAGTATAAAAAACAAAACCCCACGTCGATTATATAAATTCATTCACTATAACTCTAATCCGAGGTAAAAACCTCCAGGCACTCCACTAAAAATACCTGTGTAAATCTGGCAACTCATTGATTGCAGCTGACATTGGCGACAACCATTTTTTTCATTCTCTGTATAGTTTTCTTTCAAATGATGATATTTTTACTTAAAAAAACATGTATCTGCAATTATTTATCAACAAAAAATAATTACCGTAAATTTAATAAAAGGTAATTGCGGCTAAATTTTACTAGGTAACCGTGCTGTTATCTATTCTATTCTATATACTATCTATATATATATAAATGAAACCCGTTTTCCATCACGCGTGAATGACTGGACCGATTTTACTAATTCTTTTTGTGTTGTATTTGTACCGATTATTATGAAAATTGGTATATATATTTTTTTTCCACGGAGAAGGTTTATATGATATGCTCATTGATGCCACTCGCCACCAGGTGGCGCTGCAAAGTAGCAACTTCTGCCCCGTTCAACCGATTGTCATGAAAATTGGTATCTATATGTATTTTACCACGGAGAAGGTTTGTATGATATGCTCATTGATGCTACTCGCCATCAGGTGGGGCTGCAGAGTAGCAACTCCGACCCGTTCAACCGATTGTCATGAAAATCAGTATGATGATCTATTTTTAATGGGTAAGATGAATATGATATTCGTATTAATGGAAGTTACCACCAGATGGCGCTTCCATGTATCAAATTCAATACTGATTAATAGATATCTATACGAATTCGTATAAATATAAGTTCGAAAGATATATTTTTGGTGCGATAAGAAAAAAAAACTATAAGCTTTCTTTCCTTCTGTATCTCTTCTTATCTTTTATTTTTCTTAAATTTATTTTAGTTGTTGGCGTAGCAACGTGCGCCGGGTACAGATATAAATAATAAAATTCGTTTGTATTGATTTTTGATTAATATCAATTGTACGAAAATTTGAATTAATCGCGTTTAAAATCGTTGCCATTCAAATCCCAATCCAGTAAATTTTTATACCAGCTTTAACGTTTCCGTCTTCATTCGTAAATAATAATTTCATTGTATTAAGGGTTTACGGTAGTAAAAAATCTGTCATAGAGGTCACCATATTTTTTTACAAATGGCATCTATGTAAAAAAGCATTGTGGTCCCCATGACTGATTTTCTCCTACTGTTCCTCTTAAATAGTTTACTACAATGTAATACTATAACAAAAACCTTAGCCACAGCAACGCGTGGCCGGGTCAGCTAGTCATTCATAAAAAATAAGTTTTATTAAAAAAAAGATACCTACAGATTTAAGCAGCCGGATCTCCTACTATGACAATAGATATATTTTGGTGCGGTTACAACAATTTTGAGTTTTTAGGCTTTTTTGAGGAAATAATATTAATTCAATAATGTTTTCTTTTTAGGGCAAGGTTTTTACCTATCATTTAACACTGAAAATAAAGGCAAAGAGAAATTATGTGACACAAATAATAGTTATATTGACAATAATGGCGTGTCTTCAAAATCTAAAACTGAATCTTTATATTACTTATTGGTACCTTGGTATTGGAGAGAATTAATTTTAATGGTCATAACACTTTTCATTGGTTATTTTCTATTTGTAATCAGACATAAAAAACAAAGAGAAATTATTTTTATTGAAAAACCTTTGGAAGTTCCAACTGTTAATACCGAACGCCGTGTATCAGAACGAGAAGGAGATGTGTTTACATCCAGATATATTAATGATTTTGATACATTGAGATGTTTGGGTAAAGGAGGATTTGGTGTGGTTTTTGAAGTTAAACAAAAAATTGACGAATGTTCTTATGCCATTAAAAGAATCACTTTACCGAATGAGTAAGTTTGTTATTATTAAAGTGAAGCATTTTAATGTTGGGTTAGGAAGAGGTCTTGCGACAGAAAAATCGTCACAAAAATGAGAACAGAATTTCCATGGTGCTTTGTTACGACTTTTAAGTAAGCTAACGCTCCTCCTGCGTCTCATTCCCACCGAAGAGCATTGTCTGATCTTTCCTTGTTTTACCGATACATAAACGGATTTTGCTCAGAAGAACTCCGCTCTATAATGCCTCCACTTTTCAGACCAGCCAGAGCAACGCGACGTGCCAACTCCATGCACCCTTATATTGTTCAATGTTGGACATCGAGAAAGGATCGATTCGAACTCCTTACCTTCCCACGTCTTCCCCACTCGTCCTAACTTGCAGGCCTTTAAATCCCAAATTAATTAATTGTCTCTTCTGCCCCAATAGATGTTCTCGGTACATTTGTATTTAGGTCTATACATACGAGGACATTCTTAATAAAAAAAAATCGCTTCTCCCACTTTTGAGTATTCCGAGTATGCGCCAACTCTAACAATTTGAAATAGCTTGTGTATCTTGCATGTAACTATTTGATTACCACGTATTTATGGTTTTCTGTAATTATCTTAAAATAAATTATGATCTAGTTATATACAAGTGACAAGTTTTGTTAAACAATATAATTTAAAACGTGTTTTTTCAGTCCACTCTTCTGCGCCTAAGATATTAAAAGCTTCGCTTCCATTGGAATTTATGGAGTTCCACAAATTTCTGTTTTATTAATTCTAATTATTTACATTTTTAGAGCTAAAGATAAAGATAGGGTAATGCGAGAAGTGAAAGCTCTAGCTAAATTGGAACATCAGAATATTGTTAGATATTTTTGTTCTTGGGTAGAAAAACCGCCACTAGGTTGGCAACAAGAACACGATAGACAGTGGCTTGGGTAAATAATAATTTTTATTTACTTTAACTTCCTTATTCATCAATTCTTCGTATTTATATTTTCATTAACATAACTTCGGAATCCTCAAACAATTTAAAATAAAATTGATTTTTTAGAAACAAATTCAATTTTGAAACAACATTTACCACAACAACAGAATCAAAAATGAAAAAACGTTGTAAGTCAGTATCTATAAGTATTGAAGATTTAGCTCCAAGACTTTTTGACTCAGAAATACCAAATATAGTGCAAGAAATCGATGATAATAATCATGATGATGATGATGATGATGATGAATCGTTTATTGTATTTGAACACAATGATGATTCTGCACTTCCCTCGGATGAACAGACATCTCAAAAACAAGATACTCAAGAAAGTTCAGTTTCTAATATTAAAGAAATATCGTATTCGGAACATATACGTAAAAAAATTGACTGGAAGCGACCACATCGAAAACATCACTCATGGGACGTATCACAAAGTAATCTTATTAATCTTGAGAATTATGAACCCCCTGTGTTTTTATATATTCAGATGCAATTGTGTCAAAAAGAAAGCCTTAAAGAGTGGCTTAGTACCCATCATCATCGAGATTATGATTTTGTTAAGGATATTTTTGCGCAAATATTAGAAGCAGTGGAATATGTACATTTGAGGGGACTGATCCATAGAGATTTAAAGGTAATATTAGATTTTGGAACTTATTTTCATACTAAAATCCCAAATGCAATTTTCATAGTAATAATAAAATTTTTACAGCGAAATTGTCATGTCGATCATAAGTTTTTCCTTATCAAACTATATATTTTTACAATTTTTTATTATTAATATAACTGTGTAATGTTTTTTTTGTAATTTTTAAAGTTATACTTCTATTCATGCACTCGGTGGAAAAGATTTGTGTACAGTTAAATGGGAAAAATCATTACATATGTAATGGTGTGAGTAAGAGAGAGACAGACACACTTATAAGGTATATTGGTCGGTAAAAACAAAGATGAAATATTTATCACATGTTATTAGTCATAACTATAAGTCCTTTGAATACCGTTTCAACATTCAGTACATTGAAAAGGGATAGATATACAAAAAACAGTCTGAAATAATATATGAATATCATAGTGACGGACCACATGATTATTTTATAATTCTGTCACGTAAGTTAACATATTAAGTTTAGTATTTTATATTAATAATAATATTCAGTAATGAGTATTGTATTGTAGTCTAAAATACCGTCACATGGTTGCAGTATATCCTGCACTATGCTTTTGAGGTTGTTGGCTACATAAACATAGTTTTTACGAATAGTCTAGGAAATAAAGCATCAAAACCTCCGAATTTTGTAACGTAAGATGGATCGGAATGCGTTTTTTTGCATTGGATTCGTTAAAGTATCAGGAAATTTGTTGCTATATTTTATAATGTAAAAATGGAAATTGCATTTCTGCATTCGAAAAGTACATTCCGAACAGACAATAGAGAGAAAACTTACAACTCGGTAAGTATTGCTGAAAATGGGTTCAATTTATATACTCGGGGTTTTTGGAGTCGCTGAACACGAATATCACGATTCCGAAAGTCTCCGCGGCACTTGGTGTCTAGGGTATTTACCTCTTCTCCTGGGGTTTTATGTAAATTCTGTACGAAATCAGTGCACACTTGGTACTCGGTGGTTTTTTAAGTCGCTAAATACGATTATAATAATGGCGATGGTGTTCGAAACACCTGGTGCTTAAGACGGACCTCGTCTCCAGGAATTTTATGCAAATTCGATACAAAAAGAGTGTGGAGGAGGTGTTTGGGGTCGCTTACCACGAATATCATATAATGAGCTTGCTAAATCATTCGCATACAAATTTATGAATCCATGCGCGTGCATAGAAGTATAACTTCTGCCGGCAGTCCCACTGACGCCACACTATTTTTTTTATTTTTATATTTTACTGGTTCCTATTAATCAAGCAAAAATTCTAAGACCTCTGTATGGACACATTATTTACTAAAGATAATATTTTAGCCAAGCAATATATTTTTCTCATTAGATGGTCAAGTTAAAGTTGGAGATTTCGGTTTAGTTAAAGATATGGAGGATGCGTTTGATTTAGAATTAATAAAGAAAGGTTCTGCTCCATCGTACAGAGGCCATACTATTGAAGTAGGCAAGTTAATTATGCCATTTTATCTGCTCAATTTTTGACAAGTATATTTTTAGGTACACAATTGTATATGAGTCCAGAACAGTTCCAAAGTCGTATTTATGATTATAAAGTAGATATTTATTCATTAGGATTAATTTTTTTTGAATTATTGGTTCCCTTTTCGACTGAGATGGAACGAATAAAAATGTTAACTGATGTAAAAAAAAATATATACCCCAAAGAGTTTGTTAAAAAGTATCCCGATGAGGTAAGCGTTTTTTTATTACCAATAATAACAACCAATTATTTATTAATTGTTTTAGCATATAATACTTCAAAATATGCTTTGTAAGGATCCTAATAAGAGACTTACAACAATTGGAATTAAAGCGAGACCTCCTTTTAATAGAGAGGATTCTGGATACAGTGAAGATTGTCATTATCGTTTGGTTAATTTCCAAAAAAGTTAATTTACTTAATAGTATTTTTATAAGACTACGCTTTATGTATATATCATATCTAACTGTGATATATCAGATAATTTCTTTTTAATTATTAAGTGTAATTATTTAGGAGGCGGAAAGGAACTTTTTTTAGAAGTAATTTTTATTTAATTTTTCTCATTACGTAAACTGATAATTGTTCTGATAATTTTAAGTCTATAATTGTATAAATTCTTACATTTGCAATAAAATTATTTTATTGTTAGTTGAAAAGAATGTCTATGATTTCTAATTTTTTTAATTACAACTTTTACCCCTATGACTGCGTTATCTATACTTATAATAAATCTGTAGAGAGGTCAATTCTGTACATGAAATATATTTCCAAAATAACTATCAGGGGGTGATTAGGGATCGATACTGATGCCAAAAATGCAATCAGTAAAATTTTTGTCTGTCTGTATAAACGCTATAGAAACAAAAACTACTCGACGGATTTTAATAAAACTTGGTACAATTATTTTTCATACTCCTGTGCTGGTTATAGTATACTTTTCATCACGCTACAATCAATAGGAGCAGAGCAGTGAAGGGAAATGTTGGGAAAACGGGATAAGTTACTCCATTTTTTAAGCTTTCGTTGCGTGTGCAACCTTAATGGTTAAAGCTATACAGAAATCATCTTATTTTTATAATTTGGAGGTCAACTGTGAACGGATTTTACAAAATTTCACCCACAAGGGGAGTTGCGGGGGCGTGAAAAATAAAAAAAATTAAAATTTAAAATCTATAAGTCCTACAGGTTTAAAACTTTGCAAAATAGTTATTTTTATAATTTTGAGGTCAATTGTGAACGGATTTTACGAAATTCCACCCACAAGGGAGGATGCGGGGGCGTGAAAAATAATCTATACATATAATAAATCTGTAGAAATGAAAATTCTGTACATTAAAGATATTTAAAAAATAATATTTTTTTAATCTGTATGTCTGGATGTTTGTGTGCGCATCACATTAAAACTACTGATTCTATTCAAATGCGGTTTTCATAGTGTATTTGTCTTCTTTCAACTTAATACCTATCTGGTGTTTAAAAAACTTTCCCCCCACCTCTTTAACAAGGTCGGGGGAGAAATTTTTATACAACAATCAACACGCGAACGACGTCGCGGGTACAGCTAGTTATTTATTAAATGTGAATTGGTGCTTACTACTTCGGTAGTTATAGAATAGATATAGAATACTTTCAACTTGGAAAATATATACAGTAGGACCTCAATTTTTTATGTGTTACAGGTTTCAATGTTGACAGTGGCACTTCCCCAGGACAAACATTGTCGGTAACTTATTTTTCTTCAAAGGTTGTAAAACAAAACATTGTTATGTTAGAGATACAGTGGTCCAATTATTTATTTTTACGAGTTATAGAAGGAAAATCTGTACCAATGCGTACTGCAGAGAATCACTGATTATTTTTAACAAATGAATCTATTGTTAATAGCTACTCTTGCAAGATTATAGGAGTGTTTTCCAGGGCGATTATGAGCCTAAAATTTGGATCTGTACTCCTGTTTTAGACCCATCCGTATAATAAGTCAGTGCTCCTTTTTTTAAGCTGAGCGATTTCGTTTTGTGTTAACTCACTCTCATTAATTAACGACGTAAGTTGTAACTCAAAGTAGTAATGAATTCTTGTCCCGGCAGATCTGACACTAACTAATATTTAGTGTGAGTTCGAAATCTCGTTTTGGATACAAAATTTCTGTAGGCATGGATTGGGTTGCTCTGACCCTTAGAATCCAAAGATGTCCTCTAAGATCGTCGAGTTATAGAGTCCTTGTTAAGCCATTGGAACTTATCAGAGCAATCCTCTTTACATGTAAATGCTAAGAGAGTTGGTCTAGAATTACCTTCAATGCCGCACAACGACCGGATCTTATTGCGACAGTGATCCCTATACAAGCGCGTCTCTACCACTCCATCATTGCTTTTGTTGCTTTGTTTTGTACCACCAAACCATAGGTGATTAGGGGTCTCACAACTGAGATATGATCAATAGATCATTTTAGGTTTAAGACAGAAATGTTTTCCCAAAAAGTTTACGGGTAGTTTACTTATCCATATTAGCTTTAGAGGTTATATTTGTTAAATGTTTTGTTAGGATTGGCTAAGTCCTTCCTTCGAACAGCAAGCAGTTATGAGGGTTAAGGCACTTTGCATGAGGTTAACAATAATTCTGTCGTGTTTTCCTCTTGCCACAATAACTAAATCTTCAGCAGAGCTCAGAGCACGAACCCCGTTTCTTTTAAGCTTTATTATGACATTTTCAACTACCATTGACTGCAGTAGAAGCGATAAAACTCCACATAAAGCCATTTCTTTTGTGTTAGGTGTCTTTTCAAAGTCTCTTAAAAGATAATGCAAGGCATCTATTGTAGATTTGAGAGGTTGATAGGCAAATGATTCCTCTTGAAGATCTTATGAGTGTCAAGTATTTTTTCCATATTTTTTTAGTTTATATAGGAAGACGTTTGCCACTCTTAGGGATAAAGCAGACTAACATTTTTCCATTTTTTAAGAATAGATCCCAAGATGAAACTCATCTTGAATATTGTTGTTAGGTGAGGGATTAGGATATAAATGACCTGTTGTAAAATGGCGGGAAATATGTCATCCTCTCCAGGTGATTTGCAGGAATCGGCTTAACCAGATTTTACTGTATATAAATTTCAGTGCACTTCCTTCACCACTTTGTATTATATCGTTTTGTCTAAGAGTTATTAATATAAAAAAAATAGAGCCGATATTTCACAGTCATCATCCGTAATGACATTTCTTTTTTGCAACATGTTTAATCCATACAGGTACTCAGGCGGATACCCTAATAGATAGCTTTAAGGGGTGAAAGTTGCCAATTTTTTACGGGAAATTGTCATCGATAATATGGTCAAAGGTGTTGATACAACAATTCGAAAAGGAGGTGGCAACCAAGGGTAAAGAGGGCCAAAATTTGAGCAAAAATTGTCCGTAATTTCTATCACGTAATGTATGAGAGACCTAAATCGAAAATGGTGGATAGCTCAGATAGCTGGGTGGATACAAAAGAGATGGCGGAGAAGGGCAAAGAGGTCCAAAAATTTGGCCATCTACCTTTGTCCACCACTTCCTTTGTATCCACGCAGGTGTCGGGCATTTCTAATTGTATCAACACCTTCGACTGGGAAAATTTTTATTCATATTATCGATGACTACAATTTTCCGAAAAATTTTTCAACTTTTACCCCTTATAGCTAACTCCTGTATCCACTAGCATTTCCGCCTGAGCGGGAACGTAATAGTCCAAGATCCCGGGGCCGAGCTTCGTAACGCAATTAATGAGATTAAAAACAAATTATCTGCTGGAACCGATGGGCTTACTCTGAAAATGTTTTCAAATCTACTGGTAAACACCCTAAGCCATCTGACTAACTTGATTAACAAGTCACTTCAACTTGGAGTCTTTCCAAGCTGCCTTAAGACTGCGATAATTATTCCCTTGCACAAAGGAGGTGATAAAGATCAAGCTTCGAACTATTGCCCAATAGCACCACGTTGTCGAAGATTATTGAAAGATTGGTTAAAAAAAATTGCTATCTTTTCTTTGCAAATATAAAATACTAACTCCCCAACAGTTTGGTTTCTTGAGCAATAAATCTACCAATGATGTTATGTTCTCGCTCTTTGACAATGTTTACTCCAGTCTTAACAATCAGAACTCTACAGCAACAATCTTCTGCTACTTCTCTAAGGCCTTTGATTTTGTAAACTACAACATCTTAATTCACAAATTACAACACTATGGGATTAGAGGAATACCACTCGAGTGGTTTATCTTACCTACAGAAGTCAGATGGTAAGGGTTGATGAGAGAACATCCTCCTGTAAGCCAATTGACTGTGGGGTGCCTCAAGGTTCAGTTCTAGTTCCTATCTTATTTCTGCTTTTTATTAATGATATTGCCTACCTAAATATTAGTGGTAAACTCTGCCTCTTTGCTGATGATACTAGTTTTACCTGGAGCAACCCGGATAGTACATCCCTTTATAGTACCGTATCTCGTGACTTAGTCACTATTAAATCGTGGTGCGATTCTAACCTTCTGTGCCTCAATCTCTCTAAAACTAAAATCTTATCATATAAAGGTACATTACAAACTTTTGAACTTAATAACAATAGTGTGGAAATCGTTGATTCTGTAAAGTTCCTGGGTCTCATTGTTGACAACTCGTTAAAATGGGATTTGCACATCAATGCATTGTCAAAAAAATTAAGTTCTGCGTGTTTTGCGCTAAGATCAGTTTCCAGTTTGTTGAGTAAAAGGTATAATTTATATCACATAATTTTTTCAATTTTAGTCCCAATAGTGTTTTTTGTTGGACAATTATGTTTTATTAGTAAGAAATGCTATACAGTTTTTTTTATTGTAGTATGAATAAACGTTTGTCAGAGAAAGATCTGGAAATCATAACAGACAATTTAAAAATAGACGAAAAAGGGTTCTATCTTTTTGACGGAAATGATGACAGTGATCTCGAAAATAAACTATATCCAACTATCTAACGATGATAATCCATTGGGCGAAAATCAAAATTCCGCATTGACAAAAATGCAAGAAGATGGAGCTAGTCCCTATGAAGATGAGGTCAATGAACAAAATGGTAAAGAAAACATTGCTATGACTATCAATGAGGAGATTTTGTTTGACTGGTCTAAAAAAAAGGAAAATTTTACACCGAAGCGAAATATTCCACAAGAAAAACCAACAAAGGTCTTGTCTAATATACATAACAAATCAACATAATAGATGCTGTTTTCAAATTATTCTCAACAAGTCTATTTATGTTGATTGCCCAATGTACCAATGTCTGGAGATCCTGGAAAAATCATCTAGTAAAAGAATCGCAAAGACATGAAGTGCAGAAATTATGGTTGTGTTAGGTTGTTCCTGATAATGTCTTATAATCGACTAGTTGTACTCGCGACTTCGTTCGCGTGGCGTGTGATTGTTGTATAAAAATTTCTTACCCCACCCCGTTAAAGGAATGGGAGAGAAATTTTTATACACCAGATGTTAAGTTGAAAGAAGACAAATACATCTGTGAAAACCGCATTCGAATCGGATCAGTAGTTTTCATGTGATGCGTGCACAAACATACAGACAGACAGACAAAAAAATTTAACCACATTTTTGGGTTCTATTTCGATGTACCCGCGACGTCGTTTACGTGGCGTGTTGTTTTTTGTATAAAAATTTCTTTCGTCACCCCGTTAAAGGGGTAGGGGGAGAAAGTTTTATACACCAGATGTTACGTTGAAAGAAGACAAATACGTCAGTGAAAACCGCATTCGAATCGGATCGAATCGCGCACAAACATACAGACAGACAAACAAAAAACTAACCACATTTTTGGAACATAGTTCCTTTTCGCGGGTCACGACTCAGGCTAGCCGAAAAAAATTCAGACAAAAGTTGTCGCGACACGACACACGCATGTTTCTCTCTCTCTTTCTTTCTCTCTGTTCAAAATTAGTACAGAATGTAATAAAAATTTTCAAAATGCTTTCCCCAAACATCTTATACTGAACGCATAGAGAAAGCACTTCTTGAATTTTTCAAAATTTTCAAAATGATTGAATTTTTTTAAATTTTCAGTTTTAAAAAATTTAAAAATTTTCAAAATTTTTAGAATTTTCAAATTTTCAAAATTTTTAAAATTCTTAAATTTTCAAAATTTTTAGAATTTTCAAATTTTGAAAAATTTATTACAATTCCTTCACTAATTAATCGAAAGGAATATCGTTCCATCCGGGTGTCCATTCACACCTCTCACTTTTTTGGTTTCTATATTGATGTATCATTCAAAGGTACAACAGTGCCACCGAATTATCAACAAAATTAAAAGTAGCTTAGAAAGAAAAGAGTACTGTACTGTATGTTTAGATGTCCAACAAGCATTCGACAGGGTCTGGCATGAGAAACTCCTGTATAAATTAAAAACTCACTTATCTGATCGATTTTATATCATCCTGAAATCATATTTAACTGATCAATACTTCCAAGTAAAAACTTTATACTCCCTCGGAATATAAACCAATAAAATCAGGAGTCCCTCAGGGTAGCGTGCTTGGTCCTCTACTCTACCTGATGTTTACAGCGGACCTCCCACAAACTGACGATATTATAACAGCTACATTCGCAGATTACACTGGGATAATGACCTCGGATATAGACCCGGAGAGAGCATCTCAAAGGCTACAAAATCACTTAGATACCGTTTCTCGATGGCTTCAAAAATGGAAAATTAATGTTAATACCAACAAATCGGCGCAAATAACGTTCACTACAAGAAGAAGCAGGCCTCCTCAAGTTACCATAGATGACAAGCCTATACCCGTGAAGACTGAAGTCAAATATCTTGGACTACACCTAGACGAGAAACTTACGTGGAAAACACACATAAAATCAAAAAGACGACAACTTGACCTAAAAGTTAAAAATATGTACTGGCGGGAATGGGACGACTCGCCGACTGGCCGCGGTCGATTGGCCGTGGCCAATTGGCCGTAGGGACAACTCGCCGTAGGCAAACTCGCCGTAGGGACAACTGGCCGCCGATATTGATGTTTTTTTTTAACAACCCCTAAAAGTGTTATGTTATTACTTTTTCTCAATTAAGGTAGACATAATAAAGTTAAAGTACTGTTAAAAGATAATGTTTCGATTTTGTTAAACACATACTGATATAAGAGGTAATTAAAATATAATTTAATGACAATTTCTCGTGATCTAGTCGTAATGGTAAACAAATTGTCGGAATTAAAATTTCAATTACTAGTATTAAAATTGCCATAATGTTCCATTAAATATTGGAACTTAGTAGGAACGTATTATTAAAAAGAATCTACTTGGCATATTTTTGTTAAGAAAATTAGTTTTTTTTTAATCCGGTCAGAAATTAGTATTTTCCGGTTTATTTATTGTGTATCTAGTAGGAAAAGCGATACATTCCCGGATGACAATGTAAATTGTTGACCGAGGCGTTTAGCCGAAGCCAACAAACATTGGAGTCCGGGAATGTGCTTTTACTACGAGATACACATACTATTTTTTCTGAAATCGCAATAAATATAATCGTAAATTAAGAAAGTTTTATATATGCATAACTATTTTTGATTATAAAACCGTTTCGTTGACATTGTTTAGGTATTAGTGATTATTAGTGTCACAGAACTGTCAGTTCGGTTAGTTACATATTGCTTTAAATATTTTAAATTATATTTAAAATGGACAATGACGATGATGTCCAGAGGTGCAAAACGCATTAAGAGTTACTTAACACTGCTACTAATGTGGTTTTAAATTTATTGCCAAATAAATCCAAGGCAAAATATGAATTTGCTTATAAACGTTTTATGGATCATTCCCGTACAGTAAGGAGTACGGAAAAGTTCGTTGCCCAGCAACGGACTAAAATGCGAGAATAGTGTATTTTGCGGCTCGAATTTGATCGAAAAACTAGACATTTCCAAGCGATTTCAGAAAAAATCTCATTTTGTCGGACAAGGCCAGAAAATAAAAATGAGTCTGGTAAAAGCTTTTACCGGACTATCACAATAATTTGCTGGCCCGGTCCGACAAAATGAGATTTTCTGACCCAAATAGAAATAAATAACTAACAATTTTTTGCTTAATCAAACTTTCTTACACTTTACATTTTCTGTCAAGACGAAAAATAAGATTAAATCAGAGAACATCTTTTTTTGAAAACTTGGCTAAATATACAATAGTTTATAATTTTTTTCTATTTTCATCGAAAACCCTAAGCCTTTTGTTTAAATATATTATTAATTAAAATTAAAATTAGAAAACATATATCGGCGGCCAGTTGTCCCTACGGCCAATCGGCCACGGCCAATCGGCAACGGCCAGTCGGCGACGGCGAGTTGTCCTAGACCCTGTACTGGCTAATCAATAGAAAGTCCAAATTGTCTCTTGAAAACAAATTGATCATCTACAAATACATACTTAAACCAATATGGACGTATGGAATTGAACTGTGGGGCTGTAGTAAGCCATCAAATACAAAAATATTAAAGACATTTCAGTCCAAGACACTTCGTATGATATCTGGGGCACCTTGGTACGTAACAAATCAAACTATACATGAAGACCTGAAAATCCCATTAATAAAAGACGTCATAACTCCTAAACTAAATAAATACAATGAAAGAACATCAGATCATAAAAATTTGTTTATACGAGATTTATTTACCCAACCCTTAGAAGAAAGAAGATTGAAAAGAATCTGGCCAGAAGACCTTCTTGATGATGAGTGACTGCACGGAGAACCATTGATGGATGGTACCCGACCCACGCCTAATATACTACCACATATTTACTTATTAGGTACTCTTAATATTAGTGTAGAGTAGATTGTTTTGCTACTATTAATAAAAAAAAATTGGAAAAGAGGTTGACCTTAAAGGCCATCCTTGCAACTTCCCGCTAATTTTAACCCCAAGGCTATAGTAACTTGGCGTATTTTGACGTTTTTGAGCTTGTTTTGGAATATTTAAAAAGCAACTTTTTAATGCGTTATTCGAGTTTGATGTTCAAGACGGCATTTGAAGCAGTATTTTAAGACCTAAAAATGTTATTCGAATTGCAAAATCAATTAGTCAAAAAATCTCAAAAATTAAAAAAAAAAACACTTTTTTTGAAATTTTTCGACAACGATATCTCACGAACGAATTAATCGATTTTAATTTTCAAAACGGCATTCCACGTAGTTTTTTAAGCTTGAGAGCTGTTTAGGTTATGAAATGGATCGATGTAATAGCCAAAAAGATATGCCCAAAAAACTTCATTTTTACAATTTTTTTTTTTGGTTTTTTTGAAATTTCTCTAAATCTACCGGTCCGAATCGGTTCAAACTTACAGGAAATCTAAGCTAGATGGAACTCTTTGGAATGCTTTTTAGATTATTCAAAATAGTCAAGCCGTTCAAAAGTTGTAAGAGGTTTACATACATCCACACACACAAACACACATCCACACATACATACAGACATACAGACACCCTCGTAAAAATAGTCAGGGGAGGTTCCAAAGACTTCAAAACGTTGAGATCCGATGAAAACTCGATTTTCGAAAAACGGGGTGAAACCAATAACTTCCCGATTTAAAAAAAAAATTAATTTTTTTTAGCGGGAAGTTAAAAAAATATTGATGTAGTAAATCCCTGCACTAATTATTTTTTAAATATCTTTAATTTACAGAATTTTCATCTCTACAGTTTTATTATATGTATAGATTACATGCATATCGCATGCATTGATCTAGCAGGAAATTATTGGGAAGCGAGGAAATTACGAACACTATATCAACAAATAGATGTCAGTTACTTATGTCAAAGTTATATTTCAATAATCCAGAGACACAAAAGATGCTTGTAAATGTAGAAGAAATATTATCTTGTTTGAAAACAACTTTTGCGTCTGCTAGAAGTGAAAGTACTTATCAGTCCATTGACGAAACAATGACCAAATTCAAAGCAAGATCCTTAATCAAGCAATACATTTCATTGAAACCGATTAAACGTGTCATAAAGTTATATACCCAATGTGATAAATAGTGGATATTTATACCAATATTTATTCAATCAAAGAAAATTTACTGCAACAAGGAACACTTGGCGAGAGGAACTTAACAGAATCAATACAAGATACAGAAGTTTTGATCAATTTTTACCTCAATTTATATTATGAATACTCTACATTTTTCTGTCGTTGGAACATGAATGAAAGACAGAAAAAACGACCCAAAATTTGGTTACACACTGCAAAAATTGGAATTTGAAAATGATGGTTTGTAAAGAAGGCATAATTTGTACTCGTTGGAAAGTTACTAAGGATTTCTTGGTAAAAGCAATGGTAGTAAGTACCAAATGGCGGAGACAATTCTGTTATAAACTATTTACGACAGCAATATATAATGCCAAATAACGCCATATGAATAAATAAGCAATTCGTTCGGGAGCAATACATAACAATGACAACAGCAAAGGGAAAGATTTGAGTACTTGGGAACTGGCTTCACAAGAGATCCTAACTATAAAGAAGAAATACAGATAAGATTTATGTCTGGCAACCGCGCTAGATATGCTCTTAATGGGTTGTTAAGAAGCAAAAATAAACCTCGTAGAGCAAAACTAAAAACCTACGAGACCGTAATAAGGCCGATGGTGACGCATGCTTGTGAAAAATCAGTCACAACAAGAAAAAAACACCAAGTCCTGTTACTAGTTTGGGAGCTGCAAATGCTGCGCAAAATCTTTGGTGGAAAACTAAAATGGACAATCGATAAGAAGAACAAATAACGAGCTGATCTTTATTAAGTACCTAACATATTAGCGGTAATTAAGGTGCAAAGACTTAGATGGTTGAGCCATATGCAGAGGATAGTTCCATCTAGAATTCCCAGAATGGTACTATCTAGTGCATTGGCAGGCAAAAGGCGAAGAGGAATGCCGAGATCAAGATATAGCTACGAAGTTAAAGAAGATATGGGGAGACTTAACGTAACGAACTGAGAAAGAAAAGCAGCTGACTAAAGGAAATGGAAAAAAATAGTACCTACTAGGCTCGTAGTGCTTACATATTATTAATACTAGTTGTACTCGCGACGTCTTTCGCGTGGCGTGTGATTGTTGTATAAAAATTTCTCCCCCACCCCGTTAAAGGAATGGGAGTGAAGTTTTTATACACCAGATGTTAAGTTGAAATAAGACAAAAACATCTGTGAAAACCACATTCGAATCGGATCAGTAGTTTTCATGTGATGCGCGTACAAACATACAGACAGACAGACAAAAAAAATCTAACCATATTTTTGGGTTCTATTTCGATGTACCCGCGACATAGATCGCGTGGCGTGTTGATTTTTGTATAAAAAATTCTTTTCTTAGCCCGTTAAATGGGTGGCGGAGAAATTTTTATACACCAGATGTTAAAATGAAAAAATACAAATACTTCTGTGAAAACCACATTCGAATCGGATCAGTAGTTTTCATATGATGCGCGCACAAACATACAGGCAAACAAAAAACTATCCACATTTTTGGGTTCTATATCGATGTGGTAACACCCCCCGCTAATTATTTTTTAAATATCTTTAATGTACAGAATTTTCATTTCTACAGTTTTATTATATGTATAGATATAATGTCTATATAATATTTAACGAAACAAAACGTACAAAAATTCCATTTATAAATTTTGCAATACCTCTAGCACAAAATCTGACATCGTCAGAAAATCACTGATGGGCAAGAAGAAAGTAATAAAAAGAGGAAACCATCAATAAAAACCACATTTATGAAAAATGTAGGAGATCATTTGCCAATTTCTGTAACTTCAAGAAAACGGTGTGTTAGATGTGTGCTACTTTCCAAAACGAGAAGAGGACTAGGCTCTCCTATCACATGTGCAAAATAGCACTTTGCACGGCCTGTTTTGCAAAATACTACTTATTGTATAATACAAGAAATATAGATATATTGTTTAAAAATATTTTTTAAGCGTTTTTTTAATTCTTTTATTCGAACAAAATAAAATACTAATGTGATAAATAAAGCCCATTGTAAAATACGATTTGAAGAAAATGTCCCAATTGTTATTTAAACAGGTGTATTGGATACAGTATCAAAAACTTAAACAAATAAAAAAAAATTGGTTGTTTGTAAAGTCGGTTTACTGACGATAGTTGAACGTGACAACGTCATAAGAAAATACTGATGGAATGGTTGCATTTTTCAAAAGAAAATTTTAATTTTATTTGTTTGATAGATATTTTGTATGGATATCATTTTTCATTTAAGCTTATCAGAGCGAGGTAACGCCTCATTTTTTTGGTCGTGCAGCTGACTCCATCGAATTATAAGACGTCACGTCAAAAATTCGTATTAAAAGAGTTAATTATATCAGATAGGAATTACCGCTTAAAATTTGCCCGGTTGTCAATACGGATGTGTTAATTTAATGTGATATTAGTTAAAATTTTTCGTATTACTTGTTTACTTATGGCCAGTTTTAATAAAAATTGAATTGCTTACTTACATTTTTTAAACTAGCTTATAGGATAACTGATTTTAACCAATCAGATATCGGCAGATTAGTTTACTGTAAAAGTTATTCCGAAATTATTAGAGCCAGCTAGCGACTACATGTAGATAATCGAAACGTTAATCCAGTTTAGAATATTTAAACTCTGATTGTATACATTTATATTTTTATTCTTCATAAAAAGTTGATAATAGTTAAAATCTTTCAATATATGTAAAAAAAAATATAAAGATTAATTAAACTGGTAAAAAGGTATTGTGGTAAGAAGGTGATCTAGTTGTCTTTTTTCGATGATTTTGAGACTCTTCGGAGTGAGTTCCATCTGTTGAAAGTACATTTCGAACACCATAAGCAAATTCTTTCCTATAATTGCCTTTTGTTTTTAAACCTAAAAATCACTCAGTTACATATAAAGAATATATTTTTGTAATATTTGTTGTTACATTTACCTCTAACTTTTGGCATATTACATCTAACTTGGGGGTGTATTGTGGTATGTTTGTTAGTAAAACGCTTCATACTAGTATGTTTTAATACATTGCTATTATAGTCCTTGTAATCTGTTTGCATTTGTCTAAATTCAGACAATTCTTTGGTAGAAGCCGCTGTTAGTTTATTACTTTCATAAGCATTATGAAGGTTGTCAGATGGAAAACCATTTTTAGAACATATTGATAATGATGATGAAGATGAATCAGATGATGAAAATGCACCATCGGGTTCAGAACGATACTATAAAGTAATTACACTTAGAACTTTTGTTAATAAGGCACTGAGAGTTAATATTTATGTGAGCTAGCAAGTATATACATAATTATTTATTAATCTATATCTACCTACTCACCGACACAAAAAACGGAGTAGTTGAATTTTTTTAAACAAACTTATAATTTTAATACTTTGGAATGTTTTATTATTTTTAAACACAAACAAAATAACATGTTATAAGTTATAAGTATTTCATTACAAAAATTGAACCTCAGAGAAGTGTTTTGTAAAAATTTTAAGAAAAAGAAAAAATTGGTATATTTTGTGACAAAATCACTTTAAAATAATCAAAACGGAAACGACTTGCTTATAAAAACGAAGAAACCACATTTTCAATAACGGGATTTTCACCCACATGGTCAAATGGACGCCTGTATTCTTCATTGCATCCCTATATAATCAAGTGGCCAATCCTGCGGAATACGTTCCCATTCCTCTAAAAGATCCTGTTGCCACCGATTTTAAGCTAAAGGAGCAAGAATATGACTTCGCATCCTTTATTCTTCATAATATTTAAAATCTTTCAATTGGGTCGGTCCGCATCGGGAATTACCAACGGCCAATTCATTTTAAAAATATTTACATCGTTGATTGATTCTCGTGGTCTAAAGAATGGCATTATCCTGCATCAAAAGAGAGTCAATACCATAACGAATAATAAAATCTTGGAGAATTTCATCAATGTACCTGACAGCAGTTAGGAAGTCCTTAGGACGGATGGACAATTCTGTATGAGCCTCTAGAGAAATTGCGACCCACATTAGTGATGAATCTTTACAGAACAGAGGAATGCTTATACTTCTGAAATGTCACAGACTCACTCTAATTACAACTAGGTATGCTCCAAGTTTTGGATTGGCTTTCTGTTAAAGGTTGAATTTTCTATTTATCAATGATTTATATTTTTAAAATTTTATCAGGAAATGCACCAAAATAATTTTGACCAGTTCAGTACCTATACCAACGACATTCACAGTTATCCAACACGAAGTAGTGTTAATTTTTTGTTCCACGTACGCGATATTCACGCACTATGAATTCAATTTTTTACCAAGGTTTGCTAGAATTCAATAAGCTTCCAACTGCGATAAAAGAAAGTAATTCTGTTGAGCATTTCAAGCATTATTTGGTCGATCACTTAAAATTCAATATGATTAAGGACAATACTTCACAGTAAACAAAAGGCAACTCCATTCATTTTCACTTCAGTGCTTATAATTAGCTTTTGCTAGTCTTTGTCTAACCGTCCATTCACTTTCGTTGTTTTGCCGGACATGATGAAACTGATTTCTGATTTTAACAACCACAGTTCTAATACTCTGGATCTTTTTCTGACCACTCACCATGAGTAATATAATGTAAAAGTTCTGTCTCCCCTAGGTAATTCTTATCATGCTGTAGTAGAATTCAAATGTCCAATCGAACCTCACCCATTCGAGGTACCACCCAAGAGAACTTTTTGGAACTTAAAAAAGGCAGATTGGGAAGGCCTCCTGGACTACTTTGCAACTCTTCCCTGAAACCCAGTTTGCTTTATCAACGAAAATCCATCGGCAGTTTGCAACAGTATAACGGAAACCATTCAGTGTGCCATAGAAGCTTACATTCCTCACTTTACCAAAAGCTTGAAAGTTGAAAGCCAAACAGAAGCCATGGTTTAATAAAGATTGCGATGTAGCTCGGAAAGCTAAGATCAAGTCCCACAAAATATTTCTACAAAATCCATCAGAAGAAAAAAACAAGATGATATAAACGCTAGAAACAGATACAACACCACTATTTCCAACTCAAAAAGTCTCTTTTACGCTCGAATAAGAGAGAGAGTAATGTCAAACCCTAATGGAAGCCGGTCCTTTTGGACTCTCGCCAAACATATTAACAACAATTTCACAACTAGTTCGTTCCCTCCACTCACATCAGATGAGGGCTCAATAGTTACGTCCTCCACCGGAAAGGCAGAACTCTTTGTCAAAATATTCTCTTCGAACACGACACTTATACCAACAAAGCAAGCGGCCTTGATGAAATACCTGCTTTACTCTTAAAGGCTTGTGCTCTTGAACTAGCGCCAGTTTTCACTAAGCTATTTCCTGGAAAACTGCTCGAGTACAACCAGTCCCCAAGAAAGGCTTCAAAACCCAGCCTTCTAACTACAGACCCATAGCTCTTCTATCTGTTATTAGCAAAATTATGGAGAAACACGTGAATCACGAGATCCTGAGCTACCTTGAGACACACAACCTTTTAAGTGACAGGCAATACGGTTTTCGCCAACAAAGGTTAACAGCCGATCTGCTAGCATATGTAACTCATGTCTGGAGTGATGCCATCCACCGCCATGGGGAGACTCAAATAGTGTCACTCAAAAGCATTTGATCAGGGGTGGCATGCAGCTCTTTTGAACAAACTGCCTTCATACGGACTCTCGCCAAACCTTTGCAGATGAAGATCCTAATTTCTTTCCAACAGGCACATCCAAGTTGCCGTAGATGGACATTCCTCCAACCTCTACAAGATCAATGCTGGAGTTCCCCAGGGATCGGCTCTAGCTCCTATTCTATTCCTATTACACATTAATGATCTACTAGAAGCCACTAATATCCCGATACACGGTTTCGCAGATGATAGCAACCTACGCTGTAGCAAAGCGCATAACCGTCCCATATCCCTAGATATTCTGGAAGAGGACAGAAAATCTACAACGGCTTATCTCAATCAAGATTTAAGAATTGTAGACGAGTGGGGAAGAAAGAATCTTGTTAATTTCAAAGCTGTCAAGACAAAGACATGTTGCCTATCCAAAGGGAGGTAAACATACGACTCATCCATCACAAATAAATGTCAATGGAAGCTGATAGCCTTTTTAGGCCCAAAATAGATATTAAAACCACATCTAGTAATTATCAGCACTTGGAATTCTGGATAAGTTCCCCTGGATCCTCCCGGATTTCTAGTAGTACACCCGATTATATAATCACAATGAACGATCAGACACTATACCTACGAGGACATCCTTAAATAATAAAAAAAGCTGTAGTACGATGATTTCTCAGATGATAAATAAATCGATCATTACAGCGCTAGCTCTTCTAGGGACCAGTTCCAGATCGTTTGATGTGAGCTCCAGTTTCCAAAAAACGTGTAAAAATACGGTGCACCGTGCTATTGGATAGGTAATACTGTTTATCGCTCATTTCTTCTGTCTTGAAGTTTAAATTTATTTAAAAAAAAAATTAACTGCTCCGTTGTTCGTGGCGATGAGTGTATGTTATAACAAAATATGAAAATTGGCAATGGAATTATATTTATTATTGTAATTTGAATTAAAGGTATGTTTAATAATTTCCATAACTACCTACCTTATGTTCTAAATCTAATTTTGGTGGCAGGCTTTGAAATCCGTTACTTTCATCTAGAGAAAATAATCTCAATTGTTGACGTATGTTTGCTTTTTCCCTAAAATATTTATTTATTTTTATTGAAATTATTATAACCATATGGCAATACCTTGCTCTTTTTCGTTGAAATTCTTCTTCAACTTTTTGCATGGCATCTAATTCTCTGAGTCTCTCCATTTCTTTCTTTTCTGCTTCTTTTGATAATTTATCTGATAATCGTTTCTTTTCAATTTGTCTAATTGTACTTTGAAAAGTAAATTTTTTTGGTTTTTTGACAATATTCCACGATGACGAATCGTTCGGTAATGGATCCTGGAGTGGTTCAGGAAGTTTTTGTTCGAAACCGAGTGTGATATTTTCGCAAGATTTTGAATGTAAAGAATACCCTATAATTTAAATAAATGTGTAATAAAAGTCGTTAAAATTAATCAAATAAAATGCATAATTCAAATAAGGGAGATCAAATCTAAATTTCTTCACCATTAATGTGATAGGCACGCTTTTTATTTGCGATTGTAATATATAAGTGAACGATTTTTGTACCAAACTACTGACTTAATAAATACCTACATGTATTATTTCTGTGGTTGTCTACTTCTAATTTTTCCGAATTATTTTTAGAATTGAACTGATTTTCAGGTAAATACATCACTCTGGTAGTTTTGTTATTGTTCGAACAATAACGTGATTGGTGATCGTCTAATGTTTTATGTCTTTCCAATGAATGTATAGCATGAGTAAGTGAATTTGGCGCTGATCTGCTTAGAAACCAATTACTATTTCTTTCTTCAAAACAGTCTTTTTTATTTGAAAAATTTCCCCAAACTCCAGAAATAGATTTTTTGAATTTTTGTAAACCATTATATGGTCCTGTATTTGTATTTTCGCATAAATAGGCAGCAAGATGATTCTCTCTGGGTAACGACAGACTAAAGAGATGTGGACCTCTATGATTTCGTTCTCTTTGTTTATTAAAAGCATCCTCTTCTGCACTGGATTCATCTTCTAGATCTTGTTGCGGAATCCAAGAAATACGTTCAGTTTTACTGGAAATCCTATTCTAAAAAAGTATATATTACATCAATAATAATTTTAAAAATTTTACATTGTACTAACCAAACTCTTTTTATCATTTGTTGATACTTTCGGAATTATATCATCATCATCGTAACATACAATAGGAACTGCATCATCTCCTGATATCCCAGAATCTCCAGATTTATCAATGCTAGATCTAAAAAAATAAATTAATTACCTTGAAAAGATGTTAATTACAGTTTTTACCTTTGACCAGCGTTTAGAAGAGGTGGTAGGGGTCTAGAATATTTTTCAATTTGTTCCTCCATAAGTAATGGTATATCATCACTGACTATAGTACTTTCACATCCAGTAGCAGGTCCAGTTCCAGTGTCATCTGCATTATTTTCTGCTGTATCCAAATGAAGCAGCCGCCAAGCTGCTGACGGAGAAAATCTGGGTATTTCTAATTGCTTTTTGGGTAAAATCGGTCTTAATTGAAGATCTATTCCTACTCTAAACGCATCATTTTCATCTGAATCGATGTCACTAGAAATATCTGATGCAGAAGAATGTTGATGACGTTTGTTGCTGTTAATATTCGTAAAGTTGTCTTTTTCAGTCATTCCAAAATAAAACAGTTGTCTGGGTTGTAGTCTTTCTTTTATATCGTGTCTAGATTTAGGAGATGGAGACATTTCTGGTGTTGTAGATTCTTTACCTGATGCTTCCCCTCTGGTACATGCTGACATAAAATTGCCGTTATTAGATAAATCCTCTTTAAGTTTTCTTCTTAAATTTTGTTCATTGATTAAAGTTGGATCTAAAGTTTTTAACTTGTCATTCTCATCATTCCTTTTACTTTCTTTTTCTGAATTTCTGATGCGTTCTGTGGCACTTTTTAGTTCTTTATAAAATTCCTTCGAATCCAATAATTTCGCTTCCGGTAAAGATAATCGTTTTGAAGTATTAGGTCGATTTAAATTAAACTCATTATTATTTGAAACATCATCCATATTTTCATTTAGTTGACTAGATTGTTTTCTTGTTTCTGCACGTGTTTTAAATAAACGTGCTTTTCTAATTGGAAGTATGGGATTTAAATACTTAATATCTTCGTTTGTCGATAAGAAAGGGTCGTTATTCTAAAATAAAATTTAAATCAATAACAGTTTTGAAGTATTGAATATTTTTACCGCACCATAAATATTTTGGGGGGCGAAGGAGCTCTATATTTTTTTTTAGATTTCTTTTCTGGAAATTCCTCATTTGTTAAAGCATATCGTAAATCAGGTTCTGATGTAAAATATTTTACCTGAAATAAGATAACATATAAAAATATTTGATGTATAGAAGGTATAAATATCTAATCTATCTAATTTAAGTAAACCTGGCATGGTCACTTCTGTGGAGCCCCATGTTTTAAGCACTGCTTCCTATGGGAATATTGTGACCAGGTTCGGCACCAAGAGTCCTTACATGCATTCAATGCGTGCAGGACTTTAGTTTGCTCAGCTGAAAATCAACACCACGCGGATCTTCAGCTTGAATCCAGGTGTCCCAAGTTCCTTGAGTTACTGTTGCCACAGGGCAGTTCCCTTTATAAGAGATTTGAGTCCTGTGACTAGCTCCTCAAGGTGCATGGTTATAGGATTCAGGGTTCGTGTCACCGAAGATGAGGAACAGTTTATCGTCCAAGGCCTCACACTCAAATAGAATGTGAGTTGCCGTCTCATCGTCCATGGCGCACAATCGGCTCGAGGTGGGTTCCTGTGTCAGAATCCCCAGCCTTCGAAGGTGTAGTCTGAAGGGTCCATACCTAGTGAGCAGGCCCACCAGTACTCTTTTCTAATTCCTGCCAAGATTCAGTATGTCAGACGTCCGTTTTTTGGTGTAGCCTTTGAGCGTCAGCTTCGAGTGCCTCAGCCCTACAGTATTACTCCAGTGTTTGGTCGACTATTCCCAGACCCAGTTCTTGACTTTGGTCCTTACCCAGGCTCTAAGCAGTCCCAATACAGGTTCTGGACCAATGAATTGTGTGTCCGCTCCCTTCTTAGCCAGAATATAGTAAGTATCTAAAATTCCTAGACTATTTTTTGAATCTCTTCAAAATAATATAATACCAGTTACGTCTTATTGTAATTTCCAATCGAAGTTTGTATCAAGATTGTTTTTAATGATTAATTAATAAATTACATTTTACTTGCCTGTTGACTAGAAACATTATTGCAAAGTTTGTGTTGTACTCCGTAAATGGCAGATTTTCGTGAAACATCTTTTTCATGCTCTTTTTCCCGGTGCCTCTTCTATTAAACAAATATTTTATAAATAGATTTTATAAATTAAAAATTTATACTTACAGTTTTATCTTCCGATGTTGACCTAACATGTCGCCTACTAATGGTTCCACCAGATTGAAGTATTTCTCCATTATTTGTACATTTGAGCTTCAATCGTACGTTTTTCTCTGGCAGTACTTTATGTTGAAAATGTAATTTTGGCTGAGAATGATAGGAGGATCTTGGAAATGAATGGGCCCATTTTTCATTTGGTAATATATTCTCAGTAGTTGCATTTTGACTGCCACTATTTCCCATATCACGTTGTTTTTCTTTTTTTCATAGTTTGAACATAAAAATCTTTTAACATATACAAAATATAGATAAATAAATATTTATAATTAATATAAAAATATATTTAAATTTTTTATAAACAACAGTTCTAAAGTTCAATTAATACGTTGTTTACTACTGGACTTTCTCACTTTATGTTATATAAAAAAAACAACCTGTAGATCGGGAAGCAAAACTTGAATGCATAATTTCTAAACATACTTTTCAACTGAAATTCCAAAGTGTTCATCTCCTTATTTAAAATTAATCAAAATCACTTTCACACTTAGGTGTGTTCTTTCCGGTTAATAATGAAAGTTACCGAAATGCATAAACGGTTTACTATATTCTTAAACAATCTTAAAGCCTTAAGCTAAAAGTTTTGTTTTCACTTTTTATTTGTATTCATCGTCATTTATTTCGACAGATAATTTCCCTTTTATGTTCCTGGTTAAAGTTTTGGTTTTATACTTAATTTCTAGAGATGGTGGATATGTGATACCTAAATGTTTTACCTCCAATTTTATAATTAATTCATTATGAAACTTAGATAAATCTAGATTTAAACTTCAAGAATTTTTACCAATAAACAATACGAATCTTTGTAAGTTTTATCCTGCTCAATATTAATTATATGCAAAAAATCCAGTTTATCTAAACCAAAATTGTTCAAACTTCTCTAATGACATTAATACATTTCTAACTGGATTTAATTAGAATTTGAGAGAAAATTAAAATCGATATGGAACTTCTGGACATTATGCCTAAGAATATGCATTGGGTTTCCTAAATGGTGAAAGTTGAGAATCATAAAGAATAGAAGCAGCGTCGTATGTAAGTTAGCTGTAAGTTAGTTACTGTACGGGAATATTTTTTCTCCACGACCATTAATGAATGTAATAATTCCGACTTCATTTTTAATAATAGAAAGTGTTCATTCTCACTCTTGAGATAGAATATTCATTCTGAAACACTTGCTTCTTATGTGTTTTGCATGTATTTCCATTCTATAACTAGTGACGGAATAACATTCTGTAATTGCTCAACAAAAAATATAGATCGCTATGCGGATTTCAAAACTGTCACTCAGTTTGTCAGTGCGACGTCCTAATTGTTTTGCTACATATTTCAATTTAAATAAACAGAATTATTACATGGTCGTGGAGAAAATACAGTCTGTTACACGGTTAGAATGAAAATTCGATGACTCGTGGTTCCTCTCGCTCGCTACGCTCGCGTTCGGAATTCTCCACTCGTATCGAATTTTCATTCTAACCTTGTTACAGAATATACTATCCTCCACGACCATTAATGAATGTAATAATTACGACTTCATTTTTAATAATAGAAAGTGTTCATTCTCACTCTTGAGATAGAATATTCATTCTGAAACACTTGCTTCTTATGTGTTTTGCATGTATTTCCATTCTATAACTAGTGACGGAATAACATTCTGTAATTGCTCAACAAAAACATAGATTGCCCTGCGAATTTTAAAACTGTCACTCAGTTTGTCAGTGCGACGTTCTAATTGTTTTGCTACATATTTCAATTTAAATAAACAGAATTATTACATGGTCGTGGAGAAAATACAGTCTGTTACACGGTTAGAATGAAAATTCGATGACTCGTGGTTCCTCTCGCTCGCTACGCTCGCGTTCGGAATTCTCCACTCGTATCGAATTTTCATTCTAACCTTGTTACAGAATATACTATTCCGTACGAGAATGATCCATAAAACGTTAATAAGCAAATTCATATTTTGCGCCTTGATTTTATTTGGCAATAAATTTAAAACCACATTATTAGCAGTGTTTAGTAACTCTGGAGGCGTTTTGCACCTCTGGACATCATCGTCACTGTCCATTTTAAATATAATTTAAAATATTTTAAGCAATATGTAACTAACCGAACTGACATTTTTGTGACACTAATAAACAATGATTAACAAACAATGTCAACGAAACGGTTTCATAGAAAATTCGATGATAATCAAAAACAGTTATGCATATATAAAACTTTCTTAGTTTATGATTTTATTTATTGCAATTTCAGACAAAATAGTATGTGTATCTCGTAGTAAAAGCACATTCCCGGACTCCAATGTTTGTTGGCCTTGGCTATACGCCTCGGCCAACAATTTACATTGTCGTCCGGGAATGTATCGCTTTTCCTACTGGATACACAATATACACATAATATACTATATTTGTTTTCGCTATTTTTGATACAACTCTTTAACTTTCATTTGGTACCCGTAGAATTACCCGTATCTTCATTATTTTCTTACTAATATAATTGCAAAAAACTGCATGATAAACAAATGGAATAACTGTTAAACTAATTGATGGATCAATCTAAAAATTTTGAGGGTTTATAAAAGACAATACCCAACTTTGGGAGCAATAACAAATATATAGGTCGATTTGTACCTACAATAGTTAACGATTTTGTCTTATTTTGCAGTTTTTAAAGCGACAAATTAATTTTACAACTTTTAGCTATCGCCATTTTAATGCTTGTTTATGTTTTTAAAGTTATTTTTTTTTATTTTTCCCCAAATGTTATTTTTTTAATGGTAAACAAAACATCGAAAGAATATTATTTTTTGCACTTAGGTAATTGTATTTTTAAACAAGACTCCGAAATCTCTACAGAAAACGTTTAAGTACATTTTCTTTATATAGGCCCATCAACTAAAAAATTCAGATATCTGAATATTTCATTGTCCCTAACAAGGTATTTTTTGCTTATCTCCTCGCCGTAATTGGAAAAAATAGATTATAAGAATCAATGTGTATATAGGATAGTATTTATTCCAAAAATCTGTATAAATATTTTTGCATTAATTAACATTCTAATTAATATAATTTCTATATTCAACTTTCCTTTTCAATTTATTCGATGACAATTAAAGACTTTTAACATATGGATGAAATTTACATCGATAAAATTGTTGTGGAAGTGTTTTAAAAACAAATTGAACACATTTGATAATTATTTGTGATTAAGGTTAACCATAATCGTTGGCACAAAAATTATAGGATTTTAGAAACCGAAAATCATTGACTCACACTGAATAGAAGACCTGTTAAATATCTAAATGTTCTTTTATTTATCGGTAATGAATTGAAAATTGATTATAAACACAAAAGTGATTTTTAAGCGCGTTTTCTGTTGTAATTTTATATTGTTACACTTTATTAATGTTGTATGTCTGACACTAAACAAATATTAAAAAAATACAAATAGTATACAATACAAACATACATTTAAGAAAAACGCGTGACTAGAATAGAAATTAATATGCCTATCTTTAAAAGTGACCGGTAGTAGGTATTAAACATTTTAAAACTTGTTAAATGAATGATAAAGCTCTTTTGGTATTATTATTATTCAAATACAAATAAGTAGAAAAATTCTAATAAAAGAAGAAAAATGTTAAAACATAGTCCAGGTATATTTTCTTCTTGGAACATTCTTGTTACTTATAATAAATATAATTCTATGACTCTTCAACATTTTATTGATGTTACTCTCGACAGATTTGCCAAGAGCAGTTTTTCTAAATCTTAAAATGCCAATGACCGATTAAGTACAAAAATTATATTATAAACTATTAGGTATACAAAAAAAGTTTGTGGCGCTTGTATGATGCCGAGAGAAGTAAAAACTTATGATATTATAGGCCTGTTACTTTCGTATAGGTACCCATTGTCTCCACTACTCTTATAAGGCGCGAGTATCTTCAGTATGACGTAATATGTTCAAACACCTTTGAAATGTTTTTAAATCCTATTCACTCTCCATAAATTCGAAAATTTTATATATAAATAACATAAAACGTAACTAAAGGAGTTCACTTCAAAATTTCTTATAATGTTACATATATTTTTTTAAATATTTTTGTTTTAAATGACAGGAAGGTCCCCACATAATAGAAAAAAAGTAGAAAATGATATCACAAACAGGTTATAAAAAATATTTAAATAGTCTATATATATTTCACTCATAATACCGGAAATATAGTTAAAATAACATTGGAGACTGATTTAATTAAATAATAAATGAATAGTTCTATAACTCAAGGAGTTTCTAAAGTAGGTAAGACTTTGACTTTCCTCTGTGAACTACAAACGTACAAACCACAGTTTACCACTAAATCTTACGTTCACAGATTAGCGAGAAATTATATTAGCATCATTTCATGCAGACAAATAATAGTTCAAGCGTTAAACTTCTCGGTATAAATACATCAATAAACACAATTTTTATTTTTCGTTTATTAATCATAGCGCTAGAAAACGTATCGATTAAAATTTTTAGTATTTTGATAAAATTTATGTTTACATTACAAGCAAAAGAGACAAGGCCAAATAAATAAATGAACATATGTATATGTATATATGGACAATTTACATGATGTGGAATTCCGAATGACCGATGAGTTTAAATATAGCTTTAAAAAAAAAATGTAAGTTTTATATTTTCTTTTGAAAAATATCTATTAAATGTATTTTAAATGAAATATGGATAAAACGGTTTTGCTTTTAAGTCGAATCGTTTTTCAGAATGTATACGCCTTAGCTATCCAGCCGATCTGTGCGTAAAACGCCATAAGAAAAGTACATATGTTTGGATTAAAATAGATAAAGAAATTGTTAAAAGGAATAAGATACAAGACGGAAAAAGATCCTAGACACAATACAATATATGGATAATACAGTAATTTTACAAATAAAAAATAATAGGATTTCATTTGAAGTATATCTATTTATCTATACAATAACATAACATCTCGTAATAATGTAATATCATAATGTCGTATTTGTGAGTCTCGTATAGTGGCCTTGTCTACCAAAATACAAAATTACTTCCCCTTCCTTGTCGATTTTAGTCGCTACAACAGCAATACGTTACTCGGACTCTATAGCCCAAAGGACTCTCCATACCCACTGGAATGGAGGACTCCAGAAAACCTCAAGAATTCCGAAGAATAAGATCCCCCTTCCCTCCTTATGACTCCCTTCTAACCGTAGACAGGGATCTACAGAACTCCACGACTTTCTTGGCGAAACCCTCTCTCCTGCAGGTAGAAACAAGGGAAAAAATGAGTCCTTGACGAAGGTTTCTGTGGTTCCCTTCGTCCTCAGGGAGGCCTCAGGCTGGAGGAGACACGCCACAGCTCAATCTCCCAAACCCACATTGCACCACGTGGGATTACACAGCCACACAAACATTCACACAACACCAACGTATTTTGTGACACTTTAGGCACGTTCCAAGAAACAGGAAAACAAAACCAGGAAAACCAGGAAGCGAGCAGCGAATGGCACCGAGCGACTGATACTGTTTCCATCCCAAACTCCACCATATATTCTTAAAAAGACACCAAGTCTTTAAAATCCAACACCTAAAACCTATCAACATTACACTCCTGTATCCTTGTATCGTATATACAGAAATGTATCTATTTAACTACATATAAAATTGATATCAATAAATTTTAATAGTATCAACTTAGATGCACGTATCTAAAAAATCACAATATGTCCTTTACTATAAGACTAATATTGATTTCTTTTCCTGAAAGTTACTGGTGGTGAACGTTATAGGAATTTAAGGGAAGACGCGGGTTAGTCGTAGTCAATTTCTCACACCGATAAAGAATTTGAATGGAATGTACATTTTATCGATATTCAAGATTCACTTGTCCAATTTATTTCAAAACTACTGAAAATATTTCTGTTTAAGAAAAATGATAAGTGGGGAGCTATGTAATAACTAACTGAGCTGAAATAAAGTATTAAATACTTCAATTATTACAATTTCATTAATTTAAAGATTCATATATATTTGTGACACTTTCGAGAATCGTTAGTTCACACAAATTGCAAGAAGAAAACAACATTTTGTTTCATGTATATAAACCATGTTGGGTATATCGTCTCTGGTACCTTAGCTCAGTCAAGAAACAAAAAAAGCTGAAAAACCTTCTTCAAGTATTTGAAGATACCAAATGGTATTTGGAATAAGATGAAAATCCATAAACACATACAGCTAATTTTGCTTTTGTTTTTTTAATAATTACAAAAATGGAAAAACTACCTATCTGTTAATAATTATTTTTGTTTTATTTTAGAGAAAAATAGTTCAAATAAAAGTAAAAGATTTTAAAAAGTTTTTCAATTTAAAAGTTGCTAAATTTAAATCCATAAACAATTAACCGACATAATTGAAAAAAAAACCCTTAAAACCTATTAAATTAAATTAGTTGTTGATACGTTTTTTGTGTATAATGACATGTAATATAACTAATAGCCACGAATGTGTTTATTAAGTGTGCAAAATATCAGCCAGATCGCTCAAATATTTTTTAAGCGATTCAGTTTGTTTTTTAGCATTTTTTTTTTAAAAATGTTTAAACAACTCTGCTTGCCCGTACAGTGGCTCTAGACTCTAGATGTATTTAGCTGGTCGATCTATTTTTTGAAGCTTACTTTTTAAGACATTAAAAAAAACTTAAAATCTGTATAACGCTATAAACAATATTTAACTCAAAATTTATCGATAATTTTTGGTTTCATACTAAATTATGTGTTACTTCTAAATCACTTCTTTGTAGATTCTGTGTCCTATTCTATGAAGTTTAGTCCTTTTAATATGCCATCTGGCTCGGCATCACTACCTTCGCCAAGAATATTTGCAGCGTGATTGCAGCATTTTTTATCTTTTTCTTTCAGTGCACAGTTTGTGCAAATATATGTGCAGTTGCTACCATGCTTTTTACTACATGTTTTGAAACCCGACTTTAGTCAAGCACCCGGCTTTGTTGAGCTCTCGGCATTGATAATTTTTAGTTTTTATACTAAATTATATAAGACTATTTGAATAATTAAATGCATATTAAAATTTAATTTTACCTTAAAAAATCACCGGCACACAAAAAAAAGTTGGTTGCTCTACGCCGTTGCGGGTTCGAGTCCCGCTGGATGCGGCCTTTTTTTATTTTTCCTAAATGTCATTTAATATTCTTGTTTATATACTTTCTAAAATATAAGAATTATGCTTGGTTTAGATTTATAATTTTTTTATCACCACATATTTCATTTTTGCTATTTTTACAATTTACTCGAAATTGAAGGGTAAACGGTTCATACTGACTTCAAATTCGGATTCAGCCGGTCGAAATAGGTGGAGTCGGATATACAAACAACTTTTTTTTGTGTGCCGGTGAAATTATTAGTTTCATTAAGTGTAATGGTAAAATGAATACAAAAAATTAAATATATTGTGTTGATTTATAATTATCTATATATATAAAAGGATGTTTGTATATATGAAATCGATAGACTCAGAAACTATTTGACCGATCATTATGAAAATTGGTATGTACATGTATTTTTCCACGGAGAAGGTTTATATGCTATGCCCATTGAAGTAACTCGCCACCAGGTGGCGCTGCAGAGTAGCAACTTCTGCTCCGTTCAACCGAATGTCATGAAAATTGGTATGTATATTTATTTTTCCACGGAGAAGGTTTGTATGATATGCTCATTGATGCCACTCGCCACCAGGTGGCGCTGCAGAGTAGCAACTTCTGCCCCGTTCAACCGATTGTCATGAAAATTGGTATGTATATGTATTTTTTCACGGAGAAGGTTTGTATGATATGCTCATTGATGCCATTCGCCACCAGGTGGCGCTGCAGAGTAGCAACTTCTGCCCTGTTCAACCAATTGTCATGAAAATCAGTATGATGCTGTATTTTTAATGGTTAATATGAATATAATATTCGTATTAATTGAAGTTACCACCAGATGGCGCTTCCATGTATCAAATTCAATACTGATTAATAGATATCTATACGATTTCATATAAATATAAGTTCGAAAAATATATTTTTGGTGCGATAAGTAAAACAAACTATAAACTTTTTTTTCTTCTCTGTCTTTTCATCTCTTTCATTATTCTTAAATTTATTTTAGTTGTTGGCGTAACAACGCGCGCCGGGTACAGCTATATCTTATTTATTTAAACTAGCAATTACGACTTAATAAAGTACTATGGCGCCACCGTAAGGTGGAGCAGTTAATATCACATATATTTAAACGAGCAATTCTTACTTAAGGTTTATGACGCCACTGGAAGGTGGCGCAGTTTATATCTCATATATTTCAACAAATTCTTGCTAAATTAAATAATATATGTCCTAAGGTGTCGCAATTGCTACCTAATATATTTAATCGATAAATTACAAAATATAATAAAAAAATAGTATACTCGTGATAACTTACGAGAAAATATGATAAAACGATAAAATCAAAAAAAAACAAATTGAAAACAAAATAAAATCGTAAAAATTCGAAAAAACCAAAAAAGACATCAGTTTTATGCGGTACGAAGTCCGCCGGGTCAGCTAGTTATTACATATTAATATAAATAATACATAATGATAAACAAAATTGAAACAATACTTGCAAAATAGTAGTGAATTTTAATGAAAAGATTTACTTACATGAATATTTTTTGGATTTCCCGTCTTTTCCGAAAAGTGAAAATAGGAGAGTTATGATTATTTCGTCAAATTATCTTAGTTTAAATAAAAATAAAGGCTTTACGTGCCATAGAAGTCAAGATATTGCAAATTTTTTCAGCGCGCTTCAATTTGAAGTACCGTTCTCAAAACAAACTGAGCTCGAGTAGTTCTCCCCCTCCACTATCGGTATTTTACGAGTACTATCACTTCAACGAATTATAACTTTTTACTTGTACATGCAATTTAAAAATTGGATCATAAAATTTAGATCTTCTTTTATAATAACAACAATTTTCAGCTCTTACTGTTGATAAACAATGAAGATATGATTTTTTAAAAAGAAGATGCTATCTTGGTTCCTATTGGTCGTAGAATTTTCTCTTTTTAAATATGAGTTAATTCAATACCTTTACAGAGAGCCTACTTTGAGGACTAAAAACTGGCAAAGAGATTTGAATTGTTTATAAGCTAACAAGTAACCTCTTTCTCGAACGGTTTTTTTTATAACAATTTAGATACAAAGTTTAAGTTTTTTTAATATCTTCAAAAATAAGCTTCAAATAATCTATAGCAACCTGCTTAATACCTTTATAGCCACTGTACGGGCAAGCATGAACATTGTCTCTCCAAAAAATGCTAATTAACAAATCCCTTGAAAAATGTTTGACCGAGCTGGCTGATATTTTGCACACCTAATAAACACATTCACGGCTATAATTTAAAGTAGTTATATTACATGTCATTATGCACAAAAAAAACGTATCAATATCTAATTTAATAGTGGCAAAATAGGTGATTTAAATTAAGCAACTTTTAAATTGAAAAAGTTTTTAAAATCTTTTACTTTTATTTGAACTATTTTTCTCTATAACGAAATAGAAAAGTTTTGTTAACAAATAAGTAGGTTTTCGATTTTTGTGACAAATTGTTAAAAAAAAACAAAGCAAATTACGGATTTTTCATCTACTACACCCAAATACCATTTAGAAACTTTAAATACCTGAAGAAGATTTTTCTGTGAAATCGTTGATTTTTTCACAGATAGACACTGGGCTTCCTATTCAGTAAGTAAATAAACAAAACAAAGTGAATTTAAATATTCTTTGTATACACACGATGCTGGAAAACTCACAGAATAGAAAGTTAGAAATAGTTGCTGGCATCAAGTGGTGGTAAAAAATATATATCTTGATTTTCTTTGGGAATCAAATGTAATTTAATTCGTTTTAGTATGATTTTCTTAATTCTTGCTATTTTAAGGGTTGGCGATTCAAATATTGAAACAAAATTTTGATATTTTATTTTTTTAAAAGAAACTTGTTTGCGTGTATTTCTACGTGAATGATTTGTCTAATTTAAATTTAGTAATCTTCGGCCCCAGGTTATTTAATCGTTGTTCATGTAATTAAATAGGTCGCTGTAATTGAAACGTTAAATAACAATACGAATTTTATTTACTTTTATGTCTAATGATAATTAATAAGTTACACAAATTGGAAAACGCATCATGAAAGGTATATTTTACTCTGTATCATGAAACACTTAAAATTTAAAATGTTTCTGCTAGTACAAAATCCGTATAGATCTAATAATGTTAAAAAAGGTACTGCGAGAGATTATAACCAGCTTCCTACCGTTTATAATTTTACTTAAATAGTTAATCATAGCTTTTTAAAATACTCTTTTAAACCGCTCAGCGGAACTAATGTATTACCGTATACGAGGGACATTCACTGAAAAATTTACTTAGGCAAAATTATCTGTTGGGAAATGTTCAGATGAGTTTTAATTTTTTAAAATAAATATTCACGAATTGAGTGCTGCTCAAGATCCATAATATTTGTCCAATTTTTTTTTGGTCAAAGTGGTATATATTTACAATTTATTTTTATATTTACAATAGTTTCTTCGTATAATTAAATTGATTTTTTTAAATGTGTAATACATCGTTTGTGGAATTATTTAGAAAAAGTTTGATTCATAATAAGAGTTATGATGAAGATATTTTAAAATGGAAAAAAAAACGTCGCGCGGAAAACAATTACCAGAGAGAAATAGTACAAATGCAAAACAATAACTCAAATGAAAATTTGTAGTACCATCATCTTGTTTAAATTGCTGTTTAAAAATTTTCATGTTTATACTATTTTTTAAGATACTTATCTAGCAGCCGTTGTAATAAAAGGTAATTTAATGGGCATGGTGTAATTTAATGGACTGATTATTATTATACTCTTCTTAAAATATATATTTAAATTGTATCGGATTGGTTGGTTACCGTGGAAGTTATCATTTGTATCTACAATAAAAAAACTACTTCGTATGTAGGGCAAAAGATGTACCTACCCACTATATTGCAGGTAATAAAATATAATATGATCTTAAATACAGTATATTGAAAAAATAAACTCAAAAATTATAAATTTGAATTACCTTATTAAATGGTCATTTTATTTTTTCAATTGAATAAACAGAGCGAAATTCCTTTTTGGATTGGAATGTGAATAAAGCAGATGATAATCCGTTTCACTATTAAATACACTGTACACCGTAACTATCGTAATCTTTGCAGTAACATCGGTTGTTGTATTTCATCGACAGGTAGTACTTTCACCATGCAATTTGCTTCAATACTAACATTTACGAGCACGAACTTCGTTTTCCACAACAGTTAAAACAGTACATACCGAGTGCTAGCGGTATATTGAATTTCGGTACCATTTCTATTTTAATAGCAGAGGTGGGATAGTCAAGATGCATAGTTGGTTGTTTTAATTTCCACATGTGTAACATTATTTATTCAACTATAATATAAAAATATAAAACAAAAAATTATGAAAGCGTTCTTAAAAGTTTGTTGTCAATTATAAATTAAATATAAAAGCAGTAATTATTGCAAGTTGATAGAGAAAGCGAAAATTATTACACATTTATACATACTTATGTTTACGTATATAAATCATGATTTTTCTATTGGAACTATTTTAAGAATTACTTTATATTTTTTTAATTGTTGATTAAAAATATACCTGTCTATATTTTTTAAGACAAAATACTTAGTAAAAATATATTTATAAGCATTTAAATACAGCCAAGATATGCGCATATATATGCGCGTGTATGCCTTTAAAATATGCGCGTGTATGCCTTTAAAATATGCGCGTGTATGCCTTTTTTGGACCAAATATGCATACTTCAATGTAATATTTTTTAATTTATTAATGGGGTAAAAAACACACTGAGGTCTAAAAAAAGTTTATGAGGAGACTCAAATAGTATCATTAGACATCTCAACGGCATTTGATCAAGATAAACAAACTGCCTACACACGAAACCTTTACAGATGAATATCCAAATTTCTCTCCAACAGGCACATCCAAGTTGCCGTAGGTTGACATTCCTCCAACCTCTACAAGATCAACGCTGAAGTTCCCCAAGGATCGGCTCTAGCTCCTACTCTATTCCTTTTACACATTAATGATCTACTAGAAGCCAATAAACAATTTTGAAGATGATAGCAACCTACACTGTAGCAAAGCGTACAACCATCCCATATCCATAGATATTCTGGAAGAGGACAGAAGATCCATAAAGGCTTCTATCAATCAAGATTTGAGAATTGCGACAAGTGAGGAAGAAAGAATTTTGTTAATTTCAACGCTTTCGAGACAAAGATGCCTATCCAACAAGAAGCAAATATACGACTCATCCATCACAATGAACAATCAGACACTAGTAGCATGAGACTCCATTACGCTGGTTGGTATAACGATCTCTCAGGACTTACTGTCGCATCCATAGCAACTGCAGCAGGAAAGAAGTCTTTCTTTTTGGAGCACGGATATATTTCTCTCCATCCAACTTAGCTACTCTTTACAAAACCCAAATAAGACCTAATCATGAATATTGCTCGCATGTATGGGGATCGGCGGCTCCGTCAAGGCTCAGAGTTCTTAATGCAATATAGAGAAGAGCAGTTCGACTAATAAACTAATAGAATAGAATATTGCTACCTTAATCCACGTTCCCCACCGGGTAATACAGGTTCTGGAAGTAAACTACCTCCTGGTAATCTCTGCAGTTTTAGAGTTGCTTTTAGAAACACTTTTTTTACATTTGAAATTTATTTATTTACTAAAGGATATTCGTTTCTGACGGTTTCTGCGACTTGGTTTATTCCAAATAAAAGACAAGTCTTATGTACCATATTGTTGTAAGAGATATTTAATTTGTAGCCTATATTTACCATATACGGTGCTGCATCACTCAAAAACACTAAAAACTTCTCATCTGGGACTGGATTTGATAAGAAAAAGCTCGAATAAATCGGGTTACGGTTACATTATTAGTTTTATCTAGCTACTTCGAAGCTACTAAATATGGGTTTGTTGCTTTGTCTTCTTACAAAGATCCAATCATAAGATATGCGATATATCTGCAGCAAGTATCTGTGGTTTCATAAACAACAATGTAAAAATTTTTATCATAAATTTTTTTCTCACCCAATGATACTATAATATAATGGTTTGTTTACAATATTTTTGTAAGAATCCTTTCAACTGAGAATATTGCAACTTTTTTAAAGGTATGGTTTCGATTAAAGTCTTGCATAAGACTTCTTGAATTTTGATTTTTCTCCAATATTTTGAAATGCGTTTCTTACACTCAGTTGAACTGGCTCAGATTTCAATTTTTTTAACTTTGATTTATACAATATCTTCGGATTGGAAATCCCTGAAACCAGTTTCAGACTGCACATTAACAGCAAAAACATAAAAATATGCACATAAAATAATTAATTTGTGAAAAATATGCATTTCATTATAAAATTTACAAAATATACAAAAAGCGCATAAATATATGCAGGGGGAGTCGCATCCCCACTCATGTGGAGTCTCACGGTAGACAGCTTATTATGGCAATTGACCGACCTAGGCATACCTTGCCAAGGTTACCTACTCCGATGACGTAGTTATCCTCGCAAGAGGGAAATATGAAAACGCTCTCTGTGACATAGTACAAAGAGGACTGAACGAAACAAAGCAATGGTGCGATTCAGTGGGACTTAATATGAACCCCACCAAGACCACGTTAGTAGCCTTTACAAAGAAAAAGAAACCTAACCTAAAAACCGTCAAAATAGGTGGAAATATCGTTGAGTGGAAGACAGAGGTCAAATATCTAGGGCTAACCCTAGATAACAAGTTAGTCTGGAATAAACACCAAACCGAAATAATGCACAAAGCTACAAAAGCCCTCATGGTGTGCAGAAACATTGCTGGAAAAAATTTGGGTCGTAACCTAAAGACATTGCAATGGATGTACACTGCAATAGTGAGACATATCATCACATATGGGGCAGTAGCTTGGGGCACGAGAGCTAATATGATCACTACGAGGACAAAACTCTCAAAGATTCAGAGACTAGTGTATGCATGTATCACTGGAACAATAAGAGCATGCCCCACTGCTGCAATGAAAGTACTCCCAAATCTCTCGCCACTGCATCTTCAAGTAGAAAATGCTAGGAAGAAAACAATATATAGAATAATCACACAAGGAATAATCAAAGAAAGACCTCGATCACTTCAACTTGATCAAACTTGGGAAATGCCCCAAGATGACATGCCAAAGAAATTTAACTTTGTAAGAAAATTTACCACAAAACTGAATGAGACGAGAACACCATATTGGGGCTAAGCCAAAACGCCATAAAATGGTATACGGACGGCTCCATGACAGATGAAGGAACAGAATCAGGTGTTTTTGGACCTAGAACCAAATACTCAGAAAAAGCCTGGGTGCGTACTTAAGCATCTTTCAAGCGGAAATTGGTGCCATCAAAAGATGTATAGAATTTAACATTGAAAGGAACTATCGTAGACAGAAGATTGTAATCATGTCAGATAGTCAGCCATCAAAGATCTGAACTCAGATACAATCAGTTCAAAGATGGTCTGGGAATGCCTAGGCAAATTAAACGAACTAGGACAGAATAACACTGTTACCCTCCTATGGCTTCCAGGAAACACAGGAATAGAAGGAAACGAAACAGCAGACAAGCTGGCAAAAGTAGGAGCTAAAACCCCATACCTGGGACCTGAACCATCCTGTGGAATCAGCTATAGTACAATCTTAGAAAAACTAAGAAAAAAATGGATAGCGAAAAATCCAAGTACTGGAATGATCTAGCAGGACCAAGACAATCGAGAACGCTCCTGGGAAGCTATAACCAGAAGAGATTTCACAGCTGTCTTAACTTTAGTAAGAAGAACCTCCAAATTATAACAGGAATACTAACCGGGCACTGCCGATTAAGAGGACACATGAACAAACTAGGATTGGTAGATGAAGCAAACTGCAGATTCTGTGAGGTAGAGGATAAAACTTCAATACACATACTCTTAGAATGTATCGCATTAGGTAATTCTAGGGTCAAATACGAATTAGAAAAGTAAGAACTACCTAAGTTGAAACCCAATGATATCCTAAACTTTCTAAGGAAAATGGGACTAGAAGAGCTGCTATAAGTCTGGCAAATCATCACAAATATAGCAAGAAAAGGGGGACACAATAGATCTTATAGGTCGCAGGTGTATCTGTTACCCCTAACTTGCTCATACATACATACATACATATATACTTTGCATATATTCTGCCCTTCATTTATAAGGAATATTTTATCTTGTCAATACATTTGCAAAACTATACAAAATACCAGAAAATAAAAATTATGCATATACTAAAATTGCGTTTTTTGTCCGTTAATTTAACCTTTGGAATTTAATAAACTTATAAAATCGATGTTAAATTGATTCCGTTGACTATTTCAACGCCTTTCTTGTTATATCCCACCGTCCGTGACAGCGAAAGTTTCGCGTCGATCTAAGGGATTTTTTAATTGTCTCCGTATATATAAAAACGAAACGGGAATAAAATAATTAAATACGCTTTTAAAATTTGTTGTCGATGCGGCTTATTGAAGAAAGAACATTTACTTTTAAAAATTATGTACTTTAAAACAGCAACAAAAAGTATTAAATAAGAAATAAATAATTATTTTAATGTACATGGCACCATACTATGCACAATCGACAACTGTTGATTTCCTATTTCCATCCGGTTTAGTCTTTGTGTAGTTATGTTCTATTTAGTTTCTTCTTAATCTTAGAATCTTCTTGTACTTTTTCGCATATATTCTAAAATCTCCCATAGATATTTTCTATCCAATTTCTTCTTTATCTTAGATGTCTTGTACTTTTTAGTTGATATTGGAGAATCTGTTTACTCATATTATTGGTAGAACAATAATCGTTACTCCTTCTTTATATGATGGTGTTTTGAGTATCTTCTTTATCATCAATTTATTCAAACATTTCACAGTAACCTTACATTCCGGCCGGCAATTTTTCTTAAAGTTATAAATTTAATTTTACAAAATAATTAATAAGCGTATCTACATACATATAGAAATAAAATATGTAATACTATTTAAGGAAATCTTTAGATCATAGTGGATAAAAATATAGATTACATAAAGTAAAATTATCCAGTAAGACATGTAGTAGTTGTAATAAATTGTGCGCTTGCCTATTCCTACTTATCCGTGAAAACTATTGTAGTAGAAAAATTTAAGCATTACTGGAAACCTCAGATTCTTAAAGAATTTTTATAAAAATTGTCTTTGGACGTATAAGAAAAATTTGAAAATATGGGATAAATAAAAACGGAAAACATTGTAATTCGGATAAATTGTATTTTTCAATATCGATTCCAGGGTTGCGTTTGCGCTCTTTCGGGAAAATCCCGAAACGAATACAAAATAGAATCGGCCGATTTGAGACTCGGGGTGTGTACTACAGTGAAAAGTTAAAACTTGACCCGGTCAATTTACTACTTAAACACATCAACCATCATATCATTAAAAATAAAGCGGCGTTATCAGTTATCATGTGAACAAGTAAATATTTTTTTAATGTTATCGCCGATTTAGCACTTCAATGAATCCAAAATGCAGAACTTTTCACTAGTCAACAGATTGACCTAGTAGTTAGCTAGTGTTAGAAGTGGTGGATGGTGGAGTGAACATGTTGCGTGAAAATCAAAATGTAATGCTAAATTCGTTCCCTTATAAGAAAACTCTACTTCTCCTGCTACTATTTCTTACTCAAATAATGCGGGTTTATCCTGAACAAGATGAAGATATACCTCATAACGAGTAAGTTCAATTTATAGGTAGATAGATGAAACAGGTCTTATTTTTGCTCAATGTCGCATCAAACTATTATTCTTAAGACTCCTTTTTTACTTTATTTTAAATATGAAAAATTAGCAATTAAATATATTTTATCAGTTTATAAATGAGTAAGAAGTTTAAGATTTTTGTATTAAAGATTTCTCATCACTATACGAAAACTATATGGACTTTATCGACCTCTTTACTGTCAAAATTTCATTCTATACCTTTTTAGAAATACTTTTTTATTTAAATTTTTGCAGCATTACAATAATATAGAATTAATATCTATTAGAAAAATTTATGTATACAGTAGACACCTACTTTTTTGTATCTATTTATGAATTAAATATAAAAGAATAATATGCATTTATATACATAGATTATCAACAACTTAACATTTATTAAACATTGTTTTAAAAGTAGTTAACATTATAATCGATTAATCAAGAAGTAAATAACCGTAACAAAATACAGTAATAAATTAATTCAACCTATTTAACTCTTCTATTTTAAAAAATACAATTACCTATATTCATTTTTTTGTTGTTGTTAAAGTGTGTTTGTGGAGATATTTATATTTTTTAAATTATTGTAAACATAATCAGATTTTTAACATTCAAATATGTGTTCAACTGTCATAAGTTAATCTCCTTTAAACATTTATTGTACCACAGGGTGGCGTGCGTGCTTCATAATAACTAGGTTTCTAAAATCATTTGAAATTTTTTAATCTTTTAAAAATTTTGAATGATGCAAACATTAGCCTTATAATAAAGTATACATATCAATGGCCTTATCAAATACTCTTGAAGCACACCACATTCTTTAGATTGTAGTTATATCCGATTTAATATTTAATTATTATTCTAGAGTAAAAAATTGGGCACTCAAATTTGGAGTTGATCTTTGGGAATATGGAAAACTTATGACTAGAATGAAGGAACTGCAAAAGGTAAATTAGATAATAATAAATTAATAATAAGGAGAAGCATTTATACTTGCAACAAGTTATAATAAAAATTATTAATTTCAATAGCGTTATAGTATATTACATAACGAACGCGACAATCCCACAAATGTAAAAAGGCACTTTTCGGACAAGTAGTGTACACTATTTTTTCTACGACCACGAGATAACTTTACCAAATATTGTGTTATGTGATTGTTTTATTTGTGACAGGTTCTACTATTTTAGTTCTATGTATTTTGTTTGTATTATAAATAATGCTGTTTTATTCACGATACATAAGTAGTAGAATAAAATACATACAAATATTTATAATTAAAATTTAATAAAACAATTAGGTACTATAGACGATGAACAGATATAAAAATATTATATTGTAAAAAAATCCAAAAGATAGATACTTCAAATATGGAACTGAGCACATGTGGCGTGGTTTAAGTCTTACGTTAGAACACTAAAAGTAAACCCTGGTTCCATTCCAAGGGTTAGTTTTTTTTTCAACGACAAAATTTAGGTATACGTTTTTTCTGTGGCACATTAGACGTTACGGCAAAACTACTCTAATTTAAAAACTCTGTGCGGAAAGCACTGCTTTCACCCATGCAGGACCGTGCGGAAAGCAATGCTTCCTTCAACGTTACGAAATGTAAAACTTCCACGCACTGTATATTCAGGTATTATATTAAGCTTGAAATACGGTGGTGTTTATATATATGTACACATATATCATATATTTGTATTTGTATTATAAGTCGCCGCGACACTGTTTGTATACTACTTTTATTTACTACTAGGTGTACCAGCGACGTCGTTCGCGTGGCGTGTTAATTGTTGTATAAAAATTTCTCCCCTCATCCCGTTAAAGGGGTGGGAGGAGAAATTTTTATACACCAGATGTTAAGTTAAAAGAAGACAAATACAAATGTGAAAACCGCTTTCGAATCGGACCAGTAGTTTTCATGTGATTTGCGCACAAACATATAGATAGACAGATAGACGTACAACAAAAAATCTAACCACATTTTTGGGTTCTATATCGATGTACCCGCGACGTAGTTCGTGTGACGTATAGATTGTTGTATAAAAATTTCTCCCCCCACACCGTAAAAGTGGTTTTCCCAACATTTCCCTTCACTGCTCTGCTCCTATTGATTGTAGCGTGATGTAAAGTATCCAATAACCAGTTCAGGAGTATGAAAAATAATTGTACCAAGTTTCGTTAAAATCCGTCGAGTAGTTTTTGTTTCTATAACGGTTATACAGACAGACAGACAGACAAAAATTTTACTGATTTCATTTTTGGCATCAGTATCGATCCCTAATCACCCCCTGATAGTTATTTTGGAAATATATTTTATGTACAGAATTGACCTCTCTACAGATTTATTATAAGTATAGATATGTATATACTGCAAGACGCCGCGCCCGCCGCAATGTTTTTATTATTGTGCTTGTTCAAACCTGTATAATATTAGCCGGCATACTAAAGAGATTTCAGTCGTATTGTAAACGCATATAGAGTAAAATATAACGCATAATAAGTGAATATCCCGATCTTATTTACAATGAGGGATTCTGATTCCTATCCGGATGTAATACCGGAAGATGTACGAGAAACTGCAAAAACTGTAGAGTTAAGTTTATTGCCGGAGAAGTCAAAACAACGATATACAGCTACATATAATGCCTTTAAAACATGAAGAAAAATCAAAATAACCTCGTCCTTTGCGGAAGAAATGTTTACAGCATTTTTTAGTGAAATGAAGTGTTCCCCACCAACTCTTTTTTCGCGTTACTCAGTGCCTACGGCTCAAGCGACCTAATACTACTTTTATTATCTTCTTTCCTTTTATTTTACATAAATTCAAGAGCTTTCCTCACTGAATGATGAAAAATAGAATACGCAACTCGTACGGTGAGTAGATAATCCCATCACTCGTGCTTTTTATCGCGTGAGCCGAAGGGAACGCGACAATCGCATTCGTGATGGGATCACCTGCTTTCCGCACTCGTTACGTACATATTTCCGCACATGTATAAAAAAGTAGCACTTTTCATGTGGGTAGAGAGTGTGATGAGTGTTACTTTCAATGTGTTCGTAGGAAAAAGTTATTTTATTGTTTTTATTTTTACAGCCAGGAATTAAATTAATTTCAAATTATATAGATGGTTTGTGTAATTTTTAAACGTTTTTCGTCTATATTTTTAAGAAAATACTATTTATTTTATAGTAAATACTTAAATTAAAATTGTTTAAAAGTTGTCACGTTTATTAAAAATTCTTATAGGGAGTAGAATATGGTTTGCTACCATAGATGTTTATAATAATTTAAATAACGCATTTTTCGTTCAAAAATGTGTTTACTTTTTATGTAAATAAACTTTTAATTTTAATTATTAGTTACAAGATTTAAGAGTTTTAATACAAAACAAAAACGATATATCTTTTACTGGACGAGTGGGCAAATTTCAGGGCGAGCCCTGCAAGCCTGCAAGTCCAGTAAAAACACTTTTGGGGCGTATTACGTACAATATTTTTTTTAAAACGGGCATTGTTGTACCATAAACTTCATATTATTTAGTTTACATTTTTATAACAAGAACTCTTTATTAACTAATTTTAATTTTTTTTTAACAAACCTTGCTTGGCCTTAACAATTTCATCTGGTATAATTTCATCTTCCATTAATTCACAATCAAATGCATAATTTTGAATATCCATTTTATAATAAATTTCACGTTTTCAACTAAACGTCAAAATATGTCAATTTATTTTATAGTTTTAAATATATACAAAACTCGGTTACCATAAAAACCAACTGACCGCTATCTTAGAATAACTGTTTTATTGTTTTTTTAATCAAAGATAGGCCGGAAAGTAAATAAAAATGAGTCCGGTAAAAGCTTTTACCGGACTCATTTTTATTTTCTGGCCTTGTCCGACAAAATGAGATTTTCTGACCCAAAAATAAACCGGAAAGTATTATTTCTGGCCGGCTTTAAAAAAAGATTATTAACTCATTCTAAAAAGTAGATATTATAATACTTATAAATTAAAGGTCCATACTAGTGAAAGTGTTTTTATGTATATTCATTTTCTCACATATATTGTTGAAAATAACCTTAATAGATATGACTTAAACAGATGAACCGGTGTTACCCAACATCAAAGGAAAATAAAAACAATAGAATAATTGTGTAAACAGGTAGCTATCCCATATTTTTATGCACATTAGGTAATTTTGCTAATAAGAGAATAAAAACTTTCTTCGTTTCAACGTAGGAAATAATTTAGTTGGTTTATGATTTTTAGAAATACCACGATGTAGATATAAATGTAGTAAGAAAAGATGGACTTATTTTAATAAGAGAAATGGCAATGGAAGTAAAAAACATGATGGATTTTAAAATGAGTGCTGTAATGGTAAATATTTTGTTTTATAACTTATTTCAGTACTTCTCTTATAGTCTAAGAGCTAGCAATGTTTTCGAGATAGAATTTCAGGTAAGCCAGTTTATAGATATGCTATCTCTCCGTTCGCGGACCATGTGTCTGGCGGCAGACGTTGCGTTTTTAGCGCTCGTCGTACCTGTACAGGTAAAAAATCAATTTTTCTAATAATTTTAATTATTATTATTATTATTATTTTTATTGACCTTTTTACAACATGAATCTATTCTTGCCAGACATTTTTATTGTTGTTTATAAAGTGTCAAACACTAATTTTGAATTAAAAATATATTTAGGATGGCTGAAATTTATATAGGATGTTATTTAAGTATCTAAAAACCCAAAATTTATTTTCCAAGTAATATTTCCATTGTGCGAATTGCCATCACCTTAACGCCTACTTTAATATTTTTAAATTTGGAATGATGTATAACACGTGATTGTCTATGCAATTCTAACATGCCCAATCACTTTTTACTTTTAGATGGATCTGGCTGGTTTAACAATGGAATTATTGCTTGGCAAATTAATTTTTGGTTTTTAGATACTAAAATATTTTGAAAAAAAAATTTAATTCAAAATTAGTTTTTGGTTTAGTATAAACAACAATAAAAATATCTGGCAATAATAGATTCATGTTGTAAAAAAGTCATTAAAATAATAATAACAAAAAAAAATGTAATTATTTGAAAAAATATTTTTTACCTGTACATGTACGATGAGCGCTAATAAACGAACGTCTGCTGCCAGCCAGATGGGCCGTATGACGTCCGGGAGAGTGAGAAAGATAGCATTTCTAAAAACGGGCTAACTGAAATTCGTGTTTTCCCGACGTTGCTAACTCTCGTTTATAACTTAGTGATAATTTTTTATATGTTCTATTAGCAGTCTCGATTTGTTTCCAATTATATTTACCAGTTCCACAAGAAGTTAATTTAATTAAAATTGTTGATAATATATTTTAGAGGATTATGGACTCAGCTGAACAAGCTGCTCTAACTCCCCCAACAGATAATGGTCAACCATTTCGATTTTACAATGCAAAGCGATTAAATGCTTTTGGAGATGATGGCAAACCAGCTGATGGGACTAGAGAAATGATTTTAACCCCAAACCCTCACTTTGACCATTTACCAGTTAACACGACACTTAGTACGATATTGATGTCTAACAGTATAGCTGAATCAGGTAAGATTGTACCAATCTTTATTGCAAGACTGTGGTGCATAAGAATACTGTTTTAGATGAGGATGTACTGAATGCTATACAATGGTCAGAAAATTTAGACCCTTTGTTTATCAACAATTATGAAGGAGATCCTTCGTTGTCTTGGCAATTTTTTGGTAGCTCAACTGGATTCTTAAGAAGATATCCCGGTATGTTTTTTAATTATTTTAATTCTGCCTTTTTTATATAGGATTTTCTTAGGAATTGCTTGGCCACCAGATGATACCATTTCTAATGTATGGCAACGACCGAGAACTAATCGTAATGTATACGACTTCCGTTCCTCCGCCTGGTACGTAAACGCTGCTACATCCCCAAAAGATATAGTTATATTAGTAGATAATTCTGGATCTATGAATGGTCATAGAGCAAATTTAGCCAGAGCTACAGCAGAAGCAATTTTAGATACACTATCTGATAACGATTTTGTAAATATACTCGCTTTTTCTGATACTACACAAGAAAGTGTGCCTTGCTTTAAAGACCAGTTAGCGCAGGTATATTGTTTAATTGTCTTATCTCCATTCATTATTTATTTTATTTATTTATTTATAGGCGAATAATGAAAATATAAAATATCTAAAGGATTCATTGGGTACTTTAAAACCGGAAAATATAGCCAATTTTACGTCTGCCTTAGTAACTGCATTTGAGATCCTTCAAAAAGTACGTATTCTTTTATATAGTTACACTTTTTGCTGATGTTGTTAGTTTTTTTTTCTGATTTAACTCGCTTGTTTTAGTACAACCGATCAGGTTTGGGATGCCAATGTAATCAAGCAATAATGTTGATAACGGACGGACCTCCAGCTACTTATAAAGAAATCTTTCAAATGTATAACTTTCCTCATAGTCCAGTACGAATGTTCACTTATTTAATCGGAAGAGATACAAGTAGTGCTCCCCAAATGCACTGGATAGCATGCGCCCATAAAGGTACGTCAATTATTAAAATTGAAAACATTTCAATACCAAAGTTAATTTTTAAGGTTACTATGCAAGGATACAACATTATGATGAAATAAAAGAAAAAGTTTTGCACTATATTGAAGTTATGGCTAGGCCAATGGTAATGTATCAACGAGGTCATTTAATTAATTGGTCGCCAGCATTTGTTGGAGGAAGGGTAAGTGCACTAAAAAAAATGTTATAACAAATCAAAAATTATTTACTTTACAGCCGGATAGTTTCTCAGATGATAAACGTGGCCAGTTGATGACCACTGTTACGACTCCTGTGTTTGATCTAAGGAATCACTCAGTAAGTACCTTTCTGTTAACCCATGCCTTTAATTGCTATTTTTGTACTTAATATAGATTTCTGGGTTTGATTTGACAATATTATTTTTTATAGGTTCGAGTTGCCAATGTATTAGGAGTCGTAGGGACAGATGTGTCTATTGATCAAATTAAAAAACTTGTCCCTGCATACAAAGTAAGTATTTTTAAGTTTCTTTTATTTTTAAGGAACTTATTTTATGTTTTACAGCTGGGAGTAAACGGTTATTCATTTATTGTAAATAATAATGGACACGTACTTTATCATCCTGATTTAAGACCATTGGTAAGTTTATTAATCTATTAGTATTACATCTGATAGTTGCTGTTTCTTCAATTATAGGAAGGTAATGATCTCTATGAAGATACTTTGGAACCAAAGTATGTCTCTGTCGATTTGACTGAGGTAGAACTGGTTGAAAATGAAATTGGCCCAAGAGAAAATCACACCCTCTTACTTGATGTAAGTGGTTCTAAAACAAATATTAACTATAAATAATAATAAATCTGATTGTAGCTGAGACATGATATGATCGATCAGAAAGAAGGGGAAACTGAGATCGGTGTAAAAGTTCATTACGACAATATGGTAATGTTTACAAAAATAGTAAATTTATTAAAAATACTAATACAAATACCTTTTTAGAGGCGTGTAACAACTAGGAGAAATAAATATTTTTATAACCCTATTGAGGGAACTCCATTTTCATTGGGCCTTGCCATTCCTGAAGGATATGGCATGTACGAACTTTTAGCAGAACAAGAAATAAAGCACAGTCAAAAAAATGGTAGAGTTCTCTTATTATGTTATAGCATCTTATTATGAATATTAAATTTACATTACTTTCAGTAAGCGATTATTTCAAAGGAGAAAATTGGAGAGTGCATCCAGATTGGTTAGTATTTTTACTATTAAAAATAACTTCTTCAACTACTTTAATTATTAATTATATTTGAAGGGTTTATTGTGAGTATACTACTGGAACTTCTGGAGAACAATGGTTTAAAACAGCTGAAGAAAGGGTTCTACATTTTTTGTTGCGAAGTCGTAGACCGGGATGGAAGTGGATGTCTTTACGTCCCAGATCACCCTTGCAACGAGAACAACACCATCATGTATCTACTAAACAAGATAAAGATGCTTATTATTGTAAGTGAAATATGGATATATAATAAAAAATTCGAAAAGAGGTTGACCTTAAAGGCCATCCTTGCAACTTCCCGCTAATTTTAACCGCAAAGCTATAGTAACGTGACGTATTTTGATGTTTTTGACTTTTTTTGAAATGTTTAAGAAGCCATAACTTTTTAACGCGATATTCGATTTTGATGTTAAAGACGGCATTTGACGCAGTTTCTTGAGACCTAAAAATGTTACTAGGAGTGCAAAATCGATTAATCGATGTAATATCCAAAAAGATATGCCCAAAAAACATCATTTTTCAAAAAAAAATTGTTTTTTTTTTAAATTTCTCGAAATCTGACGGTCCGAATCGACTCAAACTTACAGAAAATCTAAGTTGGAACGCTCTTTAGTTCATTCCGATCGGTCAAGCCGTTCAAAAGTTATAAGACGTTTACATACATCCACACACACACACACACACACACACACACACACACACACACACACACACACACACACACACACACACACACACACACACACACACACACACACACACACACACACACACACATACATACATACATACATACATACATACATACATACATACATACATACATACATACATACATACATACATACATACATACATACATACATACATACATACATACATACATACATACATACATACATACATACATACATACATACATACATACATACATACATACATACATACATACATACATACATACATACATACATACATACATACATACATACATACATACATACATACATACATACATACATACATACATACATACATACATACATACATACATACATACATACAGACATACAGACACCCTCCTAAAAATAGTCAGGGGAGGTTCCAAAGACCTCAAAACGTTAAGATCTGATGAAAACTCGATTTTCTAAAAACGGGATAACAACAATACCTTCCCGATTTAAAAAAAAATAATTTTTTTAGCGGGAAGTTAACAAGTTTTGTGCAATTGTATGAAAGAACAATAGTATTATATAATACGAGAAAATAAAATATTCTGACACGTACCTAAGTGTCATAACTAAATCATCTGTAAAAAAGGTTTTAGGTATTATTTGAAATGAAAACTATTCATGCAATTTATTTTAAACTTATTGATTTAAAATTGCACGTTTTAGGCTGTTTCATGCAATACAATAATTTGTAGATTCATAACATACCTACCTGACAAGCTAAAGGCTTAGAATCCCTATTATTTAAAATATTTGAATGAGCTATTGTTCTCAATACCAGACATTACTAAATACAAATAAGTAAAAGCGTCTGCATTTTTAGGTGACAAAACTTTAATCCAATCTCTCGTTTTGGATGCAATGGTTACAGAAGGTTTAGAAAAACATCCAGTTCGTGCTGATAAACAGTAAGTTTATATCTATTATACATAATATAATAGGCTGCACTTAAAACGATATTAATTTTTTTTTGTTTTCATGCACTGTCTATATATATTTGACTAATCAATTCTTTGCACATTAGCCCTATAGGCAACCTTATGGTACAATGGTATGGTACAAGGTAAAGACTTTTTCTTGAAAATGACCCATTTAAGTACTTATAGAAGACTAGTAAACCGCGAATATCTTTTATTCATTATTTTAACCAAACTTAACTAAATCCTGATTATAAGAATAAATATCAATGATTTCCTATCACTGATTTATTTCTGTGACTGTTATTATTTTTTATTGCTAATGAAAATATATCAAGATATTTCGTAAGTAACTAAATAACGTCTCTAACGGAGGATCTTTTGTTTTACAACTTTCATATGTGATCTTGTTGTAAATCAGATTCCTTATACCGATTTTAATAAAATTTCAACGTCGTGACTAGAAAATGATTATGAGAAATAATTAAAAGATAGCATTATACAATTAATTCAATAGATACATATATTCTAAGCACATAAAATAATTACCATAATTAAATAATTAGTTTCTAAGCATTTATTAATTAGTATTATAGCTTGTTCTCCAACTCTCCATAAAACACTAAGTTATTCATCTAAATGATAAAAAAACACTATTTAAAATTTTCTCATTATATTTTTGATATTTATACATAAACAGGATTAGTTTGTTGCAAAATACGTAGGTATATTTAACGTCTCGTGCAAATATACTATGAAGTCCATCTTTTTAAAACATTAGGCTGTAAAAGGGAGATTTCTTCGTTTATTAAGTTGAGGTTCCTTGTTTATAGACCGGGAAAAAATTCAGATATGCCCACTGGTATATTTTTGGGAAAATCGAAATTTCTTTGGATAAAAAAATCGGCGTTTCCTAATATGTGAAAATGTTTAAAATTTTAACAATCCTCTACAACTTTCTCATTGCTGCCTATTAAAAGTATAAATTTTTTTAATTTTAACATTAGCATAAGTCTTGCTAGGTATAGAAGAAAATTAGACCTCGAAAATGCTTTGGAAAATTTTTTGCTTCGATCCACGTTTTTTCTCGTAAACTAATAAATGCTTAGTACACAATTTAACTTGCAATTATTTTCAAGGTCATAAGTCTACATGACGAAAAATCATTAAAAGTTGTTGGAAAATTTATGGAAATTGCCATGTCTTTCTCGCTTATGCCACTTTGCCCATACATCAAAAACGTCATTTTAAGTATAAGTCTAAACTAATTTTTAATTAATATTAGACAAATAATATAAAAATGTCCACAATTTCTCGGCCATGCCTCTTTGTACACCAGTAAAAATTTTTATTATTATTCGTTTCAAGAAAGTGGCATAAATCCCAAAGGGGATTTTATTAAAAATTTTAAAAAGTTAAAAAATATATTAAATACGTTGCATAGTTAAAATATATAGGTAAACAAAAAATTTAAAATTTTTAAAATAATAATAAAAATACAATATGTATCGATATAGACCTCTCTATGTGGGAACACCCTCGTATCAATATAATCACTTGGTATACACTTCCAAATTAATTGCGAATAAACAAAAAAAATATATATAAAATTCTTTTCTTTCTTTTCTTTTCTTTTCATTCGCTACTCGTTTCCAATTCTTTCTGCTAAACCTTCTATCTCTTGTCTTTCTCTACCACTTTCCAACTGTGACCTCTTTCTTTTTATTTAATGTTATTCTTCTTTTTCTTATATAGTTTTTACTTTTTTGATTTATAAATTCAAATTCCTAGTTAATTAATAATAATAATTTTTTTATTGCTTTCTTTTCATGACAACTCTTTTTGAAAAAAAAATACTATGAAAATCCAATCATAATAATAATTTTCGTAACAACCAAATAAAAACTAAACAAAAACATTCTATTAAAAAAAATTAATTTAGACAGCCAATATGTATCTGTATCTGGAAAATTGGAGAGGGGCGAGCAAGTGCTCTGTCGACACTGAGGCCACATATGGCGCATTTTGCATCCTCCTGTGTGTAGGGATATCGACACCTCAGGCTGTCATCATCATCATCAGGCCTAAAGATTTAAAATAGGTTGTAAGACTCGCGATGGGATCTTCCTGACCTCGGCTTGTTTGAAACCTCTGCATAATAGCGATTCTGCTAATTTTTATCCTAAAGAGAGATGTTGTCACAATTGGCAGTGACCTGTTAAGATTCCCACCACTGTTCGCAGATTTTGTCTGGTCAATGCCTTAAATCTTCTTGCTGGTTTCTCGCCAGGATGAACTCTCTGGCCAGTGTACAATTCGTTGTTTCATCCCAGCACTGTATAAAGTTTTAGTGAAAGTGCTGTTCGATAAGGTCCACGACAGCGGATATTGTATTAGCTTAGTAGATGGGTGAGGGCTAACATATTTGTAGTCCGCAACCCTCCTTGCTAAATTGTCCGCAATGCTTTAGAGTTTCCATGTCCTTTGATCCAGCTCAGATTGATCACATTATTCTGGCTGGCCTTAGTTAGAGTTTCGTGACATTCTAGTACTAAACTTGGAGTAATACGTAATACGTGGTCTATTCCAAGTCAGTAGTGCTTGTCGGCAGTTCGTGTAAATATTTACATTCCTGCCTCTGATGTTCCTAGTAATTAATTCTTTTGCAGCTATGGTTATACCTGTGAGTTCTGACTGAACCACACTTGACAAGTTATCCATAGCCAATTTCATTTTTAAGCTCAGGGATCTAGAGTAAATTCCATATCCCACACCTTGCTGCTTTTTGATCCATCCATATAGGTGCTCACAGCGTTCACTACTTTACGGTCTACTGCCTTATCTGTTAATATTTTGTAGGGTATGTCAAAGGCAAATCTTGGTACCACGGCATTTGTGAGTAAAGGAACTAGACCGGTTCGAGCGCAAAATCGATGATTTTTACATGTAAATCTCCATAAGAAATTCTACGGTCCATTCTGGTCATTTTTGTCTCTTTTTCATACTGCGCATGTGCGACTTACAATCTTAACTTACAATATGTAGAGTTTTGAATACTGTTTAAAAGTCCGTATTAATAACTGCTAATAGGCCATTAGGGCTATAACGATTTAACGGGGTAGAGTGAGCTGTCAAAAAGGCCATATTAAAAGCTGTTTTATGGGTTAAATAAATTTAAGAAGAATAGTTGGTTCAAGAGCGGTTAAAAAGCGGTCCAAAGCGGTTTAAAAGCGGTTCAAAGCGGTTAAAAAGCTGTACGTAATAAGACGGAAAATATCTGGTATAGGTCGTTGTCAAATATTTATTCGTTTTGTTGTGACAACTTTTTAACCGTTATTTACTTTTTTAATCGGGGAACTTGTGCCCCTAAAATCAAAATAATAAAATGATAAATCATTTAAAACCATAAAACCATTAAAATAAGAAGTATTTTTGAAAAAAAATATCTTTGAAAATGACAACCTATCTGCTTGTCGAAAGCTTAGAAACGAAATTTATTTTAATTTTTTTAGGCATTTTCAGTTTTGAAAAAACGACCCTTGAGAAATTTGACGTATTTATCAAGATAAATAAACAAGGGTCATTTTCAAAATATTGATTTATCATTTTATGATTTTGATTTTAGTGGCAAAAGTTCCCCGATTAAAAAAGTAAATATATACAATTATGCCACAAAGAAGTTATAGACAATATTTAAACTATTTTACCTGTTAAAATTTTATCATGAACAAATTATTTTGGATAGACTAATACATTTAGAATAGTTTTTACATTTATATTTTTTCAATGAAACTGATCGTATTGTAGTAAAAAATAGAATATTAAAAACCGCACTTTCAGTGATATGTTTGTTTATAGTTTTCTAATTCTGAAATGATAAACTTGAAGCTATTACAGCTATTAGCAATAAAGACATCGCTGTATGATTTTTTTTCTAAAAAAAATTCGATTTTCCCAATAATATACCAGTGGGAATTTCCGAATTTTCACTATATTTACTTCTCTCTAATATATCTTTCAGTACCCTCAAAGGCATAAACGAGAAAGACGTGGTTGAAAATAGTTAAGGATCTCCCGAGCTAATAGTAAAAACTGTTTTTCGATGAACGTTATAATCTTTTTAATTTTATTTATTTTTTATGGTCGATTATTTATTAATGCAATGCTCAAATTTTATTATTGAAGAATTTGAGTACTATTACCGTTCCAATACAATATAATCTAAAACTGCGAAATATTCTATCAAGAAAATTTTACTACGTTATTATCTTGTTGTATAATAAAGTAATTTAGCTCACTAGGAACAGAGTAAGTATACCAAGTAAAACGGAATCGTGTATATTGTAACAGATTCGAGCACTACCGATTCAGGAATGCGACCATAATTTTCTTACGTTTTAAAGAATATTTATCTATTTTTTTATATTAATATTAGGTAATGGTAATTATCCTTATTAACTATATAATCGTTAGATTTGGAACCAGGCTGCATCTTCGTAAACAAATTTTATGGAATAACAATGTTTCCCAGAAGATATTTTCTCTTTCACTATTTTAATAAATTATTTGCCCATTTTCTGTCTAGTGCCTAGGTAATTACGTAGTGCAGTTCAACGGCATTTTAATTAGTAAATTGTGTGAATTATCTAAAAAATGTACTATATTTTTAACAGCATATTTCTCTAATTAATTCAGATTATTTTGCAGCCAAGGATTTCAAATATTTGGGTCAACATTGTCCTTTATTGCAACTAGAAGTGGTCTATTACGCTGGACAAATCTAACTGATATTAAATCAAATGAACCGTAAGTAGATTTTACATAATTTGTTAAAATTGTTATAATATTTTACTTTTACGTTGCCTAGGCATTTTAGCGAGACTAATATCAGAGCAATGGATGAAACTTGGTACAAAAGAGCAGTGGATCAACACTCAATAGAACCAGAGAGTTTTGTATTTTCGGTGCCTTTTGATATTGGTTCATATGGAAAACCTTTAATAACAGCAACTCATGCAGTTTTTGTAGAACATAAAGGACATAGAGCACCTGCAGCAGTAGTTGGATTACAGTATCAGCATTCTACCTTAGCTTCTCATTTTTTTAATATTACATCAAAGGTATGGGTTATATAAAAAGTAAAACAAATATAAAAAAATAATTTTGTGAATTTAGTGTACAGGGTCATCTTCTTGCAAAAAAACTTGTGCCAGTGATAAGTTAGATTGTTACATTCTTGATAATAATGGTTTTATTATCATTTCGGAAAATAATGAAGATACCGGACGATTTTTCGGACAAATTGATGGTACTATCATGGATTCATTAGTTCAAGACCGAATTTATGTCAAAGTACCAGTATATGATTATCAAGGGGCATGCTCAAATAGTAAATTTCATTTTAGTGGTGGAGCCAACAAAGTTTCAGTAAGATACGCATATATTTAAGAAATAAAGTATATTTAACAATTTTATTGCAGATTTTTAGTCCTACCAAAGCTATTCTAGGATTTCTGTATCAACTTCTGTTTGTGATTGTTACCCAATTAAAACAAGTTGCTGCAACCGCTTTGGCATATAACAGAGATGAAGGTTTGTATTATACTTTTATTTCTTGTACAGTAGGACCTTTATAAGTCGACCATGAAAGGAGAGTTATAAAGTTTTCGACTCAGACGGATTTTAATTCGACATAAAGAGGTTGAGACTCATTCTTATAGATTTTAAATTAAATTAGATTGGAGCTATTTTTTTATTAGTCAACATTATTTCAAAACATTCTTGAAATAAAAACATATAGCATTAAAAAGTCAGTATTTTTTGCTTTAGAATCTTTAGATAATTTGGTTGTTCTCTATCTATAATATTGTCAACTAAGTTATAAAGTGGAGAAAATTGTTGTTTTTGAGAGTTGCTGGTTTGCTCTATAAAATTTCGTAAAGTATTCAATGCGGTTCTTACCTCTTTGATGAAAACCTATGGAGCGCATAAAATATTATTCAAGTCTTCTATGTCACAATATTGTAAAGGAAATAATTTACATCTTGAGAAGCAACGAGGTTTTTTAATTTGCCGATGACTTATGGTGAGAATTTTTCTGTGCCCGACATGTTTGTTGCTAGCAGAAACGTTCCTTGTTAAGCTTCTCATCAAGGCATTTATCATTTTTAAAAGTTATCCTTATCAGGAAGACAGACGTTTAAAAAACAATCCTGTGCCAAGTATCTTAATAAAATTCCCTTTTAAGGGATTACTACCCCTAGCTAGCTCAACCGATTTCGTGGCTTCTTTTCCGAGTTTTATCAATTTTTCCCTAACAAAAATTATAGGACGCCAGAGTACAAAACAAAGCAAATAATACTTAAACACCAGTTTTAAATGATTTATTTAAAAAATCATTCAATAATAAAATTAACTGTTAATCGAAAATTAATTTAATCTTTTCTCTTTTGGATTTCTTCGGAAGGATTTCCTTAAATGAATTTCTCCTTGGGACGGACTGAATATTCTTCGGTTTATTATCAAATAAAGTTTCTTCCAGGGATGAAATTGATTAGGCTTCGGTAAATTCAAACAATAATTAAAGCCAGTTAACTTCCCACAAAAAGGCTGTTGGCTCGACACGTCTTCAATTAAAATTTATAACTCCTACGTAGGACTCCTCCAGATGTGCCATAAACCCTAATAATAAAATCAACAATCAAAACTCCATCCCTTAATGAATTACAATCAAGTAGAATCACTATCTGGTTTCTCCATATTATTGAGAAATAATTAATTTAAATACACGTGTATTATACAATCAATGTTTAAAAAAACTGATGTTTGATGAAATTGACACTATTTGAAATTAGGTGTTAGTAATATTTAAAAAACAAAATTCACCACAATTTGAACAATTAATAAAAATTAAATTAATAACTGAAACAATCGAATTACTTACTTTTATATTGATGAGTTAATCTTACGGAAATTAAAATAAACGCAAAATATGTATCGCAGCGAAAAGAAAACTTCGGATATCGGTGACACTTGCCTCCCACTTATAATCGCTGCGACAAACATTAAAATAAATCTCTTCGAATAGTCAGGTGGCTTTCTAAACCAAAACGATCCACCAGGTTGTTACATCCATCAGCATTAAAGATATTGTTAGGTTCACAACCATACAACAAATCTTGCAATTCAATTTCCATTTTTTATAGATTTTAATGTTGACTCTTGTACTTTCCTTACAAAATATTTTAAAATCTTTTGAGCTTTTCTTGTTATCCATTTCTGGCTTTAAAATTAGCGAGTCCCAATGATTTAGAGTATATTTCAGCTTTTTGTAACAGTGGTCCATTAACAGGGTTCAAACTATTTAAGTAAGTTCTCCTTCAAGCCCGAAAATTCTGCAATTCGTCGTCTTTTGTAGTGGTCCACTAACACGGCTTAAACATGTAAAAAAGCTCTCCTCCAAGCTCGAAGATTCTGCAACTATAGAGGTAATAAACTTCAAATAATTGAGTTGTAAAGGTTCTAAAACAAAACATTGCTATGTTCGAGAAACAAAGATCCAATTATTTAATTTTGTGTGCCAAAATAGTCTCATTGATTATTTCGACTAAGAGTTCGTTGAGATTTCGATTAATGGAGATTTGGTTTTTAAAGCAAAAGCAACAAAACATTTTTTCGAGATTTGGAAGTTTTCAACTTTTCATGATTCGACTTAACGAGGTTCTACTGTAATGGAAAACAAATAAAAATTCTCACTTTTGTTTATAGATGATTTGTTAGATGTGTATTCAGATTATGAAGTAGAACAATACCACAATGGAGAAGATATACCAGAGGAACAAGATTCAGTGATTTCTTCACCTTCAAACACCTATTCTCCTTCTTTTATCCCACCATACGAATCTGATCCAATGGAAGGGGTTGACGTTGGTCAATTTGGTATAAGACCTTGTGACCGTAAAGTTGATTTGTATATTTTACAACCAGAAAAGTTAAACACAAGTGGTCAGAGTAACCCTTTAAAAGGAAAACTCACAAATTGTCATAGTAGTGGTTGTGAAAGGTATAATATTTTGTTACAAACTTTTTTAAGAAATTATAGGCATGTTTATAAAGTAGTACAAACACAGCTATATAATGTACTTGGTATACAAATTAACCACTTTTTCAGACCTTTCAGTGTACAAAAGATCCCCCATAGCAATTTAATTCTTCTTGTGGTTGATACTGTGTGTTCATGTGGTAGTAAACAACTAAGTATTATTCCTCAAGAAATTAGTTATGAATCAAAAAATGGTGGCTGTGTACATAAACCAAAAGATAGCCTGTACAGAAGGAGACCTCCAAAATGTATCAACTATCATCCAGAGGTAAGTTACCATCTAAAAAACAAATTAAGAATTACATTAAAATCAAAATCCTGTGTTATATTTCCATTTCTAGGACTAATCTAAATACGTCATATGATGAAGAGTTACAAAATATGTACAATTAATTGATATTTTTTACCTTTCAGGAAACAGTAATTCATCTTTGTGGAGCGGCAACTAAATTTTCCCTAAACGCTATTGTAATATTCTTAGGTTTTACTAATTGCCTTGTCGCTTTTCTGACGTGATTAAGTACGTATTAAATTAGGTTCTTTTAAAAAATTCATGCGACTTAAGTGGCTATATGAATTTCGGATCATTTATACTATTAGTAAAATTGTAACATATTTATTTGCCGATATAGGTATAATTAAAAATTAGAAAATGTTTTTATATTGAGAAAGTCAAACACTAGTTGAATTTTAAGTATAATTTATTAAATAGTAATTTTGGGTGTTTTGTACATATCGGACAAGTAGACATGGATTTTTAAAACAATGATATATACATATTTTTGAAAAATAATACGTGGTTTCAAATCTTTTAAATAATTCTCTTCTTGCTAATAAAATTTAATAATTTTTTTGCTAGAGTATAAAATAAAAGTTATATTTTCTAATTAATCTAGTAGAAATTTTATCATATCAACTATTTTACGTTAAAGTCAATTTTGAATTTTACATATCCAAATTTACAAATAAAATAATATAAGTTTAATGTTTTGTACTCCTGTATAGGTCGATCCATATAACAGACAATAATGTCACTGGTTTTGTTTATATACTTAAATATATTTCTATATAAATATGATGTGTACATATCAGCATTAGGAAATATAAAATTTACACGTTTTGATGTTTTCTCCAACTTTGATGTCAAAATAATAAATATATACTTCGACAACTAATCAATTAAATTACGAATTTTTAGCGTTCTTTGCTAACTTACATATATTATACTTTTAAAAAAAGTATACATCAATCTCTGTTTTTATCTAATATTATATACAGACTATTTAAAATGATTTATTATAGCATTATAAACCATTCAGATTTTTTTTATAAACAACAATGTCTATTATTTTATGAACTGAAACTTCTTCAGTTTATTCATATGTTTTTTGAGTTTTTTTTAAATATCGTTACTTAGTCTAGTGTGGATCTGTTTTGGATTGGACATTTTTCATAGGAAGCCATTTTTTTGCTGGAATTCCATCAGGATGTGCCCAATATCGATAATCACTATATGCGCCAATCGCAAACCCTGTGCCAAATTTTTTGTTTAACAAAATCTGAAAAAAATTGTAAATTTTTCATTTTTTTTGCTCCTATTTTCGTGTATAATTCGGAAAATATTGTTCCTAAAGAAAAAATTATAAGTTTCATTATTTAATTTTACACAATATTTCGTTGGTTAGAAATTGAAAATTTAATGTTTATTGTTGGAAAAATAGCAATAATTAGTAAAAAGTAAAAAAAAATGAAATTTATGCTTTAATTGTTTTCGACTCTCAAAACTTGACTTACAACTAACAACCTCAATATTCTACCTAAAAAAAAATTTTAATATGATTAAAACATGTGCTAAATGTCGTAAGATCGCTCGGATAGGTTTTGCATAATAATTTTGCAATCCAGCCTACTGAAAAAAAAACTCAAATTTTCAAAATCATACTAGGCCCTAAATAAGACTCAGATAGTCGCCAATTTTTTTACATATAAAAGAAGGCTCAAACTTTCAAACGCTTTTGGTAAAATTAAAATCGGTCCATTAGGAGATCCTGCAATTTTTTTTAAACTTTTAATCATGTTTTGGTCTTATAAACAATTTGAATAATTTTATGAGCTTTAAACATATTAATTTTAAAATTTATATACGTAAAGAACGTTTTTTTTATAATTTTTTTCAGATTTTGTTAAATAAAGAATTTAGCACAGGAGTTGCGATTGGCGCATATCGTTATTATCGATATTGGACACGTCCTGAAGGGATTCCAGCAAAAAAATAGCTTCCTATGGAAAATGTCCATTATACCGACTGGTCTAACTAGTATTTTAAAACGATTAGATCATATACTTCATAGGAATATAAAATAAATTTTGATCTTCCCATAGCTGTATATCTGTAATTCTGTTTTCGAAATATCCTGTATATAATAATTTAACACCCGTTTTCTGAACTCGTCTTCTATAAAATAACAATTAAACCACTTTAAAAAAAGGCAATAAAATCTTAAGTTTTTTAATATTATAAAGAAAAATGTGCAATAATATTTTTAAATGACTGGAAGAAGTATTAATCATTCGTTTTTAGATCTAATTAATGAATATCACCATAAAGATTAACAATAATCAAAAACGAGTTTAGAAATTCTAACTTAATTCACAACTACAAGATTACTTTAATATAGCAAACATTGTATTTCCTGCATAATATCTATAATAATATATTATCTATCTCTTAAACATCGATATACAATTTATAAAGAATTGTAATTTTAAGACAATACAATATAATAAAACTGTGAATATTGACATACAGGTTATATAGAATAGGATCTACATTATTGTAAATAACAATGTATGTATGTAAAGGTAAGTTTATTAAGCACCTTCATTTTTATATTAACGTTTCTTGTTTTAAAAATGACTGACACATTGTTATAGTGAATTAAATGAAAACAACCTATAGTAGGAACCTAGTTGATCATATTCAGATTAACGGTGTCATATTCCATTACTTTTGATTAATACTGGGTACTCGATACTCTATTCGTCATCATTACACCCTATGGGAACTTATTTTCAATAATGTTAGGCAATATACATTAAAAATGATGATATATTCAATTGTGGGATGAACTTTAAACTAGGAAGTCTAAAAATGAGGTAGTGACTAAGAAACAAAAAAAGAAGGTGATTATCTGAAGATAGACTGTCATATCATCTATATACATTACTGTGGTATTTGGTGACTGATGATTAAAACAATTGAATTAATTGTGAGGTGGCAGACAAGTTAATTGGCTTTAAGTTGACAAGAAACACTTTTTGACTTCAATGCCAATATTTCAAATTTTATTTAATTCTTAATATAAGAATTTTTAATATTCTACATTTTTTTCTTATATTAATTACTAGTTGTACTCGCGACGTCGTTTGCGTGGCGTGTGATTGTTGTATAAAAATTTCTTACCCCACCCCGTTAAAGGAATGGGAGAGAAATTTTTATACACCAGATGTTAAGTTGAAAGAAGACAAATACATCTGTGAAAACCGCATTCGAATCAGATCAGTAGTTTTCATGTGATGCGCGCACAAACATACAGACAGACAAACAAAAAACTAACCACATTTCTGGGTTCTATATCGATGTAGTAATACCCCCCACTAATTATTTTTTAAATATCTTTAATGTACAGATTTTTCATTTCTACAGTTTTATTATATGTATAGATTTACTTACTAGTCACCAGATTAGGTTTAAAATTTTTATTATTTACACCACACATTTTTTTTAAACATTTTCTTTTGTTATCAACATTTAAATAATTAACAAAATTTATAAAATCGTTTGCACAACACATATCTGTAATTTAGAAACAAACTTTAATTTTGTTTAATTCAATCTTTTCATATCAGTGTTTGAAAGGGAATGATTTGCAAATCGTTTTGTACAGGAGAAAGCTAAACAGAACATCTTTATTTTTTTATTTATTAATATTGATGATATTTTTTAATTTTTGTTTGAAGTACATACTTTCAAAATAACCATCACTAACAATAAAATCTAATAAATAAACGAAAAATAATAATTAAATTTTCTTCAAAAATAAAAAAGTCCAACAATATTATTAAAAAAAAAACGATGTATTGTTTTGCTTTTTCCTATACAAAACGATTTGCAAATCATTCCCTTTCGAAAAGAACAAATCAATTACTACAGCATGTTGCTGACGCGCTCTTACAAAACTTTACCCATTAAGATGCGTCCAACACATACATATTCAGTCGGGTATATATTATGTCTTGGTGTGTCTAAATGTGCTGATGACACTGCATTAGCAGCAAGAAGTACTCAACCAAGGTTGATTACCAGATATTTGCAAGGAGCAATGAATGAAATGGAAGAACGGTGCATACGATGGAAAATAGCGATAAATCAGGAAAAGACGAAAGCTATCCTGTTTAAAGAAAGACGCCACCACCCATATGAAAACATCACGATGGAAGAAGAAGATATAAACTGGAATAGATCATAAAGTACCTTGGAGTCAACCTGGACCAAGGACTATGCTTCAAAGATCACGTAGACAGCGTAGTAAAGAAAGAAAAATACGCAAGAAGCAAATTAGGAGGACTAATTGGAAGAAGAACCAAGTTAAACTTGCGAATAAAACTAAGACTGATCCAAACAATAATTATGCCCATCCTAACGTATGCATAGGTGGCAAGGGCCCATGCTTGCAAAACTACGATGACAAAAGTACAAGTTCAACAAAATAGATGTCTAAGGGAAGCGGTAAACGCACCATGGTACATAAGGAATACCACCTTATATCACGATCTTGAAATAAGAAAGATAACAGATACCATGAAAGAAAGAGCTAGGAAGATCTTTGAAGGCACGAGGAACCATGTAAATCGTGACCTAAGAGAACTAACAGAATACGATCCAGATAACGGTCCATGGACACACAAGAGGCCAAAGATGCAGCTCCGGCAGCAGTAGAAAAACAGATGACAACATAGCGGCATTTGTGACGAAAAGAGTCACCGTGAAAGTAACGTTAACTGAGACCGCAAAATACAACGGAACACATAAAATAGAAAAGCACGCATAACAATAGCCAGACACCAGGAATATAGTGCACAGAGCACTGTCTTGGCAGAAGCAGATGAGGACCGTGATGAGAGGGGGGTGGTGGAAGGGAGGGCGAGAATGCCATTCAGACAACTAATATCGTTGTAATGAATGACATCCTCATCATCCCGGGCTCGAAACTGATGCGTGCGTCTATATGTGTATGCGTGTATACAGGCCGCTGTGTGCGCACTAGCATGTTGCTGACGCGAACCCATAAGATTTTCCCTTACAAAAAATTGTCTGACGCGTCTATAGATTTTTTTCATTTTAATATAATAATTTTGTTTCTCAATTACAGATTTGTGTTTTGTTTTATATATTTGTTAGTAATTTAAATATTTTGTATAGTTTATGAAACAGCTTTTACATGAATATATTCTCACTAATAAGTAAATAATTGTTACGATAGGAAAGAAATTATGATATTAAAAAAATCTAAGATGTTTTAAAAACAATTAAATAAAATTCGAAAGCCGTGATCCCATATAGTGTTTCTTTTTACCTTAAGGCCAATTGACTGCCGCCTACCTCATATATAGGATCAAAATATAAATTATAAATATATAGAGGCCACAATGTGAGCTCAGAAGAGGAATCTACAATAAGTTAAAATAGAGCAAGGAAGTTATCAACAAGTTGGTGCCTTTCAGGAATGTACAGACAATTGGAGTACTTTATTTTAATAAAGTTATCGATTATTCTGATTAATCCAAAATATCGGAGATAGTATGCTGACATCATAAATTCATATACAAAATGATCCTCATGAAATAGGAATGATCATATTTGGAACGAATAAAGAACAAATCGTAGTAACTTTAACACAAATCATTTGATACAGAAAAGTTGCTGTAAAGCTTTTCATAATCGTTTTAGCTTATTGGAAATTTATAAAACTTAGCATTGCTTTAGTATCTAGTTATTTATTGCTCATAAGATCTGAAGTTTGCACAACTTTATAAATTAGACATATATTTAATTTGATACTTTTATAGTTATTTTTGTAAAGTTGCACTATCGAAAAAGTTTTGTATTATTTAGAGATAAGGTTATTAGACTGTTATGTGTAAAAGGTTAAGAAAAGTATCAAACAATTTAAGTTTAGTATTTTACGAACAGTTATAGTATTTAGTATAAAATAAAATACAAACCTTTGTAGAAGATAATAAGCTATAATTTATTTGTTTATTTAGTAAGTTTATCTACGCTATACTAAAACTGAGTCTTCCATTTAAAACAAATAATTATTATAAGTCAAAACGTAACCACTTTTAAACAAAATGTGTAGAAAACCGTTCGTTATTAAAAATGGTGCATTTATTTGTCAACTTAATTGTTATTTATGTTGTATGTTATATTTGTACTAGAATTATTAAAAAGTGTACCACTTTTAAATATTTTTTTTTATTCATATGTATTTACAAAATATTGCCAAGTGTAAATAAGAATAACTTAGCTAGAATCGTACATATTGTGAATATCATTTTTTTTTGGTGATTACAACTCCATTTGTACTTAGTCTTATTATTTCAGTAATATAATAACTGAATAATTGATGTCGATATGTAAATATATATAAAAAACGATTTAAATGGATTAAAGTGGCGCACTTTTGATTTTTATTACATAAATATATGTGTATGTAGGTACATACATATACATATATATACGATATACGAATAACGCGTAGTTTCAATTATAATATAATATTTACCAACTTTGTTTTTTATTCAAAATTTTCTTTCCTAATCCTGTGTGACTTTCTACGGCATTTTACAAAAATCCAATGTCACGATGTATGTTCCAAATGAAGTCTTCAACAAGTCAACCAAACTTGATGAAAGTTGGCATTTAGGTCTTTGTCCAACTTGAGAGATAGGATATATCTTAATATATAAAAATCCAATGTCACGATGTATGTTCCCAATGAACTCGTCACCAAAGCAACCGAGTTTAATAAAAGTTGGCATTTAGGTGTAATTTTGTCCAACTCGAGAGATTGGATATATTTTAATAGATAAAAACCCAATGTCACGATGTACATGCCCAATGAACTCTTCACCAAGGCAAATGAATTTGATGAAAGTTGGCATTTAGGTGTAATTTTGTCCAACTTGAGAGATAGGATAGTTTTTATTTCGATTAATGGTATCAATAATTTATAACGAACAATAAACTGACTATCAATATTGATTAGTGTTATCATTGTATAAAGACTAAAGTGTTATCATTGTGTTATTAATCATAAGTTTCATAAATCTCAAACAGATGGCGCCTTACATTATTTTTTTACAGAAAACTTTAGGACTTTCCGCTGTGAACTTCTCCTAGATGGCACCTTTGAATTCTAAATTTTTACACGTGGTGCATATAAATTTTTGATCGATATATTACATACATCGATTTTTCTGAATTATTTTTCATTGCATTTTCATGTGTTGTATATTATTTTGGTTATTTATTCATAATTACTAACTTAAAGTTATATTAACACAGCAAAATATATAAACCAAAAAATTAGAGTACAAGAACTCTTTTTCACAATAAATAATTGTAAGTATAGGTTAGTTTTATCTTAACTACAAAAAATTTATACAAAATGCCACCAAAAAAATCGAATCTCAACAATGCGCGTAGCATTTTTTTTATTTATTAATAAAATGAAATTGTTAAGCTAATTTGTGTTAAATTTTGTCTTTTAAATTTTTTCTAAATCTCTCAGCCACAGCAAAGCGTGGCTGGGTCTGCTAGTAAGAAATATTTTTTAAATTTATTAGGTTATTTCGCCTTATATTTATCTTACCTGTCATATAGACAAAAAAAGTAGGATCGCTTTTGAAGTCCTTTGTAACCACATTTTCCTTCGGTTTGCCGACGTTTTTGTGGAGTTTTGTGAGAACTGGTGAGCAGCGATGCCAATTCTACCGATTAAAGGTAGAGTTCTGAGCCAAGCGAAACTGACGCCGCGTCAGTAAACGCTGCGGCTCTGTCGCAGCGTCTCTGACGTTCTGAGATTCCGACAGCAGCGATGGTATCACTGCTGTTTTCAGTCAATTTGCGACCAGTGATCTAGTAGACAGTCGAATTTTTTTGCGTTATAAATGAACTTCATGAACCGATTATGAATCAAGCTATTGTGAAAGATTAGCAAAAAATATTTGAAGAAGAGGAAGAAGATGATGACCTGTTGCTTTTGTATTTACTGGGTACAAGAGATCGAATTGACCCGATTTATGTAACCTGCAGCGACCAAGGTCTTTAGAAAATCTTAGTACAAGAACATTTAAATTGTAATGATGATAAATTTCGAGAATTTTTTCGTTTTAACGTTTAGGTTCATCGCAACCGGAGAGAGTTTTGCGTCGCTGTCATTTGTATACCGAATATCAAAATCTTATATATCAAGACTAATATGAGACGTTTTGGAAGTATTAAAACAAAAGCTTATGCCATTAGCGATGCCACCACCTACAAAAACGGATTTTAAAAGAATAGAAAAAGATTTTTGGGAAAAATGGAATATGCCAAATTGCATATCTAGCATAGATGGTAAACATGTCCGCATCAGAGCTCCACAAAATAGTGGTTCTCTTTATTTTAACTACAAGGACTATTTTTCTATTGTTATGCTGGCTTTAGTGGATGTCAACTATAAGTTTGTGGCTGTAGACGTTGGATCATATGGCAAAGAAGGCGATAGTAATGTATTCAGAAAGTCGACAATGGGAAAAAAATCGCAAGCAATGACTTTAAGATTCCGGAAGCAAAACGTCTCCCGCAATCGAATGTCAGTTTGCCACATTTTATAATAGGAGATGAGGCTTTTCCCCTCAGCACATACATGATGAAACCGTTTTCGAGAGGAACCGGACTCGATCACCAAAAGGAGATTTTTAACTACAGATTTGTTTATTGTAAAATTTCTGACAATAAAGCATTATATTATTATTATTATTATTATTATTATTATTATTATTATTATTATTATTATTATTATTATTATTATTATTATTATTATTATTATTATTATTATTATTATTATTATTATTATTATTATTATTATTATTATTATTATTATTATTATTATTATTATTATTATTATTATTATTATTATTATTATTATTATTATTATTATTATTATTATTATTATTATTATTATTATTATTATTATTATTATTATTATTATTATTATTATTATTATTATTATTATTATTATTATTATTATTATTATTATTATTATTATTATTATTATTATTATTATTATTATTATTATTATTATTATTATTATTATTATTGCATAAACATTTCGGAACGTAAGAATAACTAAAAGATCTTACATTTACTATCAGAGGATGGATGGTATTTCCGAAATAGAAAAAGCTTTTACAAAAGAATAATTAAAATATAAATATTTTGTTGGATTATAAAAATGAAAATAATAAATAGAGCCGCTACAGAGCAGCGTCACTACGAGGGAAAGCGCGGCTCGGCCGCTGACGCTCTGCGACAGTGGTGCCGCGGCAATGACGCTGCGTCAAGTATCGCCGTGTTCGTACACGCCGTCATGTAATTACATAGAACATTGTACTATCGCTCTGTCGCGGCGATACTAACGCGGCGTTAGTGACGTCAGTGTCGCTTGGCTCGGAACTCTACCTTAAGGAAGTAATCTACCGATATACCGTTTTAATTTTCTTTCATAATTGTATAACTTTATTGTAACTTAATTTAAGCTTACCTTTTTTATTAAATACTTTTTTTTTGTATCAATCTACCGATTTTGGATATTTTAGGTTGGCAACAATCCTGGTGAGCGACAACGATGCATATCGATATGCGGACCAAGAGCTTCAGCGGCATGGACCAGTTTTAGCGAGAGTGATCCTACTATTCTTGTCTATATAAGGTTCTATTGTTATTAATTATGAACTTGAATATCAAATTTTACATTTTTGCATTAAGCAAAGAAAGATTCGTACATTCGATACGTTCAACAACGACGCCCATCGGGTTGTCCGAGCGCATCCCGCACTGTGTGCTCTCTCGCTTCCCACACTGTTTTTTCAGCATTTGGAGTAGGTAACTGTGACCATGCTCTCTGCAAAAGCTCGTGTCGTACGAATAAAACAAATGGTTTCATTGTTTTCGTGAGAAATAAAAATAAAAAAAATATATCAATTTTTCATTAAAATCAATCCAGCAATTTTGGAGACGGAAATAAAAGCGGTTCAGCGAGAAATAAATAGTAGATTTTTATGTAACTCTTTTTATGTAGAGGGTAGACGGGAATAGCACATAAGTTACTTTTCATCCCACGGAAACAGGAAATATTCCTATAGTTTATGTTATCAAATCATCACAATTTATTGCCAAAATCACGCCAAAAATCAGCTGAACGGATCGAAATGAATTTTTTAATAGGAATAGATGATAGTCTGAAATAACAAATAACACATAGGCTACTTTTTATCCCACGGGAATAAAATAAACGGGATACAATCACTATAGTTTAATGTTATGAAATCATCAGAATTTATTACCTACTAAATCACGTCAAAACGGCTGAACGGATAGCAAGTTCTATTTGATATGCAAAGCGACCACAAGAGAGCCATTTTTGGAGTAGAGATCGCGCTATTTGAACCTTCTATACCGGGGATGTCTCTTCATTAGTGACTGAAGAGACAAACTTGTACTGTACTCTGTACTGCTGAGCTCTAACTAGAGCGAAACACATTGTCTACAGTTTGGTTTAGCCCTTGTATTGACTGGTCAATATGTATATCCAGGTAATTTATCTGGAATATACTGACAGCATATGGCACGAGGTATCATTTTTTATTTATTTATTTATTTATTTATTTATTTATTTATTTATTTATTTATTTATTTATTTATTTATTTATTTATTTATTTATTTATTTATTTATTTATTTATTTATTTATTTATTTATTTATTTATTTATTTATTTATTTATTTAAGATACTACTAATAAAACACACAACCGTCTACAAATTTGAAACAGTTCAAACCGCATTTTCTTTAGCAAGAATTTTTTTAATTAGTTTATTTTTTGTACCAAAAATTCCTTAAATTTACAGAACAATATTTTTTTTCTACAATAGAATACTGTCATTTTTAACTCATTTTTAAACATGGAATCTATGTTATTCCTACCTACAGCGTTTTCGATTCAATGTTTGCTCGAATAACATCATAGCTTTTGTTACGGGCATTGTAAAGTGCAAATTGGGCATTTCAAAGTAGAAACAAATTTCCTGGCGTGCGCTGAGTGCAAAATTTCGTAATAGATGTACCAAAATTGCACTTGCATTGACTACAATATCTGTACGAGACGATGCAGAATAAGAAATTTTACGTGTCGTGCACATTTGTACCACACTAATAAAAAGCGCAAAAGCACCCAGCGGAATCGAATGAATCTCTGTATTTGAGTTTTCACTAGGTGCAACAAGTGCAACAGAATCGAAAACACTATTACTGTGTGGGAATATAAGAGTTCATGTAAAATGATTATCTTGAAAAAAATTAAAATAAACCATCTGTCAATAAAACTTCGAAACTACCAAACTAAAATTTAATCATACACCATCAGAAATAACAGTAGAGTATTCTGAAGAGGCTATTGGTAATTTACTATCAGGTAAATAAAAAAATGTTAAAGAAAAAGTTGATTAGTTTAAATCGAGAGTCCAGCTCTTTACCGATAACCCACGGTATAAAGTGTCATACTAAAAGACAAAATAATTATCTTATTGAAATATCATTTTCTAATTTACTTTAAAAATGAAAATGGTTTTTACGAGTAGTAGTAGAAAAAGTAAGTCTTTGACTCGTATGGAATAAATAGTCGTATGACAATTTTTTCACTCACAATGAATCTAGCACATTCCATACTCGTTTTAGCATGTACTATTCCATTTTTGATCAAACTAGAATATTTAAAGTGTATGTTGATGTTCTTTGTGGCAAATAATAATACTGCAATACTCATATTATGAATATTTATTCAAAATACCTATACTTCATGTTACAAGGAAGATTTTCGTGATTATACAAATAACCAGATAATTAAGACCATTAAGTATGCATATAACTTATTTAAATGTAGTACTGTTGCTTGATCAGTTGATTCGCAACATTGGGAAGCAATTGCTTTTACTTTCGGATAATACTTATTCCAGAATTCGAATGCTTTATAATTAAAACTTTTGGAATTACTCATGTTAAAGTTTCCATCGATTATTAATATTCCAGGATTGTCTTCAGAAAATTGATCCCAAACAATTGGATATATGCTGTTCTCTGTGGGGTTGGAAGATTTAGCGAAATGTGTCCAAAAAGACATTATTGTATCTGAAATTCTTTTGTCACGAATATCCCAGTCTTGATTGGTCGACCAATATGGAACACCCCATACATATAGCAAATCAAACAGATGTGGTACAGTTACCCAATCAGGCAAATGATTTACAGCGGTCGCTGTGCTTGGTTTCATGTCAAATCTGTATACAAATGTAGGCTGGTCTTTACTTAAATAGGATGCTAATAGAAAAACGGAAGCACCAACATACCTCTCTGTAATAAAACTTGTTAAAATATCTCTAAAGTTTTCAATGTTTTTAACCGTACTAGATGGACCGTAGAAAAACATCACAGCTTCGATGATATGATCAAAATTGTAAACGCAGGAAGACTCGGTATTATTTATAACTGGTATATCGATACTGATTAAATCTGTTAACAAATTCTGAAGATAGTCATTAGATGTACTAGTAATATTCTTAATACTATCAAATTCTAAAATATGTTCCATCTGAGTATAACCTGTGAGTAAAGGTACTTTTTCATAATCTCCTCTTTCGAAAAATTTTATAGGAAGATCTGCTAAAAAAGGCGTAGTACTACCATTTGTTATTTCTGCATCTAAAAGGGGCCTCCAATTGATATTAGAAGTCTGCTGTACAAGACTTTCTGCATCTGCATGTCGTAAACACTGTATTAACTCAGAAGTAGGCTTTCTGTTACAACCAAAGCTACTTGCTAATCGATCCAGCAAATCTTTATCCTCTTGTGCTTTCTTTACAGTCCATGGGGACAGAAAATTACCTTAAAATTCAAACAGTAAATAATTTTTACACAAAGTACTTTTTATAGCATATAACTTTTATATATTTACCACTCATAGCTATGACCTTGTTAAATAAACCTCTTGACTGTGGATTTATAAGATGTAATCCAGCACTTACAGCTCCAGTTCCGTATCCCATTAAACAAATATTATCTGGATTTCCCCCAAATAATTTTATATTATTTTTTACCCACATCATAGCTGCTTGTTGATCCATAAGACCATAATTTCCTGATGCTTCTCCATCCATTGTTGTAAAAAAGCCCATTATATTTAATCTCCAACTGACCGTAACCATGATAATTCTTTGACGGTAAACTAGTGTATGAGGATTCCACATCGCTGGGGTACCTGTGGTGAAATTTCCTGGATGAAACCATATTATTGTAGCAAAACCTTGCTTAGGCTCATCTCCTGAAATAATTATATACAGTTTATGAAATAATTAATGCTAAGTTCTGATAAAGTCTGACTTAGTAAAATGTTGGTTGCTAATTCATTGTATTCGTAGATTTCTTTGTTTCATATAAAATCAATTTAGTTTTTTTTGCTAAAATCAGAATAAAAAAATATTTTTCCCAATTAAAATAAAATTCAAATGATGACGACGCCTACGAATTTCTGCTTCGTGTGCGAATCTGCATAATGTTAATGACGGTCGAACACGCCATATGGTCTCGAAGCTTTTACATATTCTGGAACTTAAACCTTTCACCTCTTATTTATGAAGGAAATTTATTAAAAGGGAAAACTGAAATCTGATTTTCGTTTCCAGTACATGCGTTTATATTTACGTAAGGGTTTTTACTTATCGTAAAGTCAGAAATTTGTAATGGATTTTAATGATATATGAATGTAATTTTATATAAATTTCATAGCAATGGATAGTTATTGTTCAATGTTCAATATATAGTAACAATTTTGTTACCCTGATTGGTTGATAAGAATAAACATTTTTTGAAAATCACAATTATAAGAAAGCATAGAATAAAAATAAAAAATTATAATAACAACCACATATATTAACAATAACGGTAAATGTTTTAAAATTCCGCTATTTTCGGAAATACATTTAAAGCTATTACACATCAGCGATAATTTAAGATAACACTACTTAGGTTATTAAACGATTTTCATTTGATAAATTGTAGGTGAAATTATGGGCTGGCCAGCTTTAATTCGCATCATCTATGCAGAAATCATTTGTGTATATCGCGTGTTATAGGAAAATTCATATTTCAAATATAAATCTCTGCACGGAAAATGAAATCATCCATTATTTTTATACTTTAATTGCCAAAATGCGGTAAAAATTTCGTAATAACTACAAAATATTCAATTTTGGATCCAAAACAAACTTTTTCAATTAAATAATCTATAAAATTGTATATAATAAAAAAATATATTAAAAACTCACCGTAAGGAACGAAAATATTTAAATATAAACAATCTTCTGCCAAAGTGAAGTTTAACTTTGATATTAGTTGGAAAAAAGGTTTCTCAGACTCCTTATAATCTTCATCAGTTTGTAAACAGGAAGGGGCATAATCAGTATCATTTTTTATTCCATCCCATGATGGTAAAGGATCAGTAACAGGTGGAGCAAATCTTAAATTGTTCAGCGGTGGTTGAGCATAAGGTATCCCATAATAAGCGATAATTTTTTGTATCCGTAACTTTGATACTTCAACACCACGAATTTTTCCCTGATTAGGTATATCTACTTGCATCTTTATATCTTTTGCAGCACAGTAACAAATCAAACTTGCACAAAATATGACAGAATTAAGCATGAAATGAAATTTTATCATTTTAAGTTAATAAGATTCGACAAGAACAAATATTAAATTTTATACAAAAAATTGCTTTTAAAGACCGCCTCCGTAAGCGCCGCCGATAAGGGTGATTTCTCGTGTAGACTGCACATTTCACTGATTCGTGTCTTAAATTTGTTGCGTGATGAATTCCCCCGCTATATTTACAATCTCAACGATCAATTTTGAAAATTCTCTATAAATGGGTCAGATTATTTTAAGGAATGGTGTAGGTAGCTCAAAACAACTAAAGAACTTTCATTAAATTATTTATACCATCTAAATATGAGGCTAGAAAACAAGGGGAAAACACGTTAACAGTGCTGAAGAAAAAATTAATGGTCGTTCATAAAAAATCTATTACACGTTTTTTGTAACTCATTTCTCTGTTTGCAGTTCGTATCTGTTATTCTTACCATTTGATTTTCAGCAAAATTTTGTTAATCGCTGTTTAAGCAACAAACAGATTCTCGTAATAAATTCATTTCAGTTGGTATTTTATAAATATACTCAGTGACATTAGAAGTGTTACACCCAGAAGGAATAATTTCTTAATCTTAATTTTTTGGCAAAATGGTGGATTTACATCGAGAATAAAACGATAACATTTTCAAGAATTTTTAATAACGTATAACAAAAAAAATTAATAATGTGTTTGGCGACCCCGTAACTGAATACACTCATGTACACGTCTAGGCATTGACAAAATGAGATGATCAATGTCTGCTTGTGGTATCTCATTCCATGCAACTTGAACTTCATGGATTAACTGTGCCAGAGTTTGTGGAGGATGGTGTAAATTGGACAGTCTTCTTCACATCATATCCCACACATGTTCGATGGGATTTAAATCTGGTGAACGGGGTGGCCACGGCAAAACATTAACGCCAGCTTCTTGGAGAAAGTCCATAGTTCGACGAGTAATATGGGGACGCGCGTTATCTTGCTGAAAAAGGAGGTGTTGACGGCCGTCTAGATAAGGCAGTAAAGTGGTTTGTAAGACATCATCAACATAACGTGCAGCTGTCATACTGCCTCGAATGAACACAAGTGGTGATCGGCTACCATAGGCAATAGCCCCCCAAACCATTACTCCAACTGTCCTGTGTACATGTCTTTCAAGAACAAACCCGGTATCTCGTCGCTCTCCACGGCGGCGACTTACCCTTCTACGGCCATCGTGCATGCCCAAACAAAATCGCGTTTTATCGCTGAATGCTACATTATGCCATTCTTCCACCCATTGCTGCCGTTCTCTGCACCAATTCAAACGTTGTCAATGGTTCTGGGTCAAAGGTACCACTAGTCGTGGGCGGTATGAAAACAGTCCAAAAGCTCGAATGCGACGGTATAGTGTACGCATAGTAACAGGTCTACCTTCCTCTCCAAACCATTGATCAGCGTTTTGACGCGTAGTAGCAAAACGATCTCGCAGAGCAAGTAGTCTGAAGCGCCTATCTTGACGCTCTGTGGTACGCCTTGGTTGGCCAGTTGGTCTTCTTCGTGTTCCTCTAGCTTCGTTTGTCCACACACGACACACACGCATTACCGTCATTGCCGTACAATTAACACGAAGTGCAATTTGGCGATACGACAAACCTATATCTTTATAGGCAACAATTCTACCCCTGTCAAAATTCGCTAACATGGTGCTAATTTTGATCTCCTCGAACTTGAGGCATTTTGTTACACTGACTACAATTAGACTGAAGAACAATAATTAAAAATTTCTTTACCAACCGGTCTTCATAAATCGTTTTTTTTTTAATTTAGTATAAAATTTTATTTTTACAAAAACTATTAAAGATAAAACATTGATATTGTTATCATAGCATTCTTTAAATATAGTCATTCTGTTGTCAAAAAATTAAGATTAAGAAATTATTCTTTCTGGGTGTAACACTTCTAATGTCACTGAGTATATTTTACTTTACCTTTCGATGCCGGGTCGTTCACAATTACAATTCATTAAATATAATATTTTTTTACAACCGGCCAGAAATTAGTACTTTACGGTTTATTTTTAGGTCAGAAAATGTCATTTTGTCGGACAACTCCGGTAAAAGCTTTTACCGGACTCATTTATATTTACTCTCCGGCCTATCTTTAATGAAAATCAGTTTACATTTTTATAATAAGAACTCTTTATAAACTAATTTTAACATTTTTTTTAACAATTTGGTTTACAAATATAAACATTATTTTTGAATATTTATATTAAACGTATTATTATAAGCATGACTTATCTGTAAGCACGGTGTATCAAAAATATTCGTTGACGTGAGATTTTTTGAACTGCTTGCATTATAATGAGTTTCTGAGACAATTCCTTTCAAAAATTTAGTATGTTTTTTCATATCGTGTCCGGGACTTCGAAGGCAATAAATCAAAAGTTGCTTGGGCCACCTTAACAATTTCCTCCGGTATGATTTCATCTTCACAATCAAATGCATCATTTTGAATATTCATTTTCACGTTTTCAACTGAACGTCAAAATATGACAAATAGTTTTAAATAGATACAAATGTCGCTTACCATAGAAACCAATTGACCGCTATCTTAGACTAACTGTTTAATTGAGTCAGTGGGACTGCCGGCAGAAGTTATAATTCTATGCACGTGCCCGAATTCATAAATTTGTGTGCGAATATATGATATTCGTATTCAGCTACCTCAAAAACCTCCTAGTACCGAGTACACACTCATTTTGTATCGAATTTGCATAAAGTTCCTGGAGACGAGGTCCGTCTTAAGCACCAGGTGTTTCGGACACCATTGCCATTGTCATATTCGTATTCAGCGACCCAAAAAACCGCCGAGTTCCAAGTGTGCACTGATTTTGTACAGGATTAAAATAAAACCGCAGGAGAAGAGGTAAATACCCTAGGCACCAAGTGCCGCGGAGACTTTCGGAATCGTGGGATTCGTGTTCAGCGACCCCAAAAACCCCGAGTACATATATTGAATCCATTTGGAATACTTACCAAGGTGTAATTTTTCTATCTATTGTCTGTTCGGAATGCACTTTTGGTCTATTCTAAACTCTGTTTATGTAGCCAACAAAGCATAGTGCAGGATATAATGCAACCATGTGACGGTACTATGGACTACAATACAATACTCATTACTGAATATTATTATTAATATTATTAATATAAAATACTAAACTTTATATGTTTACTTAAGTGACAGTATTATAAAATAATCTGTCAAACACAATGTAATACGTCACTATGATATTCAAAACATTAGCTCAGACTGGTTTTTGTATATCTATCTCTTTTCAATGTACTGAATATTTAAACGGTATTTAAAGGACTTATAGTTATGACTAAACATGTGGTAAATATTTCATCTTTGTTTTTACCGACCAATATACCTACTATGTGTTTCTGTCTCTCTCTTACTCACACCATTACATATGTAATGATTTTTCCCATTTAACCCCACACAAATCGGGTGCATGAATAGAAGTATAACTTCAAAAATATTGTACGTAATACGTCCCAAAAGTGCTTTTACTGGACTCGCCTACTTGTCCAGTAAAAGACCGCTTTCACTACTTGTTACGTAAACTACTATTACAATTATTAATTCAAACTTATCGTTACTCTTCAAAAGTGTCGAGAGTTGCGACGAGCTCTAAATGAACTTTCTCCATTCTTTCCTATTGAATGCCATTTGTGTTGCTTCTTGCCAATATTTAGGCGGCTCGCACACCGGAGCAATATGCAACTAGCAACATGCAATAAGCAACAGGCAACATATTTTGTTGTACTTCGCATACCAAAGCAATAAAAAATCACTTATTGAAAATGTCGTCTGATGAAGACAAAGTGAAAATTTTGTGGCAAATTTTAAGGAGAAAGAAAAGAAAAAGGAGACGATATTGGATTCATCCAGCATTTAAATCGTTGAGTAAACATGGAGCCAGTATATGTGCTCAAGAATTAAAGACGCATCCCTCACAGTTTCATAATCGCCGTATCGATACATACGACGATACCTCTTGTCGCCATCTAACCAAAAGGTTCGGTTTTGGTTCACAAAAAAACTCTTAATGATCTAACACTGCTTGATGAACGAAATATTGGCAAATTATGGGCGATATAGCTGCTTTTCAACCGGCATGTCGTGTTGCTAGCAACATATGTTGCTCTAGAAAGGCGATAGCGATATCGTATTGCGTCAGTGTGCGAGATCAACAAAAATGTAATGGAAAAACACATTGGTGATAATATTGCTTATTGCATGTTGCTAGTTGCATATTGCTCCAGTGTGCGAGCCGGCTTACTCTTACTTTGTAGTATCTGCGAGATGTTATTATTCTATTCTTTGAAGAGTTGTTCTCTTCTGTTTTTCCCTATTCGCTTTGCTTCCCGCTTGTCTGTTATAGTTCATCTGGGTTATATGTCCGAACCATGCAATTTTTGTCTCATTAATTGAATTTATAAATATTAAATTAAATTATATATATATAAGTATTTATTCATGTTTCATCTGTTATTCATATGAGATATGAGGTTTCTATTTCAGTATACTTCACAATCTTCACAGCGTATTTTTTTAAATCTATTGCAAATCAAATCATAAATCAAATTATGGATAAAATTTGCTTTTAAATGAAATGTCAATTAATAATCCTCAGTGAATAAATCGGTGTTAGAAGCAACCTGTATATTTATAGTATATTATTTTACCCACTGTTGCTGACATTTGATTTTATGTTTTTATCGATCCAATTTTTAAAAGATTTAAAGTTCAAAGATTTTTATTTCAAATGTCAATAGGTGGATGGTGTGTTTTTTAAAGAGTATTATGCTGGTGGATAAATATATCATAAATAAAACTAGAGCTGTATAAACAGATAAAAAAGTATATTTTTCATAGAAAGAATAAATTATGGCACAAAAATTATATTTGAAACATAGAAAAAATAAGTACTAGGTTTCCAGTTTCTATATAAAAATAATCACAACTCAATTATTCAAGAATTTTACGAAGCGTTTTCATTTCATCAACAAATATAAAGTTATATAGTTATATATTCTAAAATAGCTTAGAAATTTCAATGTAATTAAAAATAGTACGATTGCGTTATGCATACAACTAATAAAAAATATTGAAAACTTTGTTTGTTGTACATTATTTTACGTAGTAAAAAATAACGAATACTGGAACGTAACTGCCTAAATTAATAACAAAATCACAGTTAGAGTTTAAAAATTATATATATATGTTGGAACATCACATAAATCAAATTCATTTGGATTGTAATAAATTAAAAATGTGTTTTTTGTAATTATCGCATACAAAATTACAATGTTTTTCAATTACCTAAATTAATCTAAGATAATTCGTATCAAGAATTTTCAACCTTTTTCAAAAGTCCTCTTCTCTTTAAATGTTTAAGAGCACATTTCGCTGCTGTACATTTCGCTATACGGTAATTTCGCCCTATTCCTTTAAACAATCCTTTACCAAATACCTCTACAGTAACCCTGACTCTTCTCCCATCTGCCAATTTCTCGGGTTTACCAAACTTGGCTGTCTCTGGCTCAAGTTCAAGCAATTCCCGAATTGGTGATTTAGGAACTTTATTACTAAACTGTTCTATTTCCGTTTTCATCATCCTATAATACACTTTCCAAACAGCATCTAATGACATGCCGGAATCTAAAAATATTGCACCTGCAACTGATTCGAAAACATCCCCCAATGCTTTCGGCACCTCCACATCTTCTACTTCTTCACATTCGGTCTCAACAACCAAATATAACTCTTCTACAAGTGAATGTCCACTTTCTTCTTGCAGTCTTATAAATCTCTCTACTACCTACAAATTATTAAATTATTATCAATATGGATGTAAAATTAAAATTTTATGCTATTTATCATTATAGACATTATACTAATAACATTGTATAAAGACTAACTAGTAGGATATTCTTACGAATCTTTCATTGGATTAGAAAGGATGCCATATGCAGATGGAGGCACAGTAAATGGATGCAGAATTTGTTTACGTCGATAGATATAGATGGAGGCACCGTAAATGGATGCAGAATTTCGATAGAGTCGAAAATTTATCATCATAAACCAGTTGACTTTGAACGTGAAATATTTCCGGCATGAAGTGTGAATGCAAAAGAGCAAAAATTAACTTTGAACGAAACTAACATAAAACCTTAACTTTTATTATTTTAGAAATAATGACAATGCCATTTCCGCAAGAGTTAAAACCCATTTTATGTACACCAATGACTTATGTTTTTAAAAATCATTTAACTACTGTACAACAAATTTTATCTAAATGTTCTTATACATAACATTTTTATACAATCTGATTAATAGTTTAGGTTAACAATTTTTTAAAATTAAAAATATATATATTTAGTTTTTTAAACAAAATTTTAGTTCTATTTAAATTCACTGCTTCGGTTTTCTCAAACGCTTTTTAACTGAGCAATAGTTATTTCAATGAAAAAAAAAATAAAAAAAATAAAAGCCGGTTGCTCTTTACTTACATTGTATGGTTAAAATATATTCAATTAAAAAAATATAAAACGCCAGGCGGAAATTCGATCCACAAACATCTAGTGCAGGATATGACGGTTTTCTGCTAGCAATTCTTTTTATATGCATGGATTTGTTGGAAATTTTGACAGTAGGAGAAAATAGCTCAAAAATCAAAATCCACTCTATGCGAATATGTGCTTTTCCTCTGGGGGTGGTAACCACCCGAATTCGGAGGTGGAAGATATTTATAAAAAAAAACACATGGTAATCACTAGAATACTGAATTTTAAGACAAAAATGTTCTTTAGAGTTTTAAAAAAGTCAATACTTTTAAAGTTATTGGTAACTGAACTGAAAGTTCACAAATTAAACGGCGAACAAGCATGTTTATTTCAAACGATTTTTCGGGAATAACTCAGAAAATTTATATTTTATCGCGAAAACTATCACAATATAAAATGAAATTTATCAAAGAAAAGATGGATTCGTCTTTTAGAATTATCGCAAACTTATAACTGTTCGAAAGTGGACGTTTATTCATCGAATACAAAAATCCAAACATATGACGTTAAATAACCGGAAAACGATAAGTATTTCATCAAAAACTTATAGGAATTTTTTAAAGATCTTGAAAAATCTGTTTTAACGACAACTAGTTAAAGTGATTTGCATGAAAATGAAGATAAGTTATAACTTAAATAAAGTCCGCTTATATTTTTTGCAACGCACCCTCGCCAAAACCACCAGGGTTGAAACTGTTCGTTGCTCATTTAAAATTTACTTCGTTTATATACAAACATTACATGCTAGGAGTTTAACTGGTTTATACCTGGATTTGCATTCACATGGCATTGACGTCATTTGACGTATATGCAAGTAGACCAATACGCGGTAAGTCTTTCTAAGTTAAACGTGGCAACTACGCTTCATTCCTACTGGGTATTGGTCTACTTACATATACGTCAAATGACGTCAATGCCATGTGAATGCAAATCCAGGTATAAAAGGTTTATTTTTGAAAAAATCTGAGTTTAAAGTGAACACGTTATTTTCTGAATTTCTCAAAAAATCCGCTTTTTTTGAAAATAACTCAAAAACTAGGAAAGATACAGAACAAATTCTAGGATAAAAAAAAATAGCTTTTTCTTTACTGAAGATTTTTATTTATTGCTATTTTTTATAGACTAAAAATTAAACGAGATGTTACTCTAGTCAACATCTTCAAAAACGTGAAAAATTAAAATAAAGGTCCTAAAAATATGAGCGATAGCTCATTGGATTCGGAATCACCTGTAGAAAAATGTTTTTGAAGGAAAAGTGTGCAGGCAAAAAATTACAATTGTTATTAACAAAATAAGATGAAAAAAAATAGATGTTTATGTTTTTGTTAATAACTCGAAAAATATTAATATTTAAGCAATTATGAAAAAAGCTTGTTAAAGAGGAGGAAATTTCCGAAAAAAAGTACGTCCTCCCGGAACTCTATCTCCATTATTTATAACTTTAATTTGACGTTGAAAATGGGGCTTTGAGCGGCTTTTACGGCATACGCGCGCTACCGCTAAACGGTGTTTATCAGATAAAATATTTTTTTTATGACATAAAATTTTATTTTAAAAATTTGAAAAAATTCCAGTATTCTCCTAACACTTAAAAGAATCTAAATCAGTTGGAAAAAACATTTTATCACTGTTTTTCAAAAAGTTATTCAATTGTTAACTAACAAATTTTTTCCTAATATCTGTTGACATAAACAATGGGATAAAAGGTATACATAATTGGCCTAAAAATTTGAAACTTTGTGGAGCCCTTTTCATATGTATACTTTACAAGATTCTGTGATAAATGTTTATAAAAGTTTATTAATTTGTTAATTATGATTTTTCATAACTATTGCAAAATATTGCGAAAAAGTAAAGAAAAATATAGAAATTTTCCAAATAAATGCATGTAGTATCTAATAAACAATAAATACGAATTTGGTCTTAGAATTATTTGAAAGAGAAACTTATTTTCTATAAAAAACTTCTGAATATCCTTTATCATATCTCCAATAGTTTAAAAGATATATAATTTTTTTAATTGGCAAGTTATTTGGCGCTACAGTTAACGTGACGTATGATATTAGAAAGTATTATTAACAAATTAATAAACTTGTATAAAGATTTATCGCAGGATCTTGTAAAGTATACATATGAAAAGGGCTCCACGAAATTTCAAATTTTTAGGCCAATTATTTATACCTTTTATCCCATTGTTTATGTCAACAGAGATTAGGAAAAAATTTGTTAGTTAACAATAGAATAACTTTTTGAAAAACAGTGATAAAATGTTTTTTTCAACTGATTTAGATTCTTTCAAGTATTAGGAAAATACTGGAATTTTTTCAAATTTTTAAAATAACATTTTATGTCATAAAAAAAATATTTTATCTGATAAACACCGTTTAGCGGTAGCGCACGCATGCCGTAAAAGTCGCTCAAAGCCCCATTTTCAACGTCAAATTAAAATTATAAATAATGGAGATAGAGTTCCGGGAGGACGGACTTTTTTTTTCGGAAATTTCCTCCTCTTTAACGAGGTTTTTTCAAAATTGCTTAAATATTAATATTTTTCGAGTTATTAACAAAAACATAAACATCTGTTTTTTTTCATCTTATTTTGTTAATAACAATTGCAATTTTTTGCCTGCACACTTTTCCTTCAAAAACATTTTTCTACAGGTGATTCCGAATCCAATGAGCTATTGCTCATATTTTTAGGACCTTTATTTTAATTTTTCACGTTTTTGAAGATGTTGACTAGACTATATGCTTGTTTAAAGATTGTATTAGCAACATCATCGAACCCTTTCAGCGCAATCATTTTTAAAACAAAAAATTCATGCACGTCATCTTGTAGCCTTTAAGGGAATTTTCAAACCAACGATTTTTTTAAATTTTATTTTCGGAATGTACATATATTCAAATATATTCTCTAAAAATTTGAAGTCAATCCGATAAATACTTTCCGAGATATACGTGAATTTGTAAGGCTGCGTCAGAGTGTTAGAAAGTAGGGACAGTAAGAACTGGAAGAGCAGCTGCACTGATGACGCGCGCTAGCTGAGAATGGAAGAATGGCTCACGACAAACAACACCATCTGGACACAAAAGAAACCGTGGTATGTGCCTGTCTAGACATAGAGGGGTCTTTTGACAATACTCCACACGAGGCTGTCAAAAGAGCACTCAGTGATAGAGGAGTAGATAGAACGACTTCCACCTGGTTGTCGCAATTACTGTCTACAAGAATCGCAGAAATGAAGGTAGGCCAAGACACTATCTCCATCAATACGACCAGAGGTTGTCCGCAAGGGGGAGTTGCATCCCCACTTATGTGGAGTCTCACCGTAGACAGCTTACTCTGGCAATTGACCGAACTAGGTATACCTTGCCAAGGTTACTCCGATGACGTAGTTATCCTCGCAAGAGGGAAATATGAAAACGTCCTCTGCGACATAGTGCAAAGAGGACTGAACATAGCAAAGCAGTGGTGTGATTCAGTGGGACTTAATATCAACCCCACCAAGACCACGTTAGTAGCCTTTACAAGGAAAAAGAAACCTAAACTAAAAACTATAAAAATAGGCGGAAATATCGTTGAGTGGAAGACAGAGGTCAAATATCTAGGGCTAATCCTAGATAATAAGTTACTCTGGAACAAACACGAAAACGAAATAATACACAAAGCTACAAAAGCCCTTATGGTGTGCAGAAACATTGCTGGGAAAAATTGGGGCTGTAACCCAAAGACATTGCAATGGATGTACACAGCAATAGTGAGACCTATCATCACATATGGGGCAGTAGCTTGGGGCACAAGAGCTAATCTGATCACTACGAGGACAAACCTCTCAAAGATTCAGAGACTAGCCTGTGCATGTATCACTGGAGCAATGAGAACATGTCCCACTGCTGCAATGGAAGTAATACTAAATCTCTCGCCACTGCATATTCAAGTAGAAAATGCTAGGAAGAAAACAATATAAAGAATGATCAAAGAAGGAATAATCAAGGAAAAACCTCGATCACTCCAACTTGATCAAACTTGGGAAATGCCCCAAGATGATATGCCAAAGAAATTTAACTTTGTAAGAAAATTTACCACTAAACTGGGAAGTAAATCTGAATGGGACGAAAACACCATATTGGGGCTAAGCCAAAACGCCATAAAATGGTATACAAACGGCTCCAAGACAGATAAAGGAACAGGAGCAGGGGTGTTTGGACCTAGAACCAAATACTCAGAAAGCTTGGGTACGTACCCAAGCATCTTTCAAGAGGAAATTCGTGCCATCGAAAGATATATAGAATTTAACATTGAAAGGAACTATCGTAGACAGAAGATTGTAATCATGTCAGATAGTCAAGCAGCCACCAAAGCTCTGAACTCAGATACAATCAGTTCAAAGATGGTCTGGGAATGCCTAGGCAAATTAAATGAACTAGGACAGAATAACACTGTTACCCTCATATGCTGGCAAAAAAAGAAGCTGAAACCCCATACCTGAGACCAGAACCATCCTGTGGAATCAGCAGTAGTACAATCTTAGAAAAACTAAGGAAAAAAATGGATAGCCAAAAATCCAAGTACTGGAATAATCTGGAAGGACTAAGACAATCGAAGACACTCCTGGGAAACTATAACCAGAACAGATCTCACAGCTGTCTTAACCTGTGTAAGAAAAACCTCCGAATTATAACAGGAATACTAACCGGTCACTGTCGATTAAGAGGACACATGAAGAAACTAGGATTAGTAGATGAAGCAAACTGCAGATTCTGTGAGGTAGAAGATGAAACCTCAATACACATACTTTCAGAATGCATAGCATTAAGTACTTCTAGGGTCAAATACCTAGGGTATTGTATTCGATGAATAAACGTTTACTTTCGAACAGTCATAACTTTGTGAATATCAAGTTTGCGATAATTATAAAACTTTTTTTAGAAGCTTTATTTTATATTATGACAGTTTTCCCGATAAAATGTAAATTTTCTGAGTTATTCCCGAAAAATCTTTTGAAAACATGCTTGTTTGTCGTTTAAATTGTGAACTTTCAGTTAGGTACCAATAACTCCAAAACTATTGATATATCTTTGATTACTCTCTGTTCGTACGGAACACGATGCCGATGTTCAACAAAGCTATTCATCAAATTATCAGCGACCGTTGTGCTAGTAGAAATAATGTCATTTAAACACAATGGTAATAGATAGTTTCCGTGGAAAATCAGTAGATGTCAGTTGCGATTGCATCAAACAGATTTTATCATTGAGTTGTCCTACTAGTTTAGTCTTTATACAATGTTAATATTATTATTACCTCATTAAGACCTGGTGATAAATGCCTAAAATACTTGTGAAAACTATTCCTTACAGCCAATGATGCAAATATTGTATTATTAACCAGTGCTGATCTTAAATCTGTTAAAGCTCCCGGAGAATGCATTCTAGGATCTTCATAGAGATGTCTTGTAATCAGATAATCCAAAACAGCATCTCCTAGAAACTCTAACCGTTGATAACAATCAGTAAGACGATTTGGAAAATATGAAGCATGGGTCATAGCTTGTAACAAATAGGAACGATCTCTAAATTTATAACCAATATGCCTTTCAAATACATCATATCCATCTAACAATCGTATTAATTCTCCTTCTGGATCTGGAATATGTCTTAGAAGAGGAGATCGTGGAAGTTTAATTTCTCCGTAAGTACCATCTTCAGATATTGGTAAAACTCTTATTCCTAACCATGCCATAAAGAGAAGAGCACCTCTAGGTCCACATTCGATTAAATATGCACCAATTACAGCCTCAACACAATCAGCAATACTTTTATCAGGTATACTGTGCTGTGTTACCAAATTATATGGAATTGCAGAACAAGCAGTATTAGACATAGCAAAACCTTCTCCCCGTTCACGTACCATTACGCAAATATCGTCCAAAGTCATATTTCTCGTTGCTGCCATATCAGCCACCGACCAACAATTGGCAGGATATTGCGCATCGATGAGCGCTTCTTCCAACTGTTTAGGTACATAAAAACAAGGTGGTAACCAGTTATCGTGAGGATCAAACTTTGTAGCTATCATAAATTCCCCTAAAGCTTTTCGTCGACCTAGTCGATAAAGATTCAAATTACTGACTTGTTTCGACCGCAGGTGACTTAACTTTCCTTCATGAACATTTTCATATTTAGAATAAAGGTAATTAGTAATAGCATATTTTAAAAATGAATCACCAATTGTTTCTAGTCTTTCTAAATTAATACCATCATTAGCATTTGACATAGTTAAACCTTGAAGAAGTACATTAGGACTAGGTCCAGGGTGCTCACTTAAGTTCGGTTGTTTATCAAAACTAAATGCTAACTTTTCCGATATGTCATATTCATTATCATTTGTTTCAGATATATTATTAACAACAGCTGCTACATCTTCTAAGTCGATATTCAATAAAGAGAAATCAATTAATTCTTCTGTGTTTAATCCATCAATTGATGGTGCCGCTTGATCTCTAGATAAATTTTTATCAAACTCTTTGTTTCCTGGTATTAATATTCCACTAGAAAGAATATACTTTTTATTTCTAGCACATGCTTCATGAAATTCTCTTTTAAGAGATTCAGTAAGTTCATTTTCTTCCTCTATTTTCCAAGCATTCGAATCATTGTATAACTTAAATGCTTTATCTCCAATCTCATCATCAACATCATCATCAACAGCTTCCGCTTGATGTTCACCTGTAAATTCAATTCTTAAACCACCCCAATCAGAATCTGAATCATCATCAAGTAAATCAGATTCACTATCCGAAAAATCATCATCATAAATCGTATCCAAGTTCATCCAACTTGTCGGGGAAGCATAACGAACTACAGCACTTGAATTTCCTGAGTCAACAGTTTCAGCCATTTCATTACACCAAGTCCCTATTTCTATCCATTTATCATCATTTGATTTTTCTTTTGTTAGAGACCCTGTTTCTTCATCTAAAGGAATGGATTCATTATCACTGTCTTCATCTTGAACAACCCCATTTTCATCGACTTCACTTAATGTTGTTGAAATTGTCGCTTCATTTTCTTGTATACGTATATTTAAATTTTTTATTTTTTCTTGTTGTTTTTTAAGCTCATCGTCTCGGGATTTTTTAAGTACATCAGATAAACTCCAACCAAAATTGAGAGATGGCCATTTGAAATCTACAAACGGTATAAATTAAATGGAAAAGAATCATTATCTATTAGAGGAGCCTTGTTTATATATTATAATGTATTTAAACATCGTTAATTGGTGTTTATTATAATAGTGAATAAATACCTTGTGATAAGTCGGATCTGCCTAAATTCAAACATTTTGCAACGGTTCTCCTTATTTGATCAGCTAGCAGTAAAGCATTAATTCTGTAAAGTATACATGGTAAAGCAACTGCTTTTCTCCACAATGATGCTGGAAACGGATGAATGGCACAAAGTTCTGGGACTAAAATTTGTTTTTGTTCAAGATTTTCTCTCTTGGCTCTTTTAGTTTCTTCACTACTAGTTGGTAACGCAACACCCTTTCTATTGACGTACCTGGGTGTCAAGAAATTTAATCTAGCAGAAGTGTGATCAACGTCTAATAAATTTTGATGCAAATTTTGTATTTGAATACCATATTTTCGTTTGTAGTATTCTTCAAACGTAGAATATTCAGAACCCGGAAATGCTGATGATGGATTTAAATTTGAACAAATTTCAGCTACATAAAAATATTGTGGTTGATCTTGATTTCGATACCACGGCATAACTACTGCATCGCGATATTCATTTTCATTAAAACAATACCTCACCCGCTGTTCGTCGGCAATAAATGTTGGTGTAGTAGTTAAATTTTCAAATATTAAGTCAATAAACTTCCAGTGGACTTCTATGCCATTTTCATCTACAAATTGTATTTATTTATAGATACAGTAAATGAAAAATAGGTATAAGCTTACTTGCAATAGTTGGAACTATAAGGTAATTATTCAAAGAGGCATCTGGATTAAATAACATTAAATATTTTTGAAGACGTAATACACTTGTAAAAGTGTAATTTACAAACTCCCTAGTTTTTTCAATCTGTTTTTCATTTAGAATAATATTTTCAGAAATTAGTTCTAAATCTACACTAACTTCTCCCGATCTGGTAAATATTGGGAACGAACTTATCTAAACAAACATAACATATTATAAGAATATTAATTTTAAATTACTTAATAAAACTTACTTTAGGAATTTCTTTGTTGGTTAAAATGCCAAACCCCTGTGGGGAATCTTCAGGAGGGTAAATTTTTCTACCTCTAGTGTTTTGTTCTTCTGGTAAAGGACATGTTAACGTCATAACAATTTTATAAAAGTAAGTAGGTTTCCCTGGTACTGGATGACAATCTAATAACGCTTCAGCTATTCGTTTATAGTAATATTGTCTGCGTTTTGTGGTACCTTTTTAAGCAAAATTTAATAGTATGTTTTTTTTTTATAGCAACGTGATAGAACGAGTAAATCAACTTACCAGGTCGCATTTCCAGATGTTCATCATCTGATTCATCTAAAATATAATTTCCCCAATCTTCTTCAGTAGCTCTGAAATTTTCTTTATTTATTGGTTGTAAATAATCGTCCAACTCAGATGCTTTATGAAGGAGTTGGCATGCCATAAAAGCTACTGCTCTTCTCGCTAAAAGTCCATTGGGCATTGGAGGACTTGATATTGTTTGTTTAACTGGTGAATTAATTGGTAGTCTAATATTGCAAATATATTTGTTTAACGGTGTTTTTTCTTCGTACCAAATAGGTGTCAGTCTAGTAAATGTATCACTTGGTAATTTGGCACAATATTTATTGAGTAAAGGTATAGAATTAATTAAAGTAATACCAGGAGCATCATCTTGATTTATGGGCCTATATGGTTTACAAAATTTGCTGTATAAATCTGCTATTCGTTCTTCTTTCTTATCAGGTTCTAAACTGTAACATCTTCGTAGCAACGTATTTTCTACTTCATTATATTCCGCTAAGTCGTTAACAAAATCTTGGATTTGGTTCTCATTTCCTAATAAAATGTAATACGCGTCTGTTGCTCTCGCCCTTGCTTTACTTTGAATATAACTATGAAACGTTTTAGGGAGATCAAATCTAATGACTAAGTTACACTTTGGTAAATCACAGCCTTGTTCTAATACAGACGTTGAAACAAGTATATTGCATTCATGACATCTGAACTTTCTAAGAACTTCTTCTTGTGTTTTATGCTCATTTTCGGCTTCTCTTGGTTCACTAACAGAGTTTGCTATTTTTTCAACAGAAAATAATGTCGATACCCACCACAAATCTTCATCAATTTGAGAGAGGGTCTAAAAATGAACAAATACTTATTTAATAGAAAAATGCATGCACTAAATTAAATCAGAATGTTTCTCAATTTAATCCAACACATGAAGAAAATTAAAAGAGTATGGAAGTCAAATATACTTACACACAGCAAAGCAAATATTGCTTTTGCTTTATATCTACTGTGAACAAACACCAGAGCACATAAATTATCATCTGTTTGTGGTCTCTGATAAAGTGACCTTCTTATTCTTGGACCCTTAGATTTAAGTTTTGCTGGAATGGTTTCTTCTTGAGCTTTTTCTATAATTAAACTATTGGAATCAGGTTTGCTCCCTGGGTACTTGAACTGCTTTAGGACTTTTATAAACTTCAAAACTTTAGGAGTAGAGAAAGTTAGTAATTTATCTAGCTCGTTTTCGTAACTATCAAAAGCGTATTCACAAATACCCCGTACACTAACCAGAGTAGTAGAAGTCATACATAGAAGGAGATAATGTCTTTCATACGGTACTTTTACTTTAAGTTTTTCAATTTTAGATAATATGTTTAATGCAGCTTTATCAGCACCCCAAGGTCCTAAATCATCGAGTATTTCTAAAAATTCTTTCAACAATTCTAATGGAACTTCTCTAGGATCAGGAACTTGTTTAAATTCTTCTAAAAGATTGTCATCATCATAAATTTCACTAGGATCATATCTATGATCTTCTAAAAAACCAATTGTTTGGTTTACAATATTTATAATTTCCTGTTGTAACGTAGATGGTGGCCATTTAGGGCATTCTATTAGTGTTTCATGGGGTCTACAAGACAATCGAATTAAAGTAACTATTTCAGATGAAGTATCTACATGAGAACTAAGTAATTTTTCTAAACGTCTTAATTCTGCTTCTAATCTATCCGGTTGTAATTCGGAACTAAGTAAACCTGTAGTTAACCCCAAGATTCGTGGCTTTTTTTCATCACAAAGATTATTGTATTCATTCATTATAACTTTAATAAATGATTGTCTATGCCCATAAAGGCAATCATCAATTACAATTATATTAAATATTGAAAAGTCATCCAACACTCCCATTTCTAATATTTTAACCCAAATTTCTGCAGTAGATATTATAACTCGATGCTTCTCAAATTGTTGCTGAATTTGTTCACAATGCAAATCATTATTTAATGCAATACTAATACAAGTCAAATCTGTTAGATATTTCACGTGTGAAGTCATTATAGGAACATTTTGTGGATCTAAAATAAACAGTGCTTTCTTACCACTCTGGTTGCGCATCTGCCATGAAAATTCCTGCAACAATTTTACAACAATAAACGCTTTTGAAGAACTTGTGTTTGAACAAATTATTGTATTTTTAATTTTTGCAGAGTCCAATAGTTCCACTTGATACTCTTTTGGAGTAAATGTATGAGTATAAACACTCTCATTCATATAAGTCGACATTTTTGAATATTTTTCTTGAAAGATTGTAGTATAAATTGTTTAAATGAGCAAGTTCTAAAAGAAAACAAATCATATATATGGTATCTAAATTAACAAAATATATTTTTTTACATACAATTCATATATTTACGTCCACTAATAAAAAACAGGAAAAATACATGCTTTCTCCAACCATCTGAATAAACTGCAATTAGATGAAAACTAATTTTTTGAGCTTTCTGAATGTCCTCACAGATAGTCCTCGTATTTTAAATTTTATTCATTATATATCATTAATTGAATAAAGTTTTGAAGTACTTTAGTTACCAATATTCTTTATTTTATTTGTTGTTATTATTAACTCAATAAGAGAATCAGTTCTGCCAACAAATAAACAATCTGTCACCAGTGTCACCAGATTACACGATGCAGATTACCAACATAGACTTGGTCTCCGTTTACGAGATACCGTAGTCCCATTTGTCCATGAGGGTAAGGGTGCAGAACTTGTTCCTGTTTATGCGCAGGTCTGTGCGCATTGAAAAAAGTCACAAATTGATCTGAATTCTGCGCGAGAAATTCAAATTTGCATGCATTGTTGCCAGATCCATTGCATATCTGTAACAATCGGAAACTTGTGGAATACTGAAATACAACAAAATATAGCATTAAAAATACGGTTATACTAATTATCATGTTCTGTCCAATGGGCCTAAATTCACGTGTTAGATAAAAGGTTTTGTAAACAAACATTTTGGTTAGAATTTCTATTTGAAAATACTTTATTTTAAGTAAGTATGTATGTTCAAAACTGTTAAAAGATTAAGTTATTTGGATTTTAGTGTTAATTATAGGCCAAGTTGTAATGTAATATTTAAATCAAAGTTAAAAACAAAATAATAGATTCTCTAGAAGGCTACAAAACATTTTAATAGTCTTTTAAAAACAAGAAAAGTTTTAAAGCTGTATTGAATGAATTTATTGTATTAAGATCAGAGATTTATCCATATGTGTATTTGAAAAACGTTACAAAATATTCAGTATACTCTTCAGAGTAAGAAACTCGTTAGAATAGGTTAAAATGTCCGATTTTTACTGTGTGGACCTTCCACAATAGCTTTATGTAATCATTTGGTTTCATACGCCAATCTAATTCCATATTAACCAATATGTACATCGGAAAATATAACGTACTCAAAAGTCTTTATTTGTAATAATTCAATTTATGAATTTAAAAGAAAATTTGGACAAAAAGATGCAGATGATATCTGTTTACTGCACCTTATAAGTAATTGAATTTTAATAATAAGGGTCTACAAAAAAAAACAAAATAAATGTAACAATGTTTATTGTACAAAAAAAAGTAAAAATAATAAAAACATAACATTTTATTTTCAATATATGTTTATAAAATTTAAGGTTACTCTGTATAAACGTATTAACAAATAATATCATTCATCATTTTTGTACATAGATTAAGACCTTTCAGAATTCATCAAAAGTTTGTTAAACATGATACATTATTTACATTAAAATATGAACTATTCCAACTACAATTCTTATTCTATAAAATATGTATTCTAAAATAACTGAAAGTTTTCTACATTGTATATGACTAATAATATTTATTGTAATTAATATTATACATTTGGGCTCAATAGGCTTGCCTCAGCCCTTCCTGTATAATAATAATAATATATAAATTTTTTAATATAATTGGACATATCAAAAATTAATGATTTTGTATGTAATATTACTATCAAAACACTTAAAGTAACAGTTAACACCCTAAAATTCTATTAATTAATCTAGAAATGAAAAAACATTTTATAAATTAACACGCACATTTATAATGTACACAAATGGAAACTAAAAAGATAAAAACAAAAAAAAGAGTCTTCAATTAAAAAACTAAACAGGATCACAAAAAAACAGTTTTCTTTACATTTAATAAGTTTATAACTGAGGACACGCATATATTACTATAAAATAATTACAGTAACAGTAACAAATATTATAAATGATAACAGATTTGTAATAAACATTAAAAAAAAACGAAACACATACTTATATTTGAACAAGTGCATTTTAAAAAATCTAAGCTTTTTACCAATATACACTAATAAAGATGGGAATTAAATTACTGGTTTAAACAATTAGATTTTATTCTCTGACTGTGGTCATTTCTATTACATACAAATAAGTTTGGATTTGATAAGATAATTGGAAACTAGTATTATAAAGTACCATCAGTAGGAAAGAACTATTATGTTTAATAAACTGATCCACTTTCTCTCAAAAGGAATAATGATCATTCCTACAAGGTGTCAGCAAAAATTAGATCGAACATAAAACCAATTTATATATTGTGTAAACGTTAGTTTCAACAATAATTTTCGAATCCTATTTTTAAGATTGCAAGGTTGTGCAGTATCATAAACTTTTTGTTACAGTTTTTAACCAAAAATCATAACTTATAATTTATACACAAAATTAATCCCAAGAGTGTTGTTAAAATTGGTTATAAATTTTTCCTAGGTACAAATTGTAGGAAAAATTAAAAAAAAACATTCGATAACATATAGTTTAAAACTTTAAATACCTAAATGGTTACTAACATAATAGTAACATAAATAATTAAAAAAAATCAAAGTAAAAAGTTTAAGATGAATGTTTAAAACCAATCTGTTTGTATTGTCAGCTAACCTAGACCGAGGCCACAAGGATCTGGGGGAATAACAGCGAGGTTAATTTTATCAAGAAGTTTTAAGTCGTTAAACTATGAGATATTAAAAATACACGATTTTATATTATATATTCAATTTATTATACATAATTTATATTAATATGATCTGTGTCACAATAATAAAGTTTTTTTCGGTATTGATCTATATTTAATTAAATATTTCATCGATTCTAATATTTTATGGCCTTCAGACAATAATTATATGTAAATTAAAGCTAATTTTTAAAAAATGCAAAGAGAATTAGGACTTAGAGTAGATAATACTACTCGTTTAAAACACTTCAATTTGTCCAAGTAAACAAATTCTAGCCATCGTAAATTTGAACGCGAGAGTTGGCAACAGCGCTCGCCATAGTCAACCTGACTTTAAAGCTGGATTTATAAACTTGACGTTGCTGTTGCCGTTCCCGTTGCCGTTTGCAGTTGACGTTACGTTTGCAGTTTGCTGTTCACAGTTCAAGTTGGTGTATTTATAAACCTAACGGTGGTCTAGTGCGAATGTCAAAATGCTTGGCAACATGACAACTGACTTTACTGAGTTTTGTTTTTTTTTTGGTTTATTTGTTATATGTTAAGTTATTGGACATTTGTTACAGACATTTATTTAGTTAGTTTTGAAGTTATTTGGACATTTATATATTTGACAGTGTAATGATAATGATTAATAATAATAATAATAATAACATAAAATACTACATATAAAAAAACGATCAGCAAACGAACCAAACCTAAACGAATAATAAAAGTAACAAGTAACAAATACCAACACTGCCATTTCTACGAACTTAAAATAGTTGACAGTTGTCTATTTTTAAAATAACGAGATTTAATTGGCCCATTGTCGAACTGCACGCCAACGGCAACAGCAAAAGATAAAACTTGGTCATCTTCGAACGACACCGAACGTCAGCGGAACGGAATCCAACTTCCGAACGTCAACGACTACGGACTTTATAAATACGAGTTAGGGATACCTTGTTTTTAACTTTGAACGGTAACGGCAACTGCGAACTGCAGCGAACGGCAACAGCAACGTCAAGTTTATAAATCCAGCTTAAAAGCGCGTTCTGTCTGGGTACAACTTCTGCACCCTTACCAAATAACTTTATTTACACAAATAACCTTTAATAAACGTGGTACAGACAAAGTGTAATATATCGAATGAATCTCCTTTCTTGTTGTTTCGATTCGTTGCGCATGGCAAGACGGACTTGTCTCGCATTCCTCCACTGTTGCCGGTTTTCAAATTCTTCCGAACATTCACCCCCCTTTGGCTGGCTTCGTCAGGCAAGAATTGGTCATCCACAGGTAGTGGACATACCCTGTCCCATGCTCTCGTGGTCTCACCATTAGCGGTTTTCAACGAGACAATTCTCGCAACACCATCTGCCCCATAATGCACCTTGGTTACTCTACCCAGTGGCCAATACAAAGGTGGACTGTTTTCATTTTTGATTAAGACCAAAGTACCTGGTTTTAATTCATTAGGATATGATCGCTTCCACTTGGAACGTTGTTGTAAAGTAGACAAATATTCTGAACTCCATCTCTTCCAATATTGTTGCACAAGGGCTTGTAATCTCTGGTAATAACTTAATTTGTTGTCTGGAATCTCTAATACTGAAGCTTCAGGAACAATATTCGCCACATCTCCAATTAAGAAATGGTTAGGTGTTAAAGGACTAAGGTCGTTAGGGTCATCAGATAATGGAGTAAGAGGTCGGGAATTCATTATAGCCTCGATCTGAGTGAAAACTGTTGACAAACCTTCAAAATTTAATACAGCCCTACCAACTATTCTTTTTAAGTGATACTTGGCTGCTTTCACTGCCGATTCCCATAAACCACCCACGTGAGCAGACTGTACCGGAATAAATTTCCATTCTATATTATTTTCACTTAAGTAACGATTACATTTAACGTCAGAATGCATACTAATTAAAAACTTATAAATTTCCTTTAGCTCTCTACTAGCTCCAATGAAATTAGTACCGTGGTCAGAGTGCAAATATCTGACCAAACCGCGACGAGCAATCAACCTCTTTAGCGCATTCAAGAAAGACTCGGTAGTCATATCGCCAACTAACTCCAAATGTACAGCCTTTGTGATAAAGCATACAAAAATACAAAGATAACCCTTTACTATTTTACTATTACGTGTTTTGCCATCCTTGATGTGGAACGGACCAGCGTAATCAACCCCAGTAGAATAAAAGGGACGCGCGACTTGAACCCTTTCCCTTGGGAGTTCACCCATTAAAGGTTCCTTCGTAATAATCGGCCTTGCTCTGAAACACGTCATGCTTTTAGGTATGATTCCTTTAACCGTACTTCCGCCCTTAAGTGGCCAATAGGAATGTCGTAACATAGCCAAAGTTAATTGCGGACCAGCATGAAAATTTCGTTCATGTTCATGATTAATTATTAAAGTAGTTAAATAGTGTTTATTAGGCAGAATCACTGGATGTTTTTGATTATAATCTACCAATGAATTTGAAATTCTACCCCCTACCCTTAATAAGCCTTCACTATCTATAAACGGGTTTAATGTCAATAGTCTACTTTTACTCGGAATAGGTTTTCCCGTATTAATTTGCCTTATTTCGTCCGCAAATTCAGTTGACTGACATAGCTTAAGCAATAGAGTAAGCGAACGTTTTAACTCAGCAACGCTTAATTCACCGTAAAATTTATCATTTTTATTTAAAGCGTTATGTTTGTATCTTAAACAATAAGCTACGACACGATTTAACCTTATTAACGACGAGTAATTTTTAAAAATACTTTCGTATTCAACATTCAACAAATTAATTTCAATCCCCCTTTTAAATTCAAGTAAATCCATATTTTCTACATTTTTTACGTGCGTGATTGGCCAATGTTCATTGCTCAAATTTAACCAAGATGGTCCTGACCACCACAAATTATTATTTACTAAATCTTGAGGCGCACAACCACGAGATATAATGTCCGCAGGGTTTTCCTTTGAACCCACATGAATCCAAGTACCGTATGTTAAACCCTGTATCTCAGTAACCCTATTTGACACAAAAGTTTTTAATTGATTGGGAGTAGTCGATATCCAAGCCAAGACTATACTTGAATCACACCAATAGCAAATATCCGATATTGATATGCGCAGACATTTTCGTACCTTGTCAATCAATTGAACTAACAATAATGCTGCATTCAACTCTAATCTCGGTAAATTTATGGTCTTTAACGGCGCCACTCTTGATTTAGAGCATATCAAAGCTACTCTTATTTTACCTGACGAATTCACCAACCGCAAGTATACGCAAGCGCCGAACGCTTTCATAGACGCGTCGCTAAAACCATGTAATTGTATATTTTTCGAATTAGTTATTAACATATGTCGCGGTATCGATAAATTGGATAATATACAGAAAACTGACTGCTTAAATCTAGCCACTCCGTGTATATATCCAATGGCACTGATTCATCCCAGTCCGACTTCAATTGCCATAAAACCTGTAATAATATTTTTCCTTTAACGATGACTGGGCCCACCAGACCCAGTGGATCAAATATTCTTGCTATTGTCGAAAGAATGGACCTTTTCGTAACAGCTTTAGACCTGTCAAACTCGCAATTATGAACGATTTGTAAAATATCCGAATCTGAATTCCAAATTAATCCTAACGTCTGGATTGTGACATTGTCGCTTATTAAGTGTTTACAAGATTCCGATGTACTTAAATCCGATAAAATCGCATTATCATTAGCAATCCATTTTCTTAGTTTAAATTTACCCTGTTCTAAAATTGCATCTAATTGATTTTTCAACTCAATAACCTCATCCAACGAATCAGCTCCACTTAAAACGTCATCCATGTAAAAATCATTATCTATAACTAAACATACCTTCGGATATTCATCCTTGTTCTGGTTAGCTAGTTCATGTAAACATCTCGTTGCTATAAAGGATGCTGGAGACGTTCCATAAGTTAACGTATTAAGTTCAAAAATCTTGATCGGTTCTGATTGATCGCTGCGCCAAATTATCCGCTGTAATCGCCTCTGTTCTTCAGTGATTAAAATTTGCCTATACATTTTCTCGACATCCGCAGAAAATGCATATTTGTGAGTTCTAAATCGTACGATAATAGAAAATAAATCATTCTGTATAGTTGGACCTGTTAACAACGCATCATTAAGTGAAATTCCGGAACTAGTTTTTGCGGAAGCGTCGAACACCACTCGCAATTTCGTCGTAAAACTAGAATTTTTTACTACACCATGATGAGGCAGATAATAACTTGGTTCCAGTGTAGACGAATCCTGTTCTTCATTACATTACTTCATATGATTCAATTCTATGTATTCAGACATGAAATCCAAATATTGCTTACGAATGACTTCATCCTTTGCCAACTTATGTTCTAATTTCGAAAATCTTTCAATTGCCTGGTTTTTTGATTCACCCAAATTGTCTATGATTCGCTGGCAAGTAGGTAATGTGACAATAAATCGCCCATCCACGTCCCTTCTTATCGTTTCCGTAAATTTCCTTTCACACAACTCTTCCTCGTTCGTCAATTTTCTTTCAGCTTCTACCGATTCGCAATACCAAAATTTTTCTAACTGAGTCGAGATGTTATTTTCTAACGCAACATTACACCTTTGCTTCTGAATATAAGATGCATTAAATTGTATCGGACCCGCAACTATCCAGCCTAATTTCGTTTTCTGCAATAATGGCATTCCTGGACCGATAACAATTTGTCCGACGCATAACAACTCCCAAAACACCCCAGCACCCAATAAAACATCGATATTTCCTGCTGTGTGAAAGTCAGGATCGGACAATTTTAAATTTTCCGGTATTTTTAAATTAGATTTATTAAACGATATACTCGGAAGCTTGTCAGTAATTTTATCAATAACCAAAAAATCTAAATCTTTTTCGTACGCATTGTATCTAGATTTAATTTTAGCGACCATACTATATTTCATATGCATTAACGAGTTACCGATACCAATAATTGGGACATTAATTTCCTTTAAATTCAAATTTAACCTTTCAGCCATGTTTTTACTAATAAAATTAGTGGTTGAACCGCTATCCAATAACGCTCTACAGTATACACATCCTTTTTATTACGATCCTTAATAATAATTACAGCCGTCGATAACAAAAATTGCGATTGATTATTCAAAGTTGAATGCATTACCAAACCTTGATTTTCTAAGTTACCGCTGCTACCGTTACTACTTACAGATTCACGATTTGAGTCCGTCGTTTGTTCCAACGACGTCGAAGGAACCGGTGCGGCGGCGTTTCGCTCCGAACACTTTTCAAAATGAAGCAAACTATTGTGTTTTCTTTGACAGTACCTGCAGGGTCTTGAATCACACGCAGACAGAAGATGCCCGGGGCGTAGACAATTTACACACAATTTCCTTTTTTTAATTTCATCAAACCTCAATTTTATAGGAATTTTTAACAAATTTCGGCAATTATAAATGGTGTGAGACCCGTTACAATAATGGCATTTTAATGTACGAGAAGTTAATAGCGTTGTTTGAAATTGTCCGCTGGTAAAAGGTTTTTTAACTTTATTTTTATCAAATTTGACGTCTACTTTATTCGTAGTATCAATTTCGCCTTTGTTCGACTCTATATTACGCAATATATTTCTTTTTTCCTTAATAAAATCCATAAATTCCTCAAATCTTATATCATTTGATTTTGCTAATCTGGTTTCCCACTCGCGTTCGGATCTTTTATCTAATTTTGTACTAAACAATTGCACCAGCATCGTATCCCAAAATTCTGTTTTTTCGCCCAAATTAGCTAATGCCCTTAAATACTTTTGAATATGATTTATTAAATTATTGTATTCATTAAATGTTTCATTTTTTATGCTCGGTGTTTTAAATAACGCGGATATATGTGCTTTTTTGATCATCTTTTTACTGCTGTAAGTTTCTTTTAATAAGTTAAAGGCATCTGAATAATTTTCATCGGTTACTGCAATATTTTCAATTATTTCCAACGCTTCTCCCCTTAATGCTCCCGTTAAATAATGAAATTTTTGATAATTATTTAATACTGAATTATTGTGAACCAAAGTGACGAAATTATTTTCGAAGGATGACCATTCGTGAAATTTCCCGGAAAACGTTGCTAACTACTGTATTTCAGGCAATTTTAAATTTACTTGACCAGTTGGTCCGCTCCCTGAATCAAGGTTATGCTGATACACATTAAAATTCGGTTGAATATGCTTATTATCACATGCGCTAAACATGTCCAAAGCCCTCGCTATAGTATCGAAATAATCATTTTCTAATTCCTCTCCCGCATTCTGCTCATCACAACTTAACTCTTCAATTTGAGATTGAATTGATTCAAATTCCGCCCACGATTGTTTTAAATTGTCTAATCGAGTTTGAATTTGATTAATAGATTGGTTTTGTAAGCTAAACGAATCCATAAAGGACTTAAATTTTAATAACTTTGATCCTAATTTACTTCAACTTTTTAAAAGCTCCGATAAAATGGCTTCTTTATTATCGTTTTCATCAGAATCCGACATTTTAATTTATTTAAATTACTCAGATCGTAACTACAACTACTATTAGGAATAGATAAATGGAAAATAGGACTAACCTGGCGAACTTGAAAAATGGGAAGACTGCTACGCTTCGTTATAATTAAATTTTCGGATTTCTTCCTGCTTCGTGCCGGTCGTACCTCGTGTCGCGTTGACCACGCCCATTCAAGTGGTTTTGGATAAACTTTACATATAATATACACACTAAAGGCCTAAGCCCTAAAGGTCGTTCAGAATAGAAACGTCATATTACTTATAGACACACTTAAGGCACTATAAACATAGGTATTATCGTCAGCCATGTTTTGTCCAATGTCAACCACAAAACTAGAGATAATAGAACAGATGTGTTGAAGCCTAATATAAAGTTGGCAACAAGTTCCGACATCAGCGCACCATGTTTTTGTTTAAAATTTTACTTTAACACCCTTTTTATGCTTAAAGTACCTTAAATTTATTTTAAACTAAAACCGCTAATAGTACTTACTCTGTTACTATAGCGTTATAAGTACTTTTTCGCTTTTCGCACTACCAGCTAGTTTAGTTCCCATTTTCACCACAAAATACGATTGCACGTGTCTCTTTAAGTTGTCTATGGTCTGACACGTAAATTGATTGACATTGGAATAAAAATGGCTGATGATAATACCTATATCTATAGTGCCTTAACACACTCGTCTGGGTGAAAAATTTTCATTCTGAACGCACCCCTGGATATCGAAAGACAAGAGGCCAACCAGAGATATTATAATTATATTGTCCCTGTGTACGCAGTTATCTGTCCGCGTCCACTATATAGAGGGAATTAATACATAAAATACCTAATAAACTTTTTTAATCTGGCGATTTGTCCGATATTAAGAGTTGTCCGTAAATAAAGGTTTCACTGTATTTAAAAAATAATAAGCGGGGGGTATTAGAACATCGATATAACACCTAAAAATGTGTTTAGATTTTTTTTGTCTCTCTGTATGTCACATAAAAACTACTGATCCGATTCGAATGCGGTTTTCACAGATGTATTTGTCTTCTTTCAAATTAACATCTGGTGTATAAAAATTTCTCCCCCCACCCCTTTAACGAGGTGGGAGGAGAAATTTTTATACACCAATCAACACGCCACGCGAACGACGTCGCGTGTACATCGATATGGAACCCAAAAATGTGGTTAGATTTTTTTGACTGTCTGTTTGTGCGCGCATCACATGAAAACTACTGAATCGATTCGAATACGGTTTTCACAGATATATTTGTCTTCTTTCAACTTACTATCTGGTGTAAAAAAATTCTTCCCCTCCTCTTTAACGGGACAATAGAGGGGGTCAAATTTTGTATGAAAGTATCTCATTGATCCATTTAAAAATACCACTGAAATAATACAAAACATGCATACATACGTGCTATAATTTAATTTTGATATTCGAAATTAGATTGCGCTACGAGGTTATTAAAACGAGCTATCATTGTTTTTTAATCACAAGTGCATATACTCACAGATAATTAGGTTTAATGTAGAACGGTCATAGATCAATATTATAAGATAGTCATAATCGGTGTTGTATGATTTATTATTATCAAAATCTGTTCAGTGGTTGCAGCATGATTGACTGACAAACATGAAATTTTAAATAAAAAAAATTAAAAGTAGTTATTTTACTAAGGATATACCTACAGAATGATTAAAATTAAATATTTATATGTAAAATAGACAGTCATTAAATCATTTGTGAATGTCCCAATTCCACGCGGGCAAAGTCGCGGGTAAAAGCTAGTTGATGATAGTATTAATAACAAAATTGAAACAGCGATGAATATTTTATCGGAGTCATCGAATATACATCCAGATTTACAAGCTATTCACACCAATAAAGAATTTACTATATCAGAATAGTCACAACAGAAAATTATTTCATTATATTGTATGTTAACAATAAATCTTATAAAGCATGTGATTTACGATTTACGAAACACTAACCAAGAACAACAACAAAGTCCAAAAAGCAACAGCAATCCGGAAACACCAACTATAGCAGTTTTTCCAAAAAAAGGGGCAATGGTTTTTGATGAAGTTCAAAATTTTCTTAAGAATAGAATATCAAAGAAAACTTGCTTGGAAGATATTAATAGCACCGAACAAAAAGATAACAAGCGGACGGAAGAAAGTAAAAATAAAGAAGAAAATAAATCAACGAAAGAAGCTACAAACAACGAAATACCAAACAGAATCGTAGAAAAAACCAAACCATCAAGAACAAGACTAGGGAGCAAGAAAAAGAAGTAGATTTTTAAGGAAATTTTATTTTTGAGAAGGATATTTTATCTCTTTTTTTTAATTAATACTTGTTTTTTAATTAAATTTTAGTTGATTAGCCACTTTGTAAATGGATCCATATATTAGGAATGTTAATTATGAATCTTATCCAACAATCGAATTTGCAGAATTAAATGATATTAATGAACATTACCAAAATTTAAAAAATAGTCACTTTAAAATAATTCAACAAAATATACGTAGTATAAATAAAAACCTATAAGAATTAAAAATATTTTTATCACAGTTAAATCACGCATTTGATCTTATTGTTCTTACAGAAAAGCTAAATATTCCTGATTTAAGTTTGTATGCAATAAAAAGAGAGCAAGCAGTATATTTAGATAATACTTTTCAGCAGGAGACGAGAAAGCAGTCATGGCAAAAGATTAAAAAAAAAGCATTGTGTGGTTTTATGAAACCACGGTAAAAGTGAAACTTTTTTTTACCCTATAGACATTTAACTAAAAATTTTTCGAATCATATTCCATTAAGGGTATAAAAATCGCTTTAACAAATCGAAAATTGAAATCGAAAATTGAAATAATCGAAATCGTAATCAAAATTGAAATGAAATCTAAATCAAAATCGAAATCAAAATTAAAATCAAAAGGTGCGTGTGTGCGATTCACACACGATAGAAGTAAAAACTTGAGTAAATCTACAAAAGAATGAAATGAATATATACCTATAACAAAGGTAGGATAATTACAAAGTTTATTTGTTTAAAAATGAAAGTGTTTTGATTAATTTTAAAAGATTTTATTTAATATATGTTACATAATTTATTGCTCAAGTTCCATATTTTCAGTTTCAAAAATTATTAATTACGACTAATATTTTTAAAACGTTACATGTCGTAGATACTTACGCAGTCGAAGTTCGTATTAATACGAATAGGTAAAATATAAACGTTGACGTTACATGTCGTAGATACTTACGCAGTCGAAGTTCATATTAATACGAATTAAATAGGATTGTTTTCATTAGCAGATGTGCTCACTCCCGTACATTTTTGTATTAAACTATAAGCGCCGCCTACTTTATACTTTATACCTACTCGGCGTTCGACCGACATGCGACATGCACTTAAAACGATCCTATAAAAGTTTCACTTTAAAACTTTGCATAATTCGTTCAAAAAATAAAATAGATGACCTCCCCCAATCAATATCTAATGTAGGAAATATAAAAGATCATTTTAAATCTGTTTGTACAAATAATGCTCCAAATTTTGAGTTTTTGCAATATTATTATTCTAGGACTTATCAAAATATTCCAAATCAATTTGCCTTTTCCCCTGTAACTAACCATGAGGTAAAACAAGTTATATTTTGAATTACTTCTAATGCCATGATAACCTTACAATAAAAAGGATTAGTCTGTGTTGTCCTCTGCTGATAGATTATATAAGACATATTATCAACTTTGCTATCGAATCATCTACTTTTCCTAATTTATGGAAGCAAACATTAATATATCCAATTCCTAAAATTAAAAACCTTGCTCATATTCTGATTTGTGTCCTATCAGTATTCTGCCTGTTCTCGCTAAAGTGTGTGAGAAAATAATTTTGAGGCAGTTACAGTGCCACTTGCAAGAATACAATATACTCCCATCAACCCAGTCTGGCTTTCGATCTGGATATGGATGTACATCAATAGATGGTGGCGAACTTTCAGTACTTGTGTTGTTAGATTTTTCCAAGGCCTTTGACACGATAAATCATGAATTACTAATCTCTATTTTACATTACATCGGCCTTGGAGAAGGTGCACAGCAGTTCTTTCGTTCTTATGTAACGAGTCACTCACAGACGATTGTGTGCAGTGGTGTGTCATCTTCATAATACCATCTGACATCTGGGATACCTCAAGGATCAATATTAGGTCCAGTTCTATTTAATATATATTCCACATTTATTATGCGAAACATGAGGTATTGTAAATCATACATGTATGCGGATAACACACAGCTGTATGCATCATTCACTTTAGTTCTATCAAATTTTAACTACTGTCATGTACTTTATAATAATTGTTTAACTAATATTGATAAACTAAGAATTCAACTTGTCCAGAACTCCTGTCTTAGGTTTATTTATGGAAAAAGAAAATGTGATCATATTTCGCACACTTTGGAGTGGGCAGACTGGATGAATATGACTGCTCGCAGAACCTTACACTCTGCTTGCTTCTATCATAGAATAATAATATCTAAAACGCCACCATATCTGTATAATAGGATACGGTTCAGAACGGATGTACATAATTTACATCTTAGGCACAGAAATGCCATAACAATACCTGCTCACAATACAGAATATTATAAAAGATCATTTACCTACTGTATATCAAACATCTATAAAAATACCTAATAATATTAAAATATTTTCTGTGCCTCTCTTTAAAATTAAATTGAAGAAACTACTAGCCAGCCATTATGTTGATCTCACGTAACTTACCAGTTAAAGTTAATTGTTCTGTATATTGAGCACAGTTTGTTCATTTGATGTACAATAAAAATAACTGCTAAGCAATTGAAATTTAAAATTAACATTTTTTAATATCTGCACATTTTAGTCTATATAATGATACGATCATGCTGGTTAATTAGTTTTTAAGTTTTAATAATCACAATTTATAAAAAGAACTTTTTATAGTAGAAAGTTTTTTTTACTGATTTATAGGTCATATTACTATCATATAAATTATTTTGTTACTTTCACATGTAAGAACAAAAAAAAAGAAAAAAACTTCTCTCTCGCGAGATCGATCCCATTACGATAACCCAACATTCCAAATAGAATTGTCACAATTAGCCCCTTATCCAAATAGGCCACGCCAAACTTATATGAAGTCTTTCAAAATGATATGTATACATATTTAATTTAGTAACAATTCAGTATAATTTCGAAATCTATGTATATGCCTAAACACACTTGAAACATGCATTGTCATCCAGTTCTTAGCTATCCTGAAAATTTCAGAGCTCTAGGTAGTCGGGAAATAGGTTTAAATTCGATTACAAAATTCCACGGAATGACACAGAAACAAAGATCACGGCGAAAATATAAAAACTTTCGAAAATACAAATTGGAATATTTTCTTTTAAGAAGGTTGGGCGATTGCGAGTTAAGGTGTTGGGGTTGCACTGAGCTGGCGGAGGATCGAGCTGACCAATCGCAGTTGGTCAGGTTGAGCAAAGCCCTTTTGTCTTGGGTTAGATTTTTTTTTAGAATAAAATTCTGTAAAGTACCTCATTGTAAAAAATAAATAACCTGGACAATAAAAGATTTATTTATTTATTTAATTTATTTATTTATATCAGAATAGTCACAACAGAAAATTATTTCATTATATTAAGTGATAGTTAAAAAAATTGTATGTATTACGAGCAAAAAGTATCATTATTGCTCTTGAGCAATAATATATGTATGACTTTCGCTCTTAATACATAAATAACTACAAATTTCCGTCGACCGTCCATTTATGATTAATTTTAACGCACTTAAAATCATTTATTAATGACCCCTATTTATGTACAATTTTCTATGAATCGACGATTTCATTACAGGCAAAAAAACAACATGCATTTACTCCCACTAAAACATTTAAAATCAAGTAGCCTCTCTTAGTAACAGCCATTGTTGTTTACATTATTTACGCGTTTAAATATCTCGATTTGTTAACCCCTCTTATTGATACACTTATTTGTTAAATAACTATTAAAGCATTCTGTTAATTAAGGCGGAAACATACTATCAAAACGTGACACGACGCCACGCCACCCGACGCATGTTAGTACCTCTCAATTCCATATATTTAATACAGTTAGAAGCACATAGACAACACGCTATGTGACCACACGCCGCAACATAAATATATGGACTAACATGCGTGGCGTCGTGTCACGTTTTGATAGTATGTTTCCGCCTTTATACGTGTGTATTACCCACATTTAAACGAATTTTCGTTAGTGTTAGTTCTAACCATATGATTTTTTAAGCCACTTTGTCGTATGAAACATTTCGAACAAAACTCACATTTGAAAGGTTTTTCACCAGTTGAGTTTTAATATGCTTTTTTATTTAATTGGATTCTATAAAACATTTTGAACAAATTTCACATCTGAAAGATTTTTAACCAGTGTGCGGTTTTAAATGACTGGATTCTGTGAAACCTTTCGAACAAATTTTATATTTAAAAGGATTCTCGTCAATGTGTGTTTTAATATGAGTTTTTAAACTATTGGAATGTGTGAAACATGTCGAACATATTTTACATTCAAAAGGTTTTTCTTTAGTGTGTGTTCTAATATGACTTTTTAAATGAGCGGAATTTGTGAAACATTTCAAACATATTTCACATTTAAAAGATTTCTCGTCAGTACCTATGTGTTTTAATATGATATTTTAAACTATTGGATTGTGTGAAACATTTCGAACATATTTCACATTTAAAAGGTTTCTCGTCAGTGTGTGTTCTAATATGAGTTTTTAAATTAGCGGATTGTGTGAAACATTTCGAACATATTTCACATTTAAAAGGTTTCTCGTCAGTGTGTGTTCTAATATGATATTTTAAACCATTGGAATGTGTGAAACATGTCGAACATATTTTACATTCAAAAGGTTTTTCTTTAGTGTGTGTTCTAATATGAATTTTTAAATTAGAGGATTGTGTGAAACATTTTGAACATATTTCACATTTAAAAGGTTTTTCTTTAGTGTGTGTTCTAATATGAATTTTTAAATTAGCGGATTGTGTGAAACATTTTGAACATATTTCACATTTAAAAGGTTTCTCGTCTGTGTGTGTTCTAATATGCCTTTTTAAATCAGCGGATTGTGTGAAACATTTTGAACATATTTCACATTTAAAAGGTTTCTCGTCAGTGTGTGTTCTAATATGCCTTTTTAAATCAGCGGATTGTTTGAAACATTTCGAACATATTTCACATTTAAAAGGTTTTTCTTTAGTGTGTGTTCTAATATGACTTTTTAAATTAGCGGATTGTGTGAAACATTTTGAACATATTTCACATTTAAAAGGTTTCTCGTCAGTGTGTGTTCTAATATGATATTTTAAACCATTGGAATGTGTGAAACATGTCGAACATATTTTACATTGAAAAGGGTTTTCTTTAGTGTGTGTTCTAATATGCGTTTTTAAATTACCGTATTGTGTGAAAACTTTTGAACAAGATTTACATTTAAAAAGTTTCTCGTTAGTATGAATTCTAATATGCTTCTTTAAAGCACAGGATGCTATGTAACATTTTGAACAAAATTTACAAGTGAAAGGTTTTTCACCAGTGTTATAAATATGCATTTTTAAATTTCTGCAATTTGTAAAACATTTAGAACACATTTTACATTTTACATCACCACTGTGAATTCTAATAAGTTGTTTTAATACACTTTTTCTTTTGAAACTTTTTGACCAATGTTCACATTTAAAGGATTTTTGTCCACTGTGATTCCTTATCTGTCCGTTGAAATTACCAAGATCTTCTAGGTTAATGTGTTTTGTAACAGAATTATTTCTTCTCAAGTTAACACATTTTTTGGAATTAACTAAAAAGTGATAAATATAGAAATGGTTTAAAAATAGCAATTTATCACAGAAAAATTGTCCACAAGAGGAACATGTTTCATAGAATTTTCCAATGTGAGGTTGCCCTTTTTTTGGCGCAGATAGGAAACCTGAAATAAATAAGCTCATTTCAATGGTAATAAATAGCAGTAATAAAAGAAAATATATCAATAATCTTTAGAGAAACATTTAAATAAAATATTGCAATTAACTTTACAAAAAAATATATATATTGGGTGTACCTTTAACAATACTAATATAAGAATTTTAAAGGTATAAATATTTTTTAAGTAAAATAATTGTTATAAATAATAAATCGAACATTAAAGAATAAAAAAATATGAACACCATTACAGTTAACGGTGCGATTTTCGTAAAATTGCAAAGAAACACTGAAAATGGAATATTTTTTTGTCGATATCATTAAAAAATTGTGTTATTCTGATTTGAAGATATAACGTTTTTTTGTGAAGAAATTTTGGCATTATTGAAAGGCAACGTTGTCAGATTTTGTACATTAAACTAAAAAGATGAAAAAATGATACAATCGTATCTTGCGCAATACTGTCAATATATCAAGATACATAACCTGGATTTGTGCCAGGTTAGAATTCCTAAATCAAAAGCACATAATGCTGCGAAGTTAATATAAAATATCGAAACACTTATGGGGACTTTAACACAATTTATTCACAAAATTGTAAAGATACACAGCACACTGCTGGTTAACGTCTAAACTGATTGACAATACAATGAACTATTATTTGAACTCCCCTTAACTGCCCATAAAGTCCCCATAAGTGTTTCAAATTGGTGTCAGGTGTGGGGTGAAGATACAAAAATGCCTGGAAAGAAGATAAATGAACTATTGGTGGCTGAGCTCAGAAGAGAGCTCGAAGAATTAGAGTTGGAAACTACTGGGACCAAACCTGTATTGTTGAATAGGCTCCGTGAATACTACCTAAGTAATAATTTGGACCCTGACGTTGTGCAGTTCGATGACCCGGTTCAAAAAGCAATTTCTGAACAATCACAGCGAATGACGAGCCAACAAGAACAAAACAACTTTCCCGGCTGCAAGAAGAACAATCGCAACAACTTTTCCGACTGCAAGAGGAGCTATCGCAACGAATGACGGGCCAGCAAGAGGAGCTATCCACTCATATAATGGGCTAGCTATCACAACGGATGTCTACCCTATCAGAAGAATTATCCAGTTCGTTCTCTCAGCAAATATCGCATTTGCGCTCCGAAATGTGCACTCTTCGAGACGAGTAAAATCAGCAACTGGCCAACTTGCGAGAGGAGATCAACCAGCAAATGCAGTCCGAAATAAGGAAGCTTCAACAAGAACAGGAAGACCAAACCATCCACCACTGCGACGGAGATGCAGAGATAACGGAAACCTGCCACGTAGACGTCAATCGACGAGGAAACGGAGAGGCGACCCAGGTACGAACGACGATGAAATCCCCGGCCTTCGATGAAAAGACTTCCTGGCCAAATTACCTAAAACAATTCGACGTAGCAGCCAGAGCAAATGGATGGTCATCCCAGGAAAAGGCATTGTCTCTAACCATAGCTCTGCGAGGCGAGGCTTTAGACGTCCTGCATTCATTGACACCGGATGAAGCTGACAATTTTGAGTTATTGGTTAATCGTCTAGAGATGCGTTATGGCCAAACTCATCTACAAATGGAGAAACTATCCAGGAGTTAGAGGCAGAAGTGGTAAGAATGGTAAGGTTTGCATATCCAAACGCAGCTGAAGATTTCCTGGAGTGTCTGGCGGTCCAAACCTTTACTGATGGTCTTCGAGACGCCGAGTTGCAACGGGCTGTAAGGTTGGCGCGGCCGAGGTCTCTTGTGCACGCCTTGACCATTGCCCTGGAGTTCGATGCGGCGACGGAGGCCTCACGTGGAGTTGCTCGACTAAGGAAAGTCACCGGTAACTACGACTATGCCGTTCATTCCGTCAGCGACGTCGAGGCGGTAGTGGAGAGATTAATGAAGTTATCTACAAGAAGAAGGCGACCAGTGAGATGCTGGAACTCCGGGGAATTAGGCCATAAAAGAAATACTTGCCCCCAAAAAGAAAAATCTCCTGCTAAGGTACCCCAGCAGCGGAAAAACAATCCCAAAGTCCATCACACCATTAAATTGGTAACTCTGCAACATCACTTGGACAGCTTATATGTAGATGGCCTCATTGGTGGGAAGAACTTTAGCATGCTGGTAGACACTGGAGCTACAAAAACTATCGTCCGACCATCCATCATTATGCGGAAGAAAATGTTGCCTACCAGTTGGAGACTGCGTACCGCTACCGGAGAATCTGCTAGAGTCTACGGTGAGATACAGGCGACGCTACAGTTTGGTTCAACCTGTCTTGTTCACTCGGTGCTGGTGGCTGACGTTGATGAGGATGTTGTTCTGGGCATGGATGTTATGCTCCACTGTGGTTTTTATTTGGATCTTCGCCGACGTATCCTTTGTACTGGTAATGAGGAAATATTCCTGCATCGAAAACAAGTTAACAATGCCTCGATTAAACTAATCGATGATATCGAACTTTCGGCGAGCTACGAATGTGTCGTAACAGCGAGGTTGGATGGACTGAAGCCAGATGGTACTCCAGCCATGGTAGAGCCAAAAAACCATGACCATGAATTAGGAAAAGGGCTCCTTGTGGGTAAGACTCTTGTTAGATCCGCCAAAGAGGTATCCATCCGGGTTATCAACTTGAACAATCACCCAGTTCTTCTCAGAAACAACACGGAAATGGGATGTTTAGAACCAGTTAATGACAAAATTAGATTCCTCTTTGTCAAAATTAGAAAAGAAACGGGTAAGAGATGTACTTTACCATTATAAACCTGTATTTGGTTCTAAAAGGAAACCTGGTTGGTTACTTCAGCAAAACTTTATCGAAAGCTGAAAAGAACTACTGTGTAACTCGGAGGGAACTATTAGCAGTTGTAAAATCCGTCGAACACTTTTATAAATATCTGTATGGCAGAAAATTCCTGATCAGAACAGACCATGCTAGTTTAAACTGGTTACTTAGCTTTAGAAACCCAGAAGGACAGATAGCAAGATGGCTCGCAGAACTGCAGGAATATGATATTGAAATGGAGCACAGACCTGGAACAAGACACCGCAATGCTGATGCACTTTCCAGAAGGCCATGTCGACCTGATTGCCCCCATTGCACCCGCATGGAACAGAACGAGGAAAAACTTGCATTAGTTAAGGTTGTCTCAGAAGACGACAGCTCTATGCTGGTGGAGTAACAAGAAAACGATTCCGTTCTGAAAAATATTCGGGAATGGACCGTCGTCCGTTGTGGAGAGAGATATCCTTCTCCTCTCCTGCTCTAAAAGTATATTGGGCCCAATGCCATTCTTTAATTTTGGGCGGTGGGCTCATTCAGACTTGTAGAAAATTCCGAGGGCACAGAAACAAGGAAACAAAAACAAATAATGGTCCCAAGAAATGGTATACCAGAAATTTTAAAACAGATACATAATGATAGTTCTGGAGGACATTTGGGTATCACGAAAACGCTGCAAAAGGTCCGAGATAGATTTTACTGGGTAAACTGCACTAACGATGTTAAAGATTGGTGTCGTAAATGCACCACATGTGCTGCCAGTAATGGTCCGCATCGAAAACCGAAGGCAGAAATGCAGCAATACCTGGTCGGAAGTCCTTTTGAAAGAATCGCAGTAGATGTATTGGGGCCACTTCCACAAAACGATGTGGGAAATAAGTACATCTAAGTTGTAATGGACTGCTTCAGGGTTGAAGCCTACGCAGTTCCCAATCAGGAAGCCCCCACTTTAGCAGGTATATTAGTTGAAGAATTCATAAGCCGTCTGATGGAATGGAGGAACTACCTGTCAAAAGTGGTGTCAGAGGGATTGGGATCGACATATTCCACTATTTCTAATGGCCATTCGATCGGCCATTAACGATTTAACAGGCCAAACGCCTGCTAAGGTCCTGTTCGGTAGAGAAATGAGGCTACCATGTGACTTGGTGTTTGGCTGTAAACCTGGTGAAGTGGCCCGTAAAGAATATGTCACCGAGCTTCAAAATCGAATGGAGAATATACACAACTTGGTGCGTGGAAAACTTAAATTATCTAGTGATCGGATAAAGAGGTACCATGACACGCGGACAATGGAAAAGAGTTACCAAGTGGGGGATTTAGTCTGGCTCTATAACCCCCGACGGCGTCGAGGCATTTGTCCCAAATTACAGAAAAACTGGGAAGATCCATACACCATCAAGAAAAAAATTAACGATATCATATATCGGATCGTGAAAATCCCCAGAGGGAAACCCGTCGTGGTCCATCATGATCGGTTGGCGCCACAGATATAGACAATATAGATCGGAAATAACCATTTGGCGAAATTCTAAAAATACACACGCGATTGAAATTAAGAGGTTTATGCTCATGCGCATTTGCTCTTTTATCGTTTTGAAGCGTATGACACATGTATCATCTTTCATTTGTGTCAATTGAAATTTTTATTATTTATTGTAAATTAGTTATTTGGCGTTATTAATCTGTGCTCAAAACGCTTTATACATTAAATTTAATAAGTTCAAGTTAAAATTTAAATTTTTAACAAATCCTGCTCTGTACGTTTCAATGCGCAGTCGCATAAACCTCTCTTTTTCGCTTTCAATTGTACGTATTTAATAAAAATGACATTTCCGATCTATATTGTCTATATCTGTGGTTGGCGCCTTACCAGTGAAACCACAGTGGAGGTGTGCAGCAGCTCCAAGAAGATGGTTTAGCTGGTTCAAGGAATGTGCGGGATTCCGATTTAGGAAATAACATTTCAGGAGAAATGAATCTAAGGAGGGGGCAGTGTAACGGGATGGCCGATTAGGAAAGGGGCCTTTACTTGAAAGACTATTTTTAAGGTTATTTGTTTCAGAATTTTCTCTCTCTTTCTAGTGTATAATGATTAGGTTCGATTTATGTTTCGCGTAGATTCTAGATTGTTCATTTGTCCTATATAAGGGGCTGTATGTGCAGTTAAGGGCAGTTCAATTAGTTTGAATAGTTCATTGTATTGTCGATCAGTTTAAACGTTATCCAGCAGAGTTCTGTGTATCTTAACAATTTTGTGAATAAATTGTGTTAAAGTCCCCATAAGTGTTTCAATATCAATCAGTCTATACAATGGCAAAACCAAACTGTAGACACTGTGTTTCGCTCTATTAGAGCTCATCAGTACATCACAAGTAAGGCTCAAAGAATTAGATAGCCAAGTCATGTTGAAAGACTACCAGAAACGAAAGTAACAAAAAAGAGACAGAGAGGAAGACACAGAAGGCAATGATTGACGGCAGTGGAGGAAGATTTAAAGCACCTAAGTGTCGGAAACTTGAAAGAAAAAGTCTTAGACAGGAGGGAATGGAGAAAAATCTCCCACCAAGCCCTAGGCATACAAGGCCTGTCGAGCTAATATACATTACATTTAATTACCTTTATAGGCCTAGTGACTTAATCATATTTATCAAAATACTAATTATGGATTTTTGGCAGAAATAACTTATTAGTATAAAATAAATATTTTGACTTATACCTATATCAAAATTTACGTCAAAAGAAAATATTTTAGAAAGCACTAAATACTTATGTTGTAAGGATACTTAACAAATTTTTACTTACGCTTTTTACATCTTGGACCCTGTTTCCGGGAATTTGTTTCGATGCGTCCCTCTGAACGTAACTCTTCAACAAAATCTTGAAATTCCATTTTGAAATCCGGTAAATCGCAACTAGAGTGCAATAGCTCTTCTTTACTGTCAAATTCAAGATTAGTCTCAAGAGTAGTTTGACTTGAAATATCTATTTCACTTTTATCATTTTCACTACTAATTAATAATTCACTTTTAATAGTGAAAGAATGTATTGAAGAATTGTCCATTGTTATGAATTCTTGTGAGTTTTCGTATTCTAACTTCGGTTCTCTTTTAAATATATTACTTTTGTGGGGCTGTTCTGGAACTGAAATCAAAAATAAACAAATGTACGAGTAAGTTTACAGTTTTTTTTACATGACTTTTGGCCATGATATTGTAACGGGATAACCGTAAAGGAAGGGACCATAATTTGAAAGATTGTTATTGACAGTTGATTTTTAGAAACTTCTAAAAAAATAATGTTTCTAGAAAATTCTAGAAACTTTTAAACACAATGACTACATTAATTAATGTTTCTAGAAAGTTCCAGAATGTTCATTTGTAGTATATAAGGGGATGTATGGGCAGTTAACGGCAGTTCAAGTTCAAATAGTTTATTGTATTGTCAAGCAGCTTAGACGATATCCAGCAGTTCTGTGTATCTTAACAATTTTGTAAATAAAATTGTGTTAAATTCCCCATAAGTGTTTCAATATTTTTTAACCATTTTAGCAGTGTGAATATTACTTCATTCACTTAAGTTGGCTGTTTATGTCACATTAGAATTTTTAAACTATTGAAGATTATATTACATGACAGATATATAGTTGCGGCAGTGGATGAAGATTTAAAGCACCTAGGTGTCAGAAACTGGAAAGAACAAGCCTTAGAAAAGAATGAATGGAGAAAATTCTCCAATCAAGCCCTAGGCTTGCAAGGCCTGATCCAGTTTCAAACTGTGTTCCATTATTAAATTGATTATTCCTTCTATTATCTTCATTACTCCTTGTTCCATATGAATTTGTATTACTGAATCGTTCCCCATATTGATTAACTTCATTTTCATTACATCATTTCTTTGCAACTAATCGAAATAAAACTTTTAAATAAAATAGCAGAAACAGTGATGCTATAATAATATATACATACATACATAAAATTTACCAAATATGTAGATGTAGAACCAAACCAGTAACTTTTAAACCAACTATGGAGGCCATAAACCGACTAATCGCTATCTCTTTTTACCAATTCCTCCTATTTCATATAAATTTATTTTGGTAAATATATAAATCGTTTAATCATTTTTTATATCGTCACTTTGGAAATGCAGAAAGCTTTATTCAAAATTATATCAAATTAATTTAATCAAAAATTAAGTGGTTAAAAAATGGTAAAATAGTGAAATCATATTTTGTAATTTTGAGTATAATAGCTAATTAAACTAACTGTAATATTCTATATAATATACATAAGCAAATTGTGTTACAATTGACGTTCAAAAAGTAAATGTCAAAAATCAAATCAACTTTTTTTCTAATGATTCCAACAGAATGATCTCTAGAATGTTGATATTAAGTTATATTTTCATGAAAATCGTACAAACAACTGTAAATCACAATTTAGGCAAATATAAGTAAAACATCTTTATTAAAATTTTTCCAATTTTGGTTTTCCTTCAAAATTTCTAAAAAATATTTAAACCCATCTGTTAACGTTACTTAATTCATTATATTATGCTTACAATATAATCGCTTTCTACAAACTAAAATTTAGAGTTTATATTTGTAAAATGTTTTTGATAAAATTTTAAATTACGTGCATGAGGAAACATAAATTATGTAAATATAAAAAAATTGCACAAACTTACATTTTTCCCTTGAATACATTTTGATTGTTTCTACTGTTTGTCGATTTTCACCAAAATCATTTGTACAAACAGGGAAATCAAATTCACGATGCATATTTTTTGTCTTAATTTCGATATCACTTATTCTTTCTTGCATATCCTCTTTTGAATCAACATTTAACACAACATTACTTTTAGTTGGAGAAACTTTTTCTCCACAACTTTCCGTCTTCATCTTACAAAGGTCGAATTGATGCAGGTTCTCGAATTCAAGTTTAGATTCTTCGAAAATATCAATTTCTTCGGTTTTAATATTAGATAATAAATCTTGAGAATCCGTTCCGATTTTATTACTCATTACTGGGTTTGATGCATCTTTAAAAACATCCATTTTTCTGGTAAGTTTATGGTTGTAACAAAAAAAAAAAGATGTGTAAGATGAGTAAGATGTGAAATTAATGTATTGTCAATTTAACTAATCGATCACAGTTTCCGTTTAAAAGCGTGACATAAAACTTTTGTGAATTCTAAGTTACTTATACTTATAAATGGAATAAACACGATTTTTACGACGAGGTTTTATATTCAAAGGACAAAGTTTCGTTTGAATATTCGAAGCGATAAGACGTTCAAATTGTCCTCCGTTATCGCGTCGAGTCTAGTTTTTGTGCGATGCTTTGTTGTTGTTTTTGTTTTATACTATTAACAATTTGAAAACTTCTTGGTGAATGCGCCCACAGTGATTACGTTTACACAGACGATTATTAAATCGATAGCAAGAACAAAATGTTCCCAACAGGGAATGGACCAGGAATAGACCCCAGACTACTCAACTATACACCACCCACACCAATAAACATGATCTCAAACGGAACTGCATCACAAATGACACCAATACAAATGAGCCAGCCTCTTCAGATGCAGTATATGCCATCATCCACCAACCAAATGATAAATCAGGCCCCCTTTTATGGGTTCAGCATACAAGAACAACATCCTTTGCCAATATACCATAACCAAATTCAGACCACTCCAACACAATCAAATGCAAATGCACATATAAACGCAGTAACTACTAACATGAACTTAACCCAAAATTATCCTCCACTTCCCTCATCAAGTGATGAAGCTGAAATGCTAAGTGAAAACGAAGAGAATGCTTCAAAACATCCTTGGCAAATCGCTGGAAACAAAAGGAAAAGAATAAGTCGCCAAAAATCAGATGAAATACCATCCAAAATACAAACCACAAACAGATATCAGCCTCTTTCTAATGAAGATTCCCAAGAAAACAAAGAGCCAAACGCCAATTCTGGAGATGTAAATGCTACCCCTAAGGACTTAAAACCACCCCCAATTTATACATACTCCGTTAGTGACTATAAAGCAATGCTAAGAGAACTGTTGACTATAACTGAACAAAAAACATTTACTACTAGAGCAATGTCTAACAACACAATAAAAATCAACCCTTTAACTATCGATGCTTACAGAAAATTAATCCGTCATATTCGTGATGGTGAAATTATCCATCATACCTATCAGATCAAACAGGAAAGAGCCTACAAAATTGTAATTAGAGGTCTGCACCACTCTGTGCCTTTAGATGAAATCAAAACCGAATTAAAAGAAAAAGGACATGTAGTCAGAAATATAAATTAACATTAGACATCGAGTCAGCAAGGAACCACTTCCAATATTCTTCGTAGATTTAGAACCAAACAGAAACAACAAAGAGGTCTACAACCTAGATAACTTACAACACTGTAAAATAAAAATTGAACCACCAAGAAAGAAAAATAGCATGGTACAATGTACAAGGTGCCAAGAGTACAACCATTCAAAAACTTATGGTATGCGACCTTTTAAATGTGTGAAATGTAGCGGATCACACGATACTAAAATATGTACTAAAGATAAAAATACTCCAGCAAAATGTGTTCTCTGTAAAGGTGACCATCCAGCAAATTATAAAGGATGCACAGTTTACCAAGACTTAAGAAAAACAAGAAATGCAACAAGCAGTACGAGTAATCCTGTTCAAAACCAAGCACAATACAATTTCTCTAGGAACATTCATAGCCAACAGCAACCTCAAAACACAAACACATATGCACAAGTAATAAACAACAACGGATTGCCTCCTCAGACAACAAACAACCCAGATACAACCGACAAATTAGCAACCTTTTTAAACGAATTCAAAAATATGTTTAGCCAGCTAATAAACCAAAATAGTATGGTACTTTCCATGCTGACAACACTCATTAATAAACTAAATAAATAAAATTCAATAATTCAATAAGAATTGCAGCATGGAATGCCAACGGTATTAACAACCATGTGCAAGAAATTACTCTGTTCTTAAATATAAACAAGATAGATGTAATGCTGATATCGGAAAGCCACTCTACAGACAGAACGGTAGTCAAAATACCACATTATAACACATATTTTACAAATCACCCTGATGGAACTGCACACGCAGGTACAGCGGTCATCATCAAATCCTCACTCAAACATCATATTCTGCAACCTTATAAAACAAATAAAATACAAAGTACAAATGTCCGACTTAAAGTAATAAACCGATCCATAACTATTGCATCAATATATAGCCCACCTCGACATAATATAACTCCAGAAGAATATAATGATATGTTTTCCAAACTTGGCACAAACTTTCTAATAGCAGGGGACTGGAACGCAAAGCATACGACATGGGGCTCAAGGTTGATCACACCAAAAGGCAGAAACCTACTAAAATGTGTTCAACAACACCAACTAAATATCTTATCAACAGGTGAGCCAACATATTGGCCAAGTGACATTAATAAGATACCAGATGTATTAGACTTTGCCCTAACCAAAGGTATATCTGATATATATTGCGAAATTGAAACAAATTATGACTTAAACTCTGATCACAGTCCAATAATAATAACATTGAGTAGTAAGCCAATTTGGAAAACATTACCACCAAGGCTATGCAATAATAAAACAAACTGGAATCAATTCCAGGAATATATCAATGAGAAGATAAAGCTAGATTGGCGACTAAAGAACAATAATGAAATTGAGGAAGCAGTACAGCATTTAACTACACTGATTCAAACAGCAGCTTGGCAATCCACTCCAATAAATCACAAAACAGTGCATGAGAAACATAATATCCCTTTACATATTAAACAACTTGTTACTGAAAAACGCAGAGTACGCAGAAAGTGGCAAAATAGTAGAAATCCAGTTGACAAAACACATCTCAACAGTCTCACCCATAAACTTCGTAGAGCCATTCAAGAATCCAGGAGTGAAACCTTCCAACTGTACCTCAGAAACCTGTCGACTGAAGACCACTCTTTGTGGAAAGCCACGAAAAAAATCAAAAGACCCGTCACAGCCGTCCCACCGATAAGAAAACCTAATGGAAACTGGGCGCGTTCAGACGCTGATAAAGCAGACACATTTGCTAAGTTCTTAGATCAGGTACTTACCACACCTCACGTAATGAACGCTGAAGACAATAGAATAACAGAATTTCTAGAAACCCCATGTCAGTTATCGCCTCCTCTGAAAGCATTCTCCCCAACTGAAATTCGCAAAGAAATAAGCTACCTTAACACACACAAAGCTCCAGGATTCGATCTTATTGTCGGTATAGTCCTAAAAAATCTCCCCCGAAAAGCAATAGTGCTAATAACTACAATATTCAACAGTTTGATGAGATTATGCTACTATCCTGTACAGTGGAAACTCGCACACATCATTATGGTTAATAAACCTGGAAAACCACAAAACGAAGCAAGTTCATATAGACCAATTAGCCTTCTTCCCATTATATCCAAAGTTTTTGAAAGACTACTACTAACCAGAATAGAAGCAGTAACTCCTATAGAAGATCTTATCCCGGATTACCAGTTCGGGTTCAGGAAAGAACACTCAACAATACAGCAGTGCCACAGGATAGTAAACAAAATCAAACAGAGTCTAGAAGATAAAGAATTGTGTACGTCAGTTTTTCTGGATATCCAACAGGCCTTCGATAGAGTGTGGCATACTGGGCTCTTGTACAAAATGAAACAACACCTCCCTAGTCAACTATATCTAATCCTGAAATCATATCTTGAAGACAGACACTTTCGAGTCAAATTTGAGGACGAGCTATCAGATTACCATGAAATAAAAACAGGTGTACCTCAAGGCAGTGTCTTGGGACCATTTTTATACTTATTATTTACAGCCGACATACCATCTACTCCTACAACACTAATAGCAACATTTGCTGATGACACAGCAGTCATGTCATCAAGTAAAGACCCGATAAGAGCCTCAGAAAATCTCCAAAACCACTTAACCCTATTAGAAGACTGGCTCAAGAAATGGAAAATTCAAGTTAACACCTCTAAATCATGCAAAATTACATTCACCACAAAAGAAAGTAACTGTCCCCAAGTTTTTATCAATAACAGCCCCATTCCGATAAAAAATGAGGTCAAATATCTTGGTCTTCATTTGGATAAAAAATTAACATGGAACTCACACATTAAAGCCAAGAGAAAACAGCTGGACATAAAAATTAAAAACATGTACTGGCTAATCAACAAAAAATCACAGCTGACTCTAGAAAACAAAATATTAATTTATAAAACTATATTAACTCCAGTGTTGACATATGGAATAGAGTTATGGGGTTGTAGTAAACCGTCAAACACAAAAATTCTACAGTCTTTCCAGTCCAAAACATTTTGAGAATGTTGCTAAATGCACCATGGTACGTCTCAAATTTAACCATACACAATGACCTAGATATACCCTACATAAATGATATCATCAGAACCAGCTCAAACAGATATAGAGAACGCTGTGCAGGCAACAGAAATCAGCTGATCAACAACCTGTTCAACCCACCTCTTCAAGTGATTAAAAAGAATCTGGCCCGAAGATCTCTAAGATAAACTCCAGAGAACCGTTAATGAACGGTACCTGACTCAAGCCACCTAACTAATCATACCATTTACTTATTACTCAATTATTGTAGTAGATTGTAAATATGCAAAAAAGAAATAAAAAAAAAAAAAAATATTCAAAGGACGTACCATATATGCGACATAATATAATCAAATATCCTTAGCATTCGCGTTGTCATGGTGTTGCTATGAGAGCATTACATTTCAACCAAAGTTATTCTGACAGTTTTGTAGTTTAAATTTTCAAATTTGAATTTCTAATTATTTTTTATTTGTTTATCGTAGATAAAATATTGTATGAAACTGTGCGTGAAGTGCTCTTTGCGCACTTACGCGATATATAGCACTCGCTTCGCTCGTGCTCTAAACATCGCGTGCGTGCGCAAAAAGCATACTTCACGAACTGTTTCATAAATAACTATTTACGTCTATTAAGTGCGTCTCGTCTCTACGTCCGTGTGCCGTGTGTGCTATAACTCCTGAAAGGAAGGTCACAGGGTCATAAAATATATAGGTAATTATCTTATACGGGGATCCTAGTTAAAAACGTCTGACCGCGCAGGTCTCTGCGCATTGAAAAAAAACCCAAATTCACCTCATTTCTGCGCGAGAAATTTAAATGTCCATGCATTGTTGCCAAATTAATTGTATATCTGCAATAATCGGAAACTTGTAAAAATACTGAAATAGCTCAAAATATGTTGTTCTAAGCATAAAAACTTACGGATTTTCTTGTTCTGTCCATGACTCTAAATTGACGTGTTAGGTTAGGTAGAATGTTTTGTAAACAAACATGTTGGTTAGAAGTATGTTCTAAACGTTTAAAAAATATTCTGATTTTAGTGTTAAAGTTTCGTTTGTTCTCTAAGTTTCATTATAAATTTGGGCAAAACTAATATTCTATCACGAATAACGTTAGCGCAACATTTAAATCATTTAAATGTTAGCGCCCTTGGTAGGGTCAAAATAAGTGTCAAAACTATCACTATCTGTATCCGGTAGAAAGAGAAATTTGATGTGATATTAAAATATGTACGTATGATCTATGCCACAATAATAAAGTTGTTCTTCGTTCTATATGATCTATATTTTACTGAATATTTCATCGATTCTAATATTTCATGGCCATCAGAACAAATATACCAATTTTTTTAAAACATGCAAAGAGAATAAAAACTGATAGTAGGTATTAGTGCTCGTTTAAAACACTCGCAAGTCCACTGTAAATTTGAACGCGAGATTTGACAACAGCGCTCGCAATAGCAGATACATTTTGAATTCACGTGGTCATGCGCATAACATTAGGATCCCCGTATAAGATTTTACCAATTCGGAATATATTGTAATATTTATTTAAAATTTATTTTGACTGTTTTATTTTATTTATTTAATGAATTTTGTTTTCCAAAAAATATACTTAAACATAATATTTCTGGCTTAAAGTTTGCTTAGAATGCTTCGCTTTTATCGGAATTCCTCGAGTTCTACACGGTTTTTGTTATTATAATTAGTAGTTTAACTTAAATATTTATTTGAAAAGTATTTTATACAGATCTTCAGCAAAACTGTTTATGGCGTTCATAATACAGCAAGGTAATGGCGTCTTCAGTAAAAGAATCACCCAAACTGCTTACAAGCTTTTTATGGTCATTAAGCATGAACAGTCCATTTAGTCTGTTTTAAATCATTGTTGATCTGTGTCTTAGAGACGAAAAAAAGTTCCGTTATTCGTTTTTGTGACGATATTTCTATCGAAATACCTCTCCCCACCATAACATTAAATGTTTGTCTAAAAAAAATGAACTTTTAAGTTTTTCGGTTACTCTATCTTTCATTCGAACGATAGGAAAGGTGTTACAAACAAGTTCTACATCCTCAACTTCTCTGAAATACAGAAAAAGGAAGATTATAGTCATACATTATATGTTCTACTGTTTCCTCTTCTTGTTTGCAGCCTCTGCATAGCGGCGATTCTGTTAATTTCATCCTAAAGAGATGTCGCAATTGGTAGTGACCTGTCAAGATTCCCACAGCTGTTCGGAGAATAGACTGTTTCCAATTTCTAGCACGAAAATTATGTATGGAGCGAAAGAAAAATACTACATAGAAATTAATCACTAAGTACCTACATACTCAATTTCTCGGTTTTGGGGCTTTATGTGACAAAAACATTCAAAAAGTCGTTACTAAAAAACAATTTAAAGGTTTTAAAGATTTTATTACAACTCACTTGCACGTAAGTATAAAGATAAATTTAACAGCAATTAATAGTGTGTTAAAAAACTGTACAAAACACAAAGAAATAATGAAAAAATAGGAAATATACAGATTGCTACAAGTAATAAGAACTCATTCTACAATGTATCTCACTACAATAAATTTATACAGAAACAGTTGTGTAAAAATATGTTACGGTTTTTTAAATTACACCTACTGTATAATAGGTATTTTCAATCGCACCGAAAATATTATATATTTTTGTCCTGGACTTGTTTCCAAACTGCTACAATGAATTTCTTTATACATTTATAATTTAGTGCTGTTCAAATCAAACACATTTAAAGATATTTTACACAACACATAAATTATTTACATTAACATGTTAGAAAGTATTCAGAATTAAAATCATGTATTATCACGATTATTTCCTACTTCATTTCGCTTTTAGAAAACGGCGAGTTACAGCAACACTAATAATTCAAAAATTATACTGCATAGAAATACATCAATATATCACGTCATTCGGAAGATGTGTTCGTTGGTCCTAGATTAATTCACTATTATGTAAACTAATACGTAGATACCGATAGCGATAGCTAATTTACAAAAAGTACTCACATTTGTCCATTTTAAACAATTAAAAGTTTACAAATCATACGAGAGTATTCAAATAAGATCATTAAAAACTTGCAAACTTTTAACATTTTAATGAGAGTTTGGTAAGTTAATATATTGCCTCATCATTCATTTGGATGGAATAAGTTCCTGGTGACTTTAGCTTATTTTCTAGATAAGGCATCAAAGTAAACTTTAAAGGAACAAAGGGTTATGTGCACTGATATCTAATTCTGAATTCTTTCAAAATCCAACACCAAAACTTGAAAACAAAAATTATTCTCGCGATATATATGTATACAATTAAGAATTCGTAATGTAATTATATTAAAATTTCAGATTTTAGTCAAACTCAGTGTCTGTGTAAGTCTTAAAAGACTGTGAGCAATTTTAAGTAGAGAAGAGTTCTTTTTTCAAAATTTTTGTATAATAGATAAATTTTAAGAGGTTTTCTTACACCTTAAAAAAAGTTCATTGGGATCTCAGCTCTATAATGAGGTATTTTTTTTAAGATGCATACACTTATTCCTTTATCTATTTTGAGCTGGCTAACAGATTAGACAAACACATTATCTTTCAATACGAAATAGACAAAACCCGAAAAAAAAATCACTAAAAATATAATTTGTGGTTACCACCTTGTGTTGAATTTGGTTTTAACAAACTTATAAAATCGTATTTTCTTCTTATACAAAATTTATTCGTGATTATATGAATTTTGCCAATTAGATAGTTTTACGAAAAATATAGAAATTTAACAAATGATCTATATTACATATATGTACATTTTTGCATAATACAAATTCACAGTGCAATCCGACAATGGTTGTCTTGTGTTACTTACACAGTCCTTCTTAAAGCAGTTTCCGTAATACATGAAAACTATAGTATTAATCACAATATAATCTGTCACTAAAAAGAAAACCCTTTGTCGGTACGAGATTTAAACTGTTCCTTCTCCGTACAGGATAGATAGAACTTTTAGGAGCATTCACACTTAAATAACTTGTTAATTGTTGTGGTACACAACCTAGTAACGTCAATACTAGAAACAAAACAGTGAGTCACTTTACATTTTTGGGGGGTGTTGAATAATTCCCACACTCTCGAAATGTATAACCTACCAAGAAACTTTAGAAGAGGATAGTTTAATAGAATAATGTAACCCGTCAAATAACAAATTTTCTCACCTTTACTCTTCTGGTGTTGATTCTATTCACAAAGGTTGCTAATTTTATTTCACATATCTTCTACACTCTTTTAAAATATGCGAATCAAAACAACCTATACCCGGAAAACAGCAAAAATAAGAAAAGGTTGACAGTTTGTGAGGGTTGTTAACGTATACAGCTACTCGAAAGTAAGATATTTTAACAAATGTCGTTATAAAGTTATTAAAATAACAGACACGAAGATTAACTAAATCAATAAGGGAGGATTATTTTACACAACGCACAAAAGGAATGATTAGTAAAAAATAAACAGTTAAAATAACAATACCATTTTTTTAAACATCAAGTCTTTAGTTTGATACGGCATTTTCTATTTTATACACATTTTATAATCAGCCCTTATTCTCTCTTGTGAAATGAAATAAAGAAATATGATGTACACCTTATATCGGCAATAAACTTCATTGGCTATAATATATATCCAAAAAACGGGTACGATACATATTTATACACACTATCGAACAGTAAACAGTGTAAAATGTAAATCATATTCCAGTAGTTATCAATACTTATTTACGATGGATTACGTTATACGTACCTACTACTTAAAAAATTAACTACTTAAACAGTGTATATGAAAAAAATTTAAACTTAAAAAGTATAAATCATTACTATCTATCAATAACCTAAATATTTTAATTCAGTAAATTGGCTGCAATTCTTGCACAGTTGTTTTAATTGAATTTTATAATAAATCCTAATCAGAAATTTTGTGTAAATCATACGTTAACTAGTCCAAGGCACAATGATTTCCTGATATTTTTATAAAAAATATCTTGAAGCTTTATAAAACAACTGTAGAAGAATAATAATCAATGAACGTATGAAAACTTGTTCATTGAACAAAAAATGAGATCATCAACTCAGAATGGTCCTTTATTTGTATATAGGACGATCTAAACCTGTGCATATATTTTAATAAAAACTTTATTAAGATCTAATGTCTTTTTATAAAACTAAACAAATTACATATACGGTTTACTTTCAACAACGAAATAAAAATAAAACTTACATTTTATTTAGATATTTTATTTGAGCTTATCCTTCCAACACAAAGATACAAAAATAAAATCATTTTTATATAAACTAAATGCTGCCATGAGCTAAATAAGAATAAAAATAAATTTAAATCATGAAAAAGAATTCTCAGTAGTGCATTGCAGCAAATAGAATAATAGAAGTATTGGAAAAATCAGCGCATAACACTGGATGAAAACCTTATATAAAGTTTTTAATGGTTTAGATTGTTTATAACACTCTGTATTATGACGAAACTATTTCAATTAAAAAATAATAGAAGCTCGAAATTGTTACTAAATTGATATGTTTTTATTGACGAATGACTTTCATTTCACGAACGGCTATTGAGCAATTGTCTATTTACGAAACAAATGAATTTTCAAAATATGATATGTGTAGAAAATAAAATTGCATAATATTATATTTACTGCAATTTATGTTTTTTTTATACTATTCGTTAAATAGATATTTATTAAACTATAAAATTAATAAAGTTAAAAAATATTTTATTGAATATTGAAATATGTATTACTTTCTCTTCAAGCCATAATTTATTAAGGTTAATTAAACCTATGAATTAGCGGAAAACATACTTTTTTTAATTGAAATAGTCATTATTTAATTGCGAACAACTGCTTCCTGAATACTAAGTGTTTGTAAAAGCCATAATTGTAAAATCAAAAACATTCATTCAATTAAGATATTTATAAAAACACTTACTATCTAATCTTATAGAATACAAATCAAACGAATTTTTAATCCATAAAGTTGAGTTTACAGCATAAACAAGAATTTAATTTACTTTTATACAGTAATATTATTAGGCCAGAAGTTAGGTGAATATGTATTTTGAAGCTATAATTTCAAATCGAATGTATATTTAAAACAACTGTAAAACAATTGCAGTTGTACTGAGATAAGACAGTGCTGTTTCAAAAAACTAATACTAATCTTTCTAATTGACATTCTTATATTATCCCATAAAAAAATGATGGTTTAATAGGGTACCGGACAGTAATCGAAAAAAAAATCTAAGATGTGTTTTAAAATAAAGTTTGTTATACAACAATATCACACAATAAATTTTTTTAAGAAATAACAATGATTTATATTTTTAAATCAATAAATAAAGTTGCGTAAATTATCTGTGCAGCGTAAGAACCCAAACGCCAATCACAGTGCGTGACGTCATTTGTGAGTAGCCATAAGTAAACAACACTGCTTTGTATGTTATTTCGCGTTTTTCTACAATTTATTTGCATTTTTCTAAAAATATTTGATTGTAATTAGTTACGAATTGAAGTACTATAGTCATAACAGAAGTTGTCGCAAGTGTTTGAAGCCTTCTGTTAATTTTTTATTATGGAACAAGGTTATACAAAAGCCGACAATAGAAATCTCCCAAAAGTTGATATTTTCATGGTCAGCAGTTTCTTTGCAACTAATTCCGACTTTTGTTCTGCCGAGTTTAGAAATTTGAAAACATTTGTGTAAGTATTGCAATCTCTTTTTGTTTATCTTAACCATAGAAATGATTGAAGAAATAAGTAAAACATAACCTATAACACCTACATTACATACACACTAAATATGATTATTTGTATTATGGGCTGTGTAATAACACTCTAGGTAAAGTACTTACATCAAAGCGATCTTCACAAAAGTAAATTGGTGAAGTAACAGACATTCCATCGCACTTTCGTCTTGCTAGGTCTAACCATTTCTTTCGTATGTCTGGTATTCGAGGTACATCAATGAAAATTTTATTTGGAGTAGCTACTGATGTATTTCCACATCGAGGTACAACACACCAACGATATATTTTTCGGTCCATGATGATTATAAGAAACACAAAATAATTAATTTATCCAAGCATTGATTACTTGTAATATGGTTCGTAGTTTGTTTACCTCACAAATGACGTCACGCGATCTGAATTGACATGAAGTGCTGTTTTTGCGGCAATTTTAAATAAACTATGTTTTTGACGTTTTCAAGTACTCCAGAGGATTTATTTAATTAAAATATTATTTTTTATGGCTATATATATAAATAAAGATTATTTTTAAACACTATCTGAAAAGTTGTCCGGTTCCCTATTATAATCAGTTTCTCTAATATACTCTTTTTAATCCTAGCCTCTGGCACAAACACAATATTATTGAAATAATTTATCGAGAATAATTTTCAAGTTACAAGATATTTGTAAAATTGTTTACTATTCCATTAAAAAAAAAGTTAAGTCAAAAATTATTCCTGATGGATTTTTATACAAAAAGGTGATGTATATAGTGGTATTTTATTAACAAAGTAAATTAAAAATTTGACTATTTAAGTATTTTTTTTTTACTAAGAAAAGGCAGAAATGGTAGAATGACCTGAGCGCTTCCTTTTTATTATTATTAGTTATCCGAAAAATTTGAAATTCTTTATTCCTACAAATTGAGCAATCTACCCAAATGAAACGAATGTATGTTTTTATGACAGTTAATACACCTTAAATCATTTCTTTAATATTTACTGAGGCATATAAAAGCCTGAATACATTATATTTTGCAAAATTCTATTTTTGATTAAATACTTAACCTACTAATATTACTTTTAAAATGGACTTATGAAAAATCGTTGTATTTTAGTTTAAAAGATACACACATAAAGAACGGACTATGTAATATAAATAGGGAAATATGTATATAATTATTAAGCAAAATACATGTAATGAATTTTTAGTGAAAATGTTACAAGAGAAAAAAGTTTCAGTTTTAAGTTTACAGAAAAACAAGAAAAATATTTCTTTGTTCTTATCTAACAGCAAACTTAGGAAAATAAGCTCAAATTTTCCGGAAGCCTTCATAGATCACCTGTTTTGAAAAGACTAAATTTAAATCAACTATTGGGCGGAGAAGACGACCACTGCTGTTGCTCTTCGTTAAGATCTTGCTGCGCAATTTGTATCGGATGTGGGTGCGCTATATATATTTGATGAGGATGAACAATAGCTAGTTCAGTTTGTGGCAAATTGCACAGGTGAAGTCGAGGTGTTGAGGAAGAAGGCAGTTCTGCTTCTTCAGAAGATTCAGATGTTCGGTGATACAGATAGGAAGCTTGGACGCCTAAGTCAGACCTTTGTCATTTATTGTTGGCTTGAAGAGCAGTGTTAATTTGCGTCCATAGATCTTTTTTGCAAGATTTTGACCTAGGAGAACGGTTAAGTATTTAGTATAAAATAAGAACAATAAAAGTTTATTACCGTCTAATCGACTGCAACCATTCTTTAAATTGTGTTGAACCATCTGGTGTTATCTGAAATGCGGCTCTAGCAGCACAAACGATACTTACAAAGTCTTCATAATCCGCTGACGTTAAATGGTATAGTTTCTGATGCATACATTGAATATACATCTGTTGACACTTTTGCACAAGAGGAGTAAGCGCTGTGCGTAAGTGTTGCATTACTAGACTTGGATTATTTCTTGATAAATATTGTGCAGCTTCTATTGCTACATCATGTAACACAAACGGACTTACGATTGAATTTACTGCGCAGACACAAAAATGGTGAAGGTATTGAGTTCCTAATAAAACAGTAAAATTAATGTAATTATAAAGAATGTACGAAGATATCACTTACCTAAATGTTTTGATATTCGTAATAACCATTTAACGTCTTCTCCATAAGGTGGATTTCTGGCATATTTAGCTTGTGGTCTATCATCATGAACTCTTCTGGCAAGAGTTTCTAAAGCTAACATACCCACTCTGTAAGATGTTAACAAATACCTGAGTTGAGCCTGGTTAAACTGATGGGGTCTGTGTGGTCTCGCCATAGCTTGTTGTGGATGGGGGGCAATTCCTGTTAAAATATAAGAATCTTTTATCAGTAATGTGAGTGTTCTATACAAATGCAAAACATATTGAACATATGTGACAACTAATAATACATACCTGGAGGAGGTGCTGCGTACATATGAGAGGCCGGTCTCAAACCCTGCACGGGTTGAGCAATTGTAACGGTCGGTCCATAATACTGCACATGTTGTGCTGGAGGAGGCTGTGAACCTTGTTGAGCTGGAGGTGCGGCGAATACTGCAGCTGCAGGTGGAGTTGGAGCTGGGGCCTGAGCATATTGAGATGGCGCATTTGTAAACGCAGCCTATGATAGAAAATTGAAACAATATAAATAATTACCATAATCTTCGAAAATCGTCCAACCTGAATATTTGTAAGACTGAAAAATTTTACCTGTTGCGGAGGTGGTAGAGTCGCATATGAAGTTGGAACCGGAGTAAACGCTGCTGTAGGGGCTGCTTGAGCCGTTGGAGGCGGATACGGGAACTGATATAACTGTACGTGAGCTGGTTGAGCTGCTTGATGTAAAGGATGTAAAGGACCCCCATAAGCAATAGGAGGATGATGTGGATGTGGCACAAAGTTATAATGACTTACATACATCCCCACAGGAGGAGCTGCGTGCTAAAAAAAAAACATTTTTTTTAGATTCTCAGTAATAATAATAAAAAATTAGTTAACACATTATTTTGATCATAAACCACATCAATCAGAACAACATTTAACACATTATCACACCAATAGAACAATTAATGAATGCAACATTTAACATAGATCACAATCATTTAAAAATGTATAATATGAATTGTAGTATGGGGGCTGCGGATCCTGTGGTAAGTGGTTTCCTTCATCTTCAACTGCTGCATAATTATATATTTATATAAATAGAACTTACAGTATATGGTGGAGCGGTGGTAACAACAACTGGTTGAGCATTTGGAGGCACTTCTGGTGGAACCGGAGGTTCTATCAATGCCACCAAAGCCCCATGTGAATCCATAAGTGGATCATGAGGCATCTCATTATCTAGCAATTGCTCGCCTCCAGGAGTATGTCTAATATACAATTCGTACCAGTACTTTGCAACCTTTAAAAGAGCAAATATTCATTTTTGTGTTGCGGTATTAAATGTTTACAATAAAACTTACTTGGAAAAGAACTTCAGGATAAACTCCACCTCCTTTGGCAGCTCCTTCTACTGTATGACAAGCATGTTCCAACATATCGTCGCTTTGTTCTTTACATTGTAGAATAGCTCGTTGGATTTCATTTGGATTCAGGGCATGTGCATGTGGCAGACATGAGAGAGCTAATTCAGCAGCAGCACGAACCATATTAACATCACATCCACGTGAAGCTCGATCAGCAATACTGGCGGCCTCTGGGGGAGTCAAGTGACCTTCCCATGTATCTATGAGGAACGATATAGCTGCTGCTCCAATTTCCATTGCTTGACCTGATGAAGTTTAAATTGTAAATATTTACCTGTAGTAAATCTATTATAAAATTAACTTTACCTGTAATCCACGAAACGTGTGACGAGTAAGTTCTGCTTAACCAATTGGAAGTAACACAATTATGAAGGCCCAAAGCATAAAGACCTAACTGAAAAGCGCACATGTGTAAAGCACGATGGGGTCCATGATGATTTTGGCTAGTAGAAGGTTGAGTGAATAACGAAGTACTACTCGTTCCTCCAGCTTTATTTAGCACAGTTTTGGCTAATTCGAACATAAAATGTGCTCCAGCATCCGAGGGTTGATTTGGAATGGAAGGATAATTCCTTTTACCTTTGTATCTACCATCTTTTGTTCGTGTTACAGCACCAGTTTGAACCGAATTTTGTTGTGGATTTATTGATAGATTACTAATACCTTGATCAAATTCAGCACTCGTTGAGCTATGAGGTCTACTACAGCAGGCTAAAAATTTTAATAATTGAATATATTCTAGGATGTAACAAATAATAATGCTTACCCATATCTGTAGGAATCATTTCGGTGGGTGGTAGGAACGGGCTAATAGATGTAACTACTTTATCACAGTCTTCTCGTTTCAAATTTGAGTATTGGCTTTTTGTAGGAGGATTACTTGAATAATAAGAGCTTGTCAGTGGTGTTTTCAATAGCTGATGTATCTCTTTATCCAATAGTCTATCCATTATTCTTGCGATTTTCCAACAATCATCTTTGTAAAACATCAACAAAGCAATAGCAAGATCACCTCTTTGTCTTCTCGTTCCTTCACAAAGTAATGGATGATCAGCTTCTGATACATTAGCTTTTAAACCAAGAGCTGCAACAGCAGCTTCAAACCCTAGAGGTTCATCCGATGGCAACCTCATATTGACCAACTTAACCCTATCTCTACCAACAATACTTGGTACTACAAGTGCGTCAAAAATAAAACTGGCCAACATTATAGGCAGCATGGCTTCTCCTCTTGACCTTAGAGTTCCCTCTTTCAGGTGCTCAGCTCGTTCACGTAACACCTGTAGCTCTTTATGTCCCAGAGGGATTCTTTTCAGTAAGTTAACTAAATCTGCCTCTTGATTAGCTAGCTTTACTTCGAGTGGTTTTGTACTAGCAGGCGGGCGAGCCATTTCAAGACCAAACATACCAACACGGAATGCCAGATGATAGTGTTCACTGTTTTCTGCTAACACTGAACATAAAAAGGCACATTTGGATAGCGTGCCGGATGCCAAACAACTTAACTGATGGGTAGCAGGATTTATTTGTTGCTTTTTACCTATAGAACAATTATTTTAATAATAGAAAAAAACTGGTAATGTGTTTATTACCTTTTTTCTTAGGCACTGGTGGAATTTCAATCATTAAATCAGGTGGGTTCATCAATAATTCTTCGGCTAGTTTTACTCCCAAAATACAAGCTTCCTTGCTGTGTCCATGAGCATGTAAACCTTCTGCTCTAGAAAACAACACATCCCAGGGATCATCACATTTTTTCAGGGTTGAAAACATTCCTGTTTTATCTTCAGCTTCTTCACATTTTGGACTATTCTGAGTAGTGTTACTCAATAAACTGACATCCTTACTATTATAGAAGTACATGTTATATTCATCGCCAGATTGGGGAGAATCAGAATTTGATGACGAAGTTGAATCATCTTTTGATGCACGACGAAATGTTGTAGTGCGTTCTATAAAAATAATTATGTATTGCACGCAAATGTAATATAAAGTTTCTCTATCGTTATTATATAGATAACTAAAATATTCAGTTACGCTGCGAAAGTTTTTATCAACAATATTGAAGTAACAAAATATTTTAACAACATAAGTTTAATCAATACATAATAGAAAAGTCTAACTAAACTTGAAGATAACATAAAAAAGCAAACATAAAAATTGGGAAGATACTTTACTACAGTGATAATAAAAAGAAACATAACGAAGCTTATTGTGATTTTTTTATAAACTTGAAAATTGAATTTTATCGCGACACCTATTCATATCACAATAGAAAAATACAAAATTTTAACCTGCTGGCGAAGTAGTCCAAGATTGTGAAGTGCTAGGAATAGGGACAGTTGACAGTTGCTTAAAATTTTCCTTGTTAGTATCACTGTCGTTTGAATGGGAATGTTGTGCTGTAGGAGGAGTCCTACCATCCTGACTACTATTGCTTGAAGAGTCACTACCACCACCCTCTTGTGAATCTGAATCATTAAATCTACTTTCCTGAAGAAGATTCATCTCATCATCAACCTTAATAAATGAAAATACGTTATGAGATCCAAATATATGAGAACCAGGAATAAATTACCTCACAAAATCCTTCACTACTAACACTGGACCTATTTCCATCTCGTTCGTTAAGTTGGGGATGAGGATGTGGAGGGTATTCCATAGGATTCATACTTATAACGTTAACATATTCATATCTAGTCACTCGGATATCTCTTATGTGGGAATGGTGGTGATGATGGTGATGGTGGTGATGATGGGAATGTGTGGTATGAATATGGGGATGTTCGCAATTTAGAACTGCTTTGCTTGAATTTACCTAAAAATTAATAAAATTTCTAAAATATCAGAATTTAATATGATTTGAAATTTTACTTACTTGTGTTACTTGACTTTCTCCCCTACTGCTATCAGCTCCATGTCGAAAACACGTAAAAGGGCAGTGATACATGGGATTTATATCCTGTGTATAAGTGATCCCAGGCATGGGATAATCATCCCAATCTAGATAGCAAGCTTCTATAGCAGGTTTAAAACCCGTAAAAACTTCCAAATCCATTTTTAATGTAGCGGAATTTTTACTGTAGTGTGACTGAGTGCTAGAATTTGTATTACGACATTTGCTAACTTTTTCCAAAATTTTCATGTGCCATGTAGTGAACTAGACAAAAAAAAAATAATTATTACTCAAACCAAATTAGTGTTTGTAAACTTTACTTGATTGTGAAGCATATCTCTTTCAGTTGGTGCAAGGCCAGGATTCAATGCTGCTAACCGCCATAATACGACAACTTCGTCACATAAGGACGAACATGCATGTTGAGATGCGTGTGTATTACTGTTAACATTGTTATGTTTACCGCCTCCACTACCACCATAACCAGAATTGCCACTTAGTAGAGCCACCTGAGAATATATTTTCATAAAGTTCTTTTTACAGAATGGCCTTTAAATAGTATTGAACAATAAACAATTTTATTTTTACTACTATATCTTAACTAAAATAAAGACTCACAATAAAACAACGACTAGCTTTATGCATATATTTTTATAACATTTAAATTAAACATTTAACAATTACGTCGACTTACCTTGGTGTTAAACCACCAAATAAGAATTTGTTCACAAGCTAAACACTCTTCAGTAATGATTTCTAGAAGAGGTATAGCATTGCGATCATTTCGTTTAAACATTTCTCTGACAATACTGAGAAGATTCCACATACCCTCTGGTTCTCGTCCACGCAGAGGGCGTAATAGGGAAGTCCATTCCGCAGCTGCAGGTGGCGCAACTGTACTTAAATAGTTCACATCGCTAAAAAATTATGTAATGATGATTTTCATGTAAGAATATTAGGAAGAAACATTAATACCTTAAAATGATAGGAGCAGGAACACAAAATTTAATTAAAATCTTTTTTATATTATCATGTAGTGTCTTTTCGTCCAAATACCATGATGTCTGATCATTAGCAGATGCACCAGCTGTAGGATCGGGAGCGCCGCAAACAGAATTGATGGCTGATGGTTGAGATCCTAGAAGCTCATCCAGAAGCCTTTGGGCAGTAGGTAGGATTTGTTGGGGTAGCTCGCTAATAAGGTATTGGGCAAATTTTTGAAGCTGATCACGTTGTAATCGAGAAAGAGATTCAGAAACCGGAGCGCGAAGTGTTACCAGTTGGGGCTGTAATTAATTAATAAGTATTTTATTCTACTGATCTCATATGAGAACATTTTATCATTTATCTAGTAAACTTTTCATATGTTTATTAAACAATATAATTATGAAATGATTATATCAAATTGATTACATCATTTAAAATCCAATCCAAAAAATAAAATGAATGTATTAATAGTCATTTGACATACCCAATGAATTCGAGTGAGACATACAGCAACAACATGCGAGCACCAATAAGCTGTAGAATTGCAGGTGCAATTACAAGAGGAAATACGTCTTCTGTCAAACGTAACAGCAACATTATGGGTACCTCGAGGAGTTTGTTGAACACTAGCAGATAAATGAAAACCTAAATATAAAACAAACAAAAATTTATTTCATCTCATACAGTTTAGATACATGATAGTATGTACGTAATTTTCAAACAAAAATGTTAAGACAAGGGAAGGTAATTATAAATTTTGTAAATATTCTAGTAATTGATTAATTTTGCTTAATTCTAGACGGCATTAATAGAAAATACGGTTTATTTTAATTGTCAACGTAATTACTCGTTATAACAAAAAATCTCGTACTTCAATGGCATATATGTTCTAATCTATTATATATTTATTTTACACCACTGTAAACTGAATTGAAGTATTTTTCAGATATTAATTGCTAACATATATTTAATATAAAAATACAGAAAACAACAAAGCTACTACTTTAATAACCTTTTAAAAAATAAACTAATGTTCCAATAAAACTTGAATGCCCCACATCAGTGTTTAACTACTTAAATTGGTTTATTAGTTTCAACAATTATGTTTGAAACCATTTATTGCCATTGGAAGTAATTGTTTTCTTAATCAACAGAGGTACATGTAAATAAAATTTAAGCAATATTATTCCTTACCAATTTGAAGTGGATCTTTAACCATAAGGGTTCTATGAAGAGTTTCTCCCCTAGAAAATTCATCAGCAGATCCATTGGCCAAACATGAATACAATCGGATGTCTTCTTCGTTATCAGGAAAACTCCAAAAGGCAATTCGAAGCTGAAGCTGTTCTGGTACTGGAGGATAAACATGCTCTACCAGTTCGAACGGAATGTGAGAGGCTACGCATTTTGCCGCTAATTCCGTAAGTGGAGGTACTACTTGAAAATCTGTAAAAAACATTTTTTTACAATATTTAACAGTTTTTACGGTATTTGGCCAATAATTATACATATGTATATATGACTTTTATATCATAACCATGACACTTTTGTGAAATCAGGTTAGTTTTTCCAAAAAAAAAAGAAAATAATTTAATAGGTTAACTAAGGTGTAGACTTTTAAAATAATACTCTAGAGTCTGACGTGTTATTCGAAATTACATTTTTCTATAAGACGTTTTACTTTCCACTTGATAAAATAGATTTTGTCCTTTATGATAATATAATAGTTCAAGATATGAGGGATACGTTGAAAATTAAGCTTCTGCACAATAGTTTCATTTTTTACTTTAATCTGTTTTAAGAACTATACAGCTTAAACATAAATTCAGTATTTGGCATTGTTCATCAACAAAAATGAAGGAAAACAAACTTCAAATATAAAACTGATGTACTGTTAGACGATGGCAACATATTTTTTTAAATCTTTGTTAAACATATTGGGCAATGGAACAAACTGCATAGCCAATGCCCATACAAAAAACCTATAGGTATATTGCAGTTTTCATAAAGAAACAAAAGAAGTTTCGAAAGCTTAACTACTGAAACAGTGTTCCTTCAAAGTCCAAATAACATTGCATTATCCAATCTTTTATGTATTAGTTATATAGCAATCTAATTCATTTTATGAATGTTTAATTCATTATGTAACTATAAATACCTTGTGTAAATTATGCTAAATTCTGAATTCAACGCGTCTTTAATTTCTATTAGTTCCTTGCACAAGTATGTTTCTAAAATTCGTCAATAAGTCTAGTTTATTAGATTTATAAAAATTATCAAACTCAAAAATATATACAATTGTTTACTACTAATTTGAGGATAAAATATTTTTTATGAAAACAAAATATGATATATTAAGAATAGTTATTTATTTCCCATCTCTACCGCATGCCAAGCGCAACCGCTCGATTCACAAGGATCAGACCAAGACGTGTCGTGTATAAAATAAACGTGTAGTGCATTTTTTTGGACGACCTCGACCCTATGAAGCTCAAACTTACAAACACATAAATACAAAGAGAACAGAAAATCTTTTACAAGAGACGAGGAAACCGAACCTGCCCATCGTGTAGGCCAAACACATTTAGTTTATTTTTAGAGAACCACAAACAACATCTGATGCATGCAGGCCTGTAGGTATTCCATCAATGGAAAAGGGGCACTGACTTTTAGTTTGTTCACGTTTTTGTGGAGACAGGTGAAGGATATTTCATTTTTGGTATCCCAACACAATACAATCAATGTTTTATATTGTTTTTAATATACACTTTTTTGTATTTGCTACGTTTTTTTACAGTTTTAGTGATATAAATTTTGTTTTACATTAATAATATATCGAAATACTTGCTTATTGAAACGAAGTTCCCTTTCGCGCGTTACGACTGACGCTAGGAGCTAGCCAAAAAAAATTCATACCAAAAGTTGTCACGACACTATGACACGACACACGCATGTTTCTCTCTCTCACAGACCAAAAAATAAATAACTCTCTCTCCCTCTCTCTCATAGATAGATATTACAATTAAAAAAATTAATTAAAAGAAAATGTACATTAAAAAGAAAATACTGTAGAAAAAAAAATAATTACCTATAATAGTATTATATTTTATTTCATCCTGTTTTTATAAATTAATAAATTCATAAACATTTTAAAAATAGTTCGTAACTTGACTATAGTTGTACCTACGTCAAATTACCTTAACTGTCAGTTACTGTCAAATATTTTAATTTTAAAATTTTGTATTGAATTGTTAATTCCTGTTTTAAATTATAAAAAGTAATTCTACAAAGATGTGTTATCTAAAGCTCTGGTATTGTATAAATGGACACTTTTGTTAAAAGAAACGAACTGTTAGGTAAGTAGAGATTTTATACAGACAATAATAAATGTTTATGTATGTGTAAACACTCTGTTGTGTTTACAAATTACTAATTCCTTCACTAATTAATTAATCGAAAGGAACTCCGTTCCATCCGGGTGTCCCTTGACACCTCACACTTTTTTTTGACATAATTAAATTAATAATACATTACACAAGTTTTATAATAGCTAGTAATTTTGGGATATATTTTAGATATTTTGTACTGAGGTATGTATTTCCCCTTTTATATAAATTCCTACGTTATTGAAACATTTCAATATTTTATACATTTTATTCTATTCACAAAAAAAATCATCCTTTCGAATCTTGCTCGAAATTCCTATCTATATTATTGTTTCTCTGACTCTTTCAAACAATTTTCTATATGTATACAATGGTTTGAGTCTTTTTAAGCGAGACGCGCCCGATTCTTTATTTGTTTTGTCAGTATTCCACACTTGCTTGTCACTGAAAAACTATTAATAGAAATACACTTGTATATATTTACATATGAATTGTATATTTCCAATGGGACATAGTTATATAAACATAGGTACCTTCAAATTAACCTTTATGACACTTACGACATCTTTACAATTGTATGTTTTTTATTGACAGAAAGTAAAAAACTTCCTTCAATTTTTACAACAAAAAAAAAATGGTGATACTTATCTCCGTTTTGAACAAAAGAAATATGAATAAGAACTTAAAATCAATATTTGTAAGTATAAAAGGTTTGATGTGAAAGTGGGTGTTCATTCTACAAAAATATTTAGACTAGGGTTGCCAACCGTACTATATTATACAGTATTGTACTATTCTTCAGCTTAACGTACTATATACTGTTTAAAACATATATATATATATATATATATAGTCCATTTCACCGATTTTGGCCGATGACAGAAATCATACTCGAAGTAAATTTAGAGTTACATCTCTCTCTCACATACAGTCAAGTTAGAAATTTAAATGAGGACGTTTGTTTTTTAATACAACACTTACGTAACTGCATCTTGTTTCACCGGTAGATAAAAAGTATTCAATACGGAAGTCTTGACTTAAATCACATTCCTAGTAACCGTCATGTACGGCTCGTTGTTAAAGGGTTGACTTTAATAATTATTAATGTCATATTTTTGTAGATGTCAAACCACACTGATAGTTTCAGAAACTTACGACCTAATTTAGAAAAAAAACTCTCCGCCATTGGTAACTTGGATGACAGTTTAATCTTATTTCAGTGGTTTCTAATATTAAATCGGCCAAAAACGATGAAATGGACTATAGTACGCAAAAATACTATATTTTTGCCAATAAATATCGATCACAATTTTATTTAGCTTCACGCTCCTAAAAAGATCAGTGATCTTTTTCTACAATTTAAGCGATACTGGTTGCTGACTGAGATTTAGAAACGATTGAAAAAACAAAATTTATCACTAATAAGCTTAACATTTTCAATTTCATTTTATTTTTAAATAAATAAAAATGCTAGTCAGTAAACAATTGTCCAATATCACATTTATCGTATTTGTTGCATCAAATGTCAAAATTATATTGTAAAATATCAAATAATAATAAATAAGTATGCAAAAATACCAAAACTGTTAGATTTTCAGTTACAAAGTGACATAAATTTGTCAAATCTCAAAATTGTGCTGTCAAATATCAAATAATGACATTTAAGTATGTCAGATGTCAAACTTATCATATTTGTAACGTTAAATGTCAAAATGGTAGTGTCAAATATCAAATATTGATATATAAGTATGTAAAAATGCCAACACTGTCATATCTGCAGTGTTAAATGACAAAAAGTAACATATCAATGTGTCAAATGTCAAACTTATCATATTTGTATCGTCAAATGTCAAAATTGTTGTGTCAAATATAAAATATTGATTATAAGTATGTGAAAATGCCAAAACTATCATATTTGTATTGTCAAATGTCAAAAAAAGACATGTATGTCAATGTGAAATTTTGGGATCAAATATCAAAACTGTCAAATGTCAATCTAGTTACTTTTTACATTAAAATGTCAATCTTGTCAGTAAACAAACTATTTACTATTTTTGACACTAATCTATTATCAAGCTAACAATATAACGTCAAATGTCAATGTTGTCATTTTTCATGCTAAAATGTCATACTATAAACTGTCAATCTTGTCAGTAAACAAATTATTCACTATTTTGACAGTAAACTGTCATGAAACTATCAATATAACGTCAAATATTAATCTTGTAACGTTTCACACGAAAATATCAAACTTTTAAATGTCAATCTTGTCAGATAACAAAATATTTACTATTTTTGAGACTAAACTGTCAATATAACGTCAAATGTCAATCTTGTTACTTTTCACACTAAAATATCAAACGATAAACTGTCAATCTGGTCAGTAAACAAACTATTTACGATTTTTGACAGGAAACAGTCAATACAACATAAAATGTCAATCTTATCAATTTCACACTATAAACTGTCCATCTTATTAATAAACACACTATCCACTATTTTGACAGTAAACAGTTATTAAACTGTCAATCTTGTCACTTTTTACACTAAAATATCAAACTATATACTGTCAATCTTCTCATTTTTTACCCTAAAATAACAAACTATAACTTGTCAATCTTGTCAGTAAACAAAGTATTGACTATTTTTGTCACTAAACTGTCAAATGTCAATATTGTCACTTTTCACACTAAAATGTCAAACTATAAACTGTCAATCTTGTCAAATTTATCATATTTGTTGCGCCAAAATTGTACAAATGACAAAATTATACCTAAATAAATACATATTTATGTAATGAGTTTTATTGAATTGTACTATAATTTTTTCCAGAGTACTATATTTTATTTTAAAAATACTATTGTTCATATAAAAAAAGTTGGCAACCCTTAGACTGACCATAAATTGGAGATAGTGATTTAATTTAAAGTGTATGAACATGAGGTCAGAATAATTTGTTGTCATTTGTCAAGAACTTCATCTATTATAACAACAATCAACTTCTTACTACAGTAAAGGGGAATGTTAATATGACAATTAATTTTTGTCTTTAGGAAGTGTTATACATCTTAACAGTTCATAAATGAACACAACTTTCATATTTTAAAAAATACAAAAAACAGAATAAAAAAATAATTTCCAATCTACTTAGATCTTACAAATTTCTACTGATGCAACATGTTATTATTTCTTTATAATGTATTTTTGAATTTCTTGCACATGTGTTTAGTATGTCGTATTGTACGGCATAAATGCGGGTACCAGCATCAATAAGTGTACAATAAACTAAGGGTGCTTTAGTTTGTAATCACGAAATTTAAGAAGCCAAAGATGTTTTTAATTCTTTGTGAAAATTTATAATTTTACTATATGGGACCAAACGTTTAAAAATGATTAATACGGGATTGACATTATACAAACATTAGTATTGTATGGAAATTTACGCACACGAACCCATTTTAAAAATTAATGTAAAATAAAAGACTTGATAGTTATTAACCTTTTACATGTATAACTAAAATAACCAGTCAAACCACTGTATTAGAAACCTTAATTATTTGTCATTTACGTGCTTATACCATAAACAACGCTACTTCATAAAATATTTGATGTGTTTTAGCTACAAGAACTACTAAGTTATCTCACCAAAATTCTAAAACTTATCGGAAAAAGAAATATTACTGTTAAGAACTAGAAATCTAAGCCTATTATGTGTATAGAATCCATACTGGTTTGGAAACCCTTAAGTTCTGCAATTTGGTTTGCATTTCTTTATTTATATAGGAATCTTAAAAGTCCGATGAGCACTTATTAAGATACTAGGTATACCCGCGACGTCGTTCGCGTGGCGTGTTAATTGTTGTATAAAAATTTATCCCCTTACCCCGTTAAAGAGGTGGGAGGAGAAATTTTTATACACCAGATGTCAAGTTAAGAGAAGACAAATATATATGTGAAAACAGCATTCAAATCGGATCAGTAGTTTTTATGTGATGCGCGCACAAACATACAGATAGACAGACAGACGTACAACAAAAATCTAACCACATTTTTGGGTTCTATATCGAAGTACCCGCGACGTCGTTTGCGTGACGTATAGATTGTTGTATAAAAATTTCTCCCCCCACACCGTAAAAGTGATTTTCCCAACATTTCCCTTCACTGCTCTGCTCCTATTGATTGTAGCGTGATGTAAAGTATCCTATGAGTAAGAAAAATTTGTACAAAGTTTTATTAAAATCCGTAGAGTAGTTTTTGTTTCTATAAAGGTTATACAGACAGACAGACAAAAATTTTACTGATTTCATTTTTGGCATCATTATCGATCCATAATCACCCCCTGATAGTTATTTTGGAAATATATTTCATGTACAGAATTGACCTCTACAGATTTATTATAAGTATAGATTAAGATATAAAATAAATAAACCAAACAACTTGGGTTTCTACTCCAGCACATTTATAGAAAAATATACCTTTTTTTGTGACAAGAAATAGGGGAAAATGACTTGGTTATCGTTTTCAGCAGATAGAAACAGGATAATTTGAGCAAAATTCAACTCAATACTTCCATGCGTTGTGTTTTTAACCAATAAAAACATCTAAAATTAGAATCAAATTTCGTTTCTTTGTTTTTCTCAAAACCTATGAGTAAAACAAACGCCATAAGACCGCATTAAAATCGAGAAGGGTGCGTTCAATAAAAAAAAAATCGAAAAGAGGTTGACCTTATAGGCCATCCTTGCAACTTCCCGCTAGTTTTAACCGCAAAGCTATAGTAACGTGACGTATTTTGACGTTTTTGACTTTTTTTGAAATGTTTAAAAAGCCATAACTTTTTAACGCCTTATTCGATTTTGATGTTCAAGATGTCATTCGACGCAGTTTTTTGAGACCTAAAAACATGGAGACTAGACAAGGAGTACGCACTCGACCGGGGGAATTGCCAAAATCTGTCCACGGTATCGTACATATTAGGTTTACTTTTTTCACCACTAGCGTCGCTAGTTTTTCTTTTGTACCGGTATGAATATAGACAAATAAATAATCGTGAATTATTAAATTAGTTTTTATTATTTATATGTGAAAGATCGAACTATTTTTTTCGTTGTGTAAATAAATTAATATTGAAATAATTAAAAATTATTTATTCTATTTCAAACTACGTCATCATTGGTCACCATTTTGGTACAAATGGAACACCAGCGCCCTCTTATTTTGGTAGCCCTATTTGCATACATGGAGTTCGTACTCCTTGTCTAGTCTCCATGCCTAAAAACGTTACCGGGAGTGCAAAATCGGTTAGTCAAAAAAATCTCTAAGTTATTGAAAAAAAAAAACACTTTTTTTGACATTTTTCGACAACGATATCTCACGAACAAATCAACCGATTTTAATTTGCAAAACGGCATTCGACGTGGCTTTTTAAGCTTGAGAGCTGATTAGGTTATGAAATTGATCGACGCAATAGCCAAAAAGATATGCCCAAAAAACATCATTTTTACCAATTGTTTTTTTCGGTTATTTTGAAATTTCTCGAAATCTACCGGTTTGAATCGGTTCAAACTTACAGAGAATCTAAGCTAGATGAAACTCTTTGAAATGCTTTTTATTTCATTCCAATCGGTCAAACCGTTCAAAAGTTATAAGAGGTTTACATACATCCACACACACACACACACATCCACACGTACATACAGACACCCTCGTAAAAATAGTCAGGGGAGGTTCCTAAGACCTCAAAACGTTGAGATCCGATGAAAACTCGATTTTCGAAAAACGGGGTGAAACCAATAACTTCCCGATTTTAAAAAAAATTTTAATTTTTTTTAGCGGGAAGTTAAAAAAGGATGTGGTAGTCAGTAGGACTGCCAGTAGAAGTTATACTTCTATATACGCGCCCGGGTTTGGAAATTTGTATGAAAATGATTTAGCAAAATCATTCTAGGCCAGAAGCATGGACCTACTATACTATAAATCTAAACTTCCGTATCCATTTTATAGGTTAAAATGCAATGTAGTCAAAAAAAAAAAAAAAATCACATCGTATAATAAAACTATTCACCTTTACAATAGTATGTTACAAAATATCACTTATCGATCAAAATCTAAAAATATTTGTTGCGAAAATATATATCGTGTGTAAATAATATCAACTGTATAAAGTATAAGGTTAATCAGTGCCGCCATTAGCGTATAGGTTGGCAACACGTGATAGACGGAGAGCTGGCTACGAAAATTGAAAATGATAAGGTGCAGTAAAAATAATTATATAAAAACCCTCCTTATCTATTGTATAGCGCGTAGTGTCCACTGCCAGAAGTCTCTCCCGAGGCGGAACGCGTGGGCGGGCGGCCAAACGTGTAAATTTTTGACATGAAAAAAATCATAAGGTGCAGTTTTGAAAATTTGTAGTTTTATAGTTTTTACCAATAGAAATAGTGTAAAATTATTGCCAGAAGTCTAGATCGTGGCTAAAATGTCGCCAGAAGTCATTAAAGTTGTAAATATATTATTAAAAAAAAAATGACAAGGTGCAGTTCTGGCGAATTTGTTTTTATATTGTTTATTGCTAAAAAAAGCTAAATGTAAATTGCCAGAAGTCTAACTGGTGGCTAAGTAAAGATAAGCTAATTAAATCTTTGCAAGTTTTTGAACTGAAAACAATAGTTCTTAAAATGAAATGACAAGGTGCAGTTCTGACAATCGTTATTTTATATTACTTATAGTTTAAAAATTCGAAAAGAGGTTGACCTTAAAGGCCATCCTTGCAACTTCCCGCTAGTTTTAACCGTAAAGCTATGATAGTAACGTGACGTATTTTGACGTTTTTGACTTTTTTTGAAATGTTTAAAAAGCCATAACTTATTAACGCGTTATCCGATTTTGATGTTCAAAATGGCATTCGACGCAGCTTTTTGAGACCTAAAAACGTTACTAGGAGCACAAAATCGATTAGTCAAAAAATCTCTAAGTTATTGAAAAAAAAAACACTTTTTGAAATTTTTCGACAACGATATCTCACGAACGAATTAACCGATTTAAATTTAATTTTTAAGCTTGAGAGCTGATTAGGTTATGAAATTGATCGATGTAATGGCCAAAAAGATATGCCCAAAAAACATCATTTTTACCAATTGTTTTTTTCGGTTATTTTAAAATTTCTCGAAATCTACCGGTTCGAATCGGTTTAAACTTACAGGGAATCTAAGTTAGATGGAACTCTTTGGAACGCTTTTTATTTCATTCCGATAGGTTAACCCGTTCAAAAGTTATAAGAGGTTTACATACATCCACACGTACATACAGACACCCTCGCAAAAATAGTCAGGGGAGGTTCCAAATACCTCAAAACGTTGAGATCCGATGAAAACTCGATTTTCGAAAAACGGGGTAAAATCAATAACTTCCCGATTTAAAAAAAATTTAATTTTTTTAGCGGGAAGTTAAAAAAGCAGTGTATGTAATGACAGAACCCCAAATAGTGGTTAACTATATTAAAAAAAATGGCCCTTGGTAAGCCAGGCGCATCAGTAGATTTATATCAATTGAATATATTAAAAGTATACGTTTCAGAAAAAAATGTTTTAGATAAAAGTTGTAGGTCTTTTTAAGGCAAACAAAAAAGTCCCGTACAGGGTGAAGTAAAAAAGTTACGAATTTTTTTCCATTTTGATTTGATGTCACGCCCAAACGGCCGTACCGATTTGGCCTATTAACGAACTCGACCAAGATTTTTGGACGATTGATTTTTGTATCAAATTTCATTTTGATCCGTTAAGAAATGCGACCGCTATTGTGTCCACAGATTTCGTTGTATTTGCGGAACTATACATACATACATACATATATATATATATATATATATATATATATATATATATATATATATATATATATATATATATATATATATACAGGGTGTCCCAGAATTAACTACGGAAACTTCGTATACGTATTCCTTGATGACAAATAAGTAGGGTCTTTCCTATAAAAAAAATTTTTTTAGAGACTCCTGTCAGAGTTATAACCCTTTATTTCTTTAAATGGTAAAATGTGCGCTACTTGATCGCGATACACAATACTCAATTGACATGGTCCTACATTTTATTTTTTTACTCCAAACCGAAACGATTTCGCAAAAAACGACAAGGAACAAAAAAGTTTCTAAATAATCAAAACTTCCTAAAATAATTTTTTGTTATTGCAAATATTAATTGCTAAGAAAGTTACAAAAAAAATATTAAGAGGGGTTCCTTGATTTGCACCCTTAGAATGGGGTAGGGCAGGTGAAAAGTGGCAGGAGAAATGCGTATTTATAAAAATGATGTTCACCTAAATTTTTAATTTTTTATCTTGGACCAATCAGAAGATATTAAATTAAAACAGTATTTTACCACCCCTCTTTAAAGGGTTATAACTCTGACAGGAGTCTCTAAAAAAATTTTTTTTATAGGAAAGACCCTACTTATTTGTCATCAAGGAATACGTATACGAAGTTTCCGTAGTTAATTCTGGGACACCCTGTATATATATATATATATATATATGTTATGATGTAGTGTTTCACGGATGGTAGAATGAACAGTAGTGGTGTTCCGGGTTTCAATCCGTTGGTTGTTTGTGTCTTCACGACGTTTCGCCAACATCTCAGCTGGCATTTTCAAGTGATGCTTCCTTTGCGGCTGCTAAACTTGGAATTCCAAGTTTAGCAGCCGCAAAGGAAGCATCACTTGAAAATGCCAGCTGAGATGTTGGCGAAACGTCGTGAAGACACAAACAACCAACGGATTGAAACCCGGAACACCACTACTGTTCATATATATATATTATAAATAGTTTAAAAAAGCAGTGTACCTATGTAACGACAGAACCCTAAATACTGGTTAACTATATGAATTATAATAAATAAATTACTTCAGTGATAGAACAGTTTTTTTTATTAATAAAAACAATTTCAGACATTAATACTTAAAAGAATGATTGGTGAATATAAAGAATTTTCCCAATCTTGTTTTCATTAGATTATTTATTATTAAAAAAATAAAATAATTGATACTGCCAATATTTTTTAACATTGACAATCGGATTGATCGTTTCCATCTTCATCGCTTGCATTATCTATATCTGATTCGTCATCTGAAATAGGTACGTATAATATTTTTATAAATAAATTATATTATGAGACCTTTATATTATGCAATAATTTAATACTTTAGCTTTGGATTCTTCATTATTTAGTAATACTTCTTTCACCGTATGTATGTATAGTTCCGATATAACGAAATCTTTGGACACGATAGCGGTCGCATTCCTTAACGGATCGAAATAAATTAAATTTGGTACAAAAATCAAACACGCAAAAATCTCGGTCGAGTTCGTTAATGGGCCAAATCGGACCGGCCATTTGGGCGTGACATCAAATCAAAATGGAAAAAAAATTCGTAACTTTTTTACTTCACCCTGTACAAAAAAATGTTGGGGGACTTTTTTGTTTGTCTTAAAGAGACCTACAACTTTTATCTGAAACATTTTTTTCTGGAACGTATACTTTTAATATATTCAATTGATATAAATCTACTTATGCGCCTGGCTTACGAAGGGCCATTTTTTTTAATATAGTTAACCACTATTTGGGGTTCTGTCATTACATACAGGGCTTTTTTAAACTATAAGTAATATAAAATAACGATTGTCAGAACTACACCTTGTCATTTCATTTTAAGAACTATTGTTTACAGTTCAAAAACTTCTGGCAATTTGCATTTAGCGCTTTTTAGCATTAAACAATATAAAAACAAATTCGCCAGAACTGCACCTTGTCATTTTTTTTTAATAATTTATTTACAACTTTAATGACTTCTGGCGACATTTTAGCCACGATCTAGACTTCTGGCAATAATTTTACACTATTTCTAATGGTAAAAACTATAAAACTACAAATTTCAAAACTGCACCTTATGATTTTTTTCATGTCAAAAATTTACACGTTTGGCCGCCCGCCCACGCGTTCCGCCTCGGGAGAGACTTCTGGCAGTGGACACTACGCGCTATACAATAGATAAGGAGGGTTTTTATATAATTATTTTTACTGCACCTTATCATTTTCAATTTTCGTAGCCAGCTCTTAGACTATGAGGGAGCCTCTTTAATAGAGAAAGACCGAAGAGAGTGATATAAAAACTAGCATTAAATAGCGAAACTTCCAGAAGCCAGTAGGTGGCGTATTTGATGACCCCTTGCACCAGGTTAACTCGAAAATTCGAAGTAACCTAATATATAATGCGATGAATGAAAGAATATTTATAAAAAAAATGTTGTGTGGTTTTATGAAACCACGGTAAAAGTGAAACTTTTTTTCACACTATAGACATTTAACTAAACATTTTTCGAATAATATTCCATTAAGGGTATAAAAATCGCTTTATCAATCTTAATTTTATACTTGGAAAATTGGAATGGACCGAATATAAATAAAAAAATAATTAATTTAATATTCATACAAAATAAGTTAAATAATAAATTCAAGTACTCAAAATTGAAATAAATCCATAAACAACAACATGCACCAGCAAAAAGTTCTAACAATTAAACACTGACAAAAATTAAACAAATAATATAGCGTGGAGCACTGGCATAAATGAGTAATAGTCTATACACTACACTCACTTTATACCTACTCGGCGGCCGACCGTCACGCGACATGCGCTACACAGACCAAAAAGTTTGGGACGATGTAATAAAAGTTTCACTTTAAATACCTACATTATGATTTCCCAAAAAGTTAAGTGAAATACATTTCTTAAAAACTCTGTTTATGTAACCAACAACCTCAAAAGTATAGCGCAGGATATAATGTAATGTATAATGCAACCATGTGACGGTACTATAGACTACAATACATTACTACTACTATTATTATTAATACACTAATACTATTATTAATATTATTAGTATAAATTACTAAACTTAATATGTATACTTATGTGGCAGAATAATAAAATAATCTGTCAAACCCAATGTGATACGTCACTATGATACTAAAATATTAGCTCAGGCTGTTTTTTGTATATCTATCTTTTTTCAATGTACTGAATGTTTAAACGGTATTCAAAGGACTTATAGTTATGACTAATAACAACTGGTAAATATTTCATCTTTGTTTTTACCGACCAATATAACTATATTTGCCTGTCTCTCTCTTACTCACACCATTAAATATGTAACGTAATATAATGATTTTGCCAATTTAATCGCATACAAATTTCCAACGCCGGGCGCGCGAATAGAAGTATAACTTCAAATAAACTGTGTAATTATGTAAAAACGTAAGAATTCATACTTTTTTGACGTAACAAGATAAAAATCTTTTTAAAAATAAATAATACATAACATCAACCAACCTCAAATGCTACAAACGCACTCAAAGTAATATGTAATATCGCGCCGGGAAAAGTAAAGTGACTACTGTTTTCATCCCAAATGACTTTACACTACTTCTAGTTATAACATTTGAACCAGAAGGGATTTGCACATAATTAAATTACATTTTATAGACAAATTATACTAAAACCGATTTTTATTATCCTCTAAAATTTTAATTAAGAGTAGAATTTTCATATTAAATAGGTAAATCACAATAAATATCAAGCAAATATTAACATGTTAAAATAAATAATTAAAAGAAAATAGCAAAATTAGTAAGACAAGCGAAAAATATATATGTTTTATCTTTGTGTATAATGTGTATAACAACAAAAAAATAAATTTGCAAATCGCATTTTGAAGGATATTTAATTCTATATAATATTGTCCATAGCAGCTAGTACTGGATCACAGATAGATTTTGAGCAAAACGAAAAACCTAAATTTTCATCGAATTTTAAAGATTTTTATTAATTAAAAACAAAACGTGTGGAAGTTTGGAGTTGAGTTTTATGCTGATTTGGACTATTTTCATCGCACTGTCGAATTATTTATTTATTAGTAAGCATTAGTAGATATTGAGATAATTCAACGGGGTACTCCCATCTCGGCTCACTATAATCCTTTATCATACCCCAGGTACATTTTTAAAACACCCAAGTCGGCTCGAAGATTAACAGGTAGGTATTAGTAGGTATACCTAATAATTTTATCTTGGAATTATAGATTAGGAAAAATGTATTTTCTTATTAACATAGAAAAACATCCCACCCCTTATACCCCTTCTTTCAATATTGTACAGTTTCTCTCAGTTTATTAGAATTTATCTTTCTACTAGCTAACCCGGCGGACTTCGTTCCGCAAATAATTTACGTCATTCTTCCATTTTTCGTTTTTTTCAATTTATTTTGATTTTATCGTTTTCATCATATTTTCTCGTCAGTTATCAGGTTTATACTATTTTTTTTTTCGTTATGTTTTTTAGTTTATCGATAAAATATATTGGATGCATCACAATACTTAATTTAGTAAGAATTTCTCGTGACTTATAGACAATGTATTATGAACATTTATCCATATTGCGTTAGAAGTTTTGTTTTCGCCACAAGTAGTCATTGATTTTGAATTGGCTGTAGCACTTTTCATGGAGATAGAGAGTGTGATAAGTGTTCCTTTCCAATGTGGTAGTAGGAAAAATGTATTTTTTGCCATTGAGATTTAAAATTATTTGATATTAACAATTAATATACCTGGCTTCGAATTATCCCATGAGCCGAGCTGGTATATTTTATATCGGGCAGTTTTAATCTTTGGTCCGACTCGGGACAATTTTTAAAGATATACCTGTTTCTTGGACCGAGATAGGCACTGCCCAATTCAACATCACCAAAGAAATGTAATATTTTAAATGACTAAATCATGTAATAATAAATATTCAACAGTGTAAAATTTTTAATATAAAAACTTGTTGCCTGTAGGATTTTACATTCAAATTTTGTCAACAATGCAAGAGCATAAGAAGTACCTATTAAATGAATTAAATACTATATATGTATATATGTACATATAGAACAATGATAACGTACTGTTAAATTATCATTCACATTATACATATTCTGAATGGTGAAATATTATACGAAATACGATTAGATAGTTATTAAATTGGAATCATTGAATATATTCTCTTAAGCAGAGAATTTTTATATAGCGCCATCTGAATGATAGAAATGTGAGTTTAAATTCTGTTTAACGAAGAAGTGCAAATTAAGTAGAATATCGATTGATTTTATATTTTATTTAATCCGAGTTTCTTGTCTGATATTTACGTAGATATCTGACACCAATATTTAACTAGATTTATGAAATCACCGTTTATAATTTTTTAAGATAATAATCAGAAATAAATACTTAGAGGTGAAATATTATGTTTTGTAAATAAATTAATTGCAGTAAATTAATCCAAAACTATTTTCAAATATTGTTTTTATAAACAATATAAGAATAAATAGGTCAAAAATCAATTTACATAACACTCTTGGTAATTTTTAAAAACAATAAGAAGCAAGGACGACGGATACCTAAATAAATAAAACAATGGGTTATTTGTATAAAACAGAACACGAAAACTTTCTTTTAAGTATAATACAATTTAATCAAAAAGGTAAACAGTAACATTGACCTAAATTCAATTATGTACTTTCACTTATCTATATCAATGTAAAAAATATTACTTCATACGGTGCCGTTTTCACCCTCGATACATTCTGTACCTATAACCTTGGTATTAGTTGGTATTTAAAATAATGTAACACGATTTATACAATATACGCAGATCCAGCCAAAATATACGATAGTATAAAAAATAGGTCTATTTCCAACAAAAACATCTACAAATGTTAAAACAAATTTAAAAAAAGTCCCTAAAGTGTATAAGCATTAAGCATATTTAAAAAAAAAAACTAATATTTTTCAGTGCATTCAAATCGACTTACCTAATCTTAAAATGTTGATGAAATCTATTGCCAAGTTTCTTTTTAAGTTTCTAAGAAATAATTAATCCTAAAGCAAATTACTATTTCAAGCTAATATTAGTGCGATAAATCAAAAATTTGAATAACTCCCAGAAAAGTGGCGAATAAACTAAGTAAAGAGAAAGCAGATACGTTTGACATAATCATATTTAAAAAATATTTAACAGTGATAGATTAATATACAATTTAAAAAATGAATAGTATTGTACTTTAGATAATTGATTTTAAGGGTAGATGTAGTATACTTGATATAAATTATACCCTATTTCAAAAGAGTGTAGAGTAATAAAATCTCATTAGGTATTCAAAAGGGCTACAGGGTGATCCGTCAATAAATTCTGTTACTTCCCTAGTCTGCATTGCAAAATTCTCTCATTTTATAAGAAGCAGGTAGGTCACCCTATGTTATGGGATTAGCCCATTGTTATCGACCGATAAACACTGCGCCAGAGGCGCGCTAGTGGGATAATTGACAAAAGAATATGCATTTATAAAAATTATATTAAAGGAAATAAAAATTTAATAAATTTAATACAGCAGAACAGTGTTATGAAAAAAGTATAAAATGTATATACGAAACGAAATCGGAAAATACTCACAAACCTTACTTGGAACTTTACGTATATTTACATTACAATTTAAATTATTCTATATCACTATATTCTTCGTCATCCGAAGAACTGTCATAATCCCGCTGGCGTTATAATTATAGGGTCAACCACCTGATCGACCAGGTTGACCAGTTCCCACATTTTATCTTCCTCTTTTAAAACATGCTTAATTGCTTGTCGCCAGTTCTCTGATGTGATTTCCTGAATGGCTTGATCAAACAGTACCTTGACATCTTTCATTTTAAATGTGGAATTGTTTCTTGCAACAAATCCTTTAACTTTTGCCCATATAAGTTCTATTGGATTTAATTCGTAATGATATGGCGGTAGGCGCAGCACAGTTACTTTGTACTTTTCTGCTATATCTTCAACGGCATATTTCATGAAGCGAGTTTTATGTTGTTTTCATATGGCTAGTAGTTCCTTCTTTATTGAATTAGTCTCAAACTGAATACCTTTATTTGACAGCCAGTTAATAATTTCTTGCTTTCTCCAAGCTGAAGTTAGTATTTTCTCTATGCGCCTTGAATGGTAGCTTGCATTATCCATAACCACGGCCGAATCAGCTGGAAGAAATTTTAACATTTCACCGAAGTAGTCTTCGAAGACATCCGAATTAATGTCCTCATGATAATCTCCCGTCCGAAACGACTCAAAGGTTTAATACCCGTTGAAAGGCCTTCTATGAAAGCTTGACGAGTACTAGTTATATTTTTATCTTGCCACATTTTTTGTACTATATAACCTTCGTTTATCCACGTCTCATCAAGATAAAAAAAATTCTTTTGTTCTCTGCGGTACTGCTTTATACTTCTCAAATATTTTCGTCTCCAACAAACAATTTCATCGCTTTCCAGTAATAGTGCCTTTCGATTGTGCTTTTCCCAGGCAAAATTCATACTTTTTAAAGTTTTCCATAAAAGTATTCTGGATGTCAAAGTAATACCGTCATCTTAGCCTAGCTCCATCAATATTTTGTCAAGGGTGGGTATTTCCTTTTTAAAATAAAACGAATGAACTTTTCTTCGAATACCACATTTGGTATCTTCATCAAAGATGTTCATTGGTCTTCCTGATTTTTTCTTGCATGGACTTAGTTGGCCTGATATCTTTCATTCCCGCAATAATTTAAAAATCGTGGACTGTCCAATTCCAGTCATTCGGGCACATCGCTCAACACTTTCTTGCACAGACGAAGTAGGGTGATCGTGTTTTATGCAATCATATACATTTAAAATTATAACTTTTTCACTAACAGATAGCGGAGAATTTTTTACACCTCTTTTCCTTGGAGAAAATGTCGCCATTTTATAACTTTTTCACTATACCTGTTACAATATCACTATTTCTATATCACAATATCACTGTACGTTTAGCTGGTGTAGTAACAATTACTAACTAGAAAGTTTTAAGATACCATTAAAATATATTTAAACCCTTTCTCTTAATTACCTGTTTTTAATAGGTATTGTATGATTGGTGAGCCGTATGATTTGTTTGTTCCTTAAATTTTAATTCCTTTTCTTATGGTCAAAAAGGGATTATTATAATGACATGATACCTCTGTAACTAAGTGTTAACCTTTTTTTGAGAAATCATGTTTAAATAAATGAATCCAAATTGCAGATTAAAAAAGTTTACAAAAACCGCTAAACTTAATGTTTTTTTTTAATTTTACTTAAATACATGTAGGTACTTAAATTTCAGACTAAATTACTTCCCAAAAATGGCCTTTTATTATTATCTGTCTATAATTTTTAATTTACTTTAATTATTAAGTTTAATAATCCTACGCCCATGGACGACACCGAAATTCAGCCAAATTTTATGACACTTCGTGATTTATTACTCTACACTCTTTTGAAATACGGTATATAAATAAATAAAATATATATAGAAAATGTATATCCTATTGTATTTTAATTGTTGAGATTATAAGAATGATATATTCTCAAATTTAATAATTTTTCATGGTTTCTGTATTCTTTGATATCGCGTGTTGAATCAGAGCAAGCAGATATTTTATTGGACGTTACGATCATCGTGGTTGGATAGATATTTTAAAAAACAAGGTAGAAATTTACTTCCATAAAGTATAATTTACCAACGAGTGTTCTATAGTAACAAATGGCCGGATGATTCGATACACGCATCGGTGTTTTTCTTGGTTTCATTGTTACATAAAATGATCAGGTGCATTTTTAAAGACACCTTTTTGTTCAAAAGAATAGTCATTCTATCCAGTTTTATATAATCGAGGAATTTTATTTACTTGAAATAGATACCCTCTTAGAGCTACGAAATGTTACTGTTCATAAATTGAATTTAATATTATTTTTGGAGTATATTTGATAATCTGTTTTCTAGCTGTTACCATTTAAACATATCTTTCCTCTGGTCCAAATTTATTAAAAAATGTTTATTGATAGAAAAATTCAAGTAATCTGCAATATTGAATTTTAACCTAAATTAATTGCATATTTAAAACAAGAAATATATTTTCTAAGTATAAAACCACATCTGAATACGATGATTAACAATTAGGAAGTGACATCCGTTATTATTTTAGTAGTGGCATCACCTAAACAGTTATACGAATAATTAAAATTGGACATTTCATTTTCGTTGTAAGAATTAAAATTACCATCATTCCAAAAAACATGAGTCATAAATATTCATTGGAATGTTTGTAACACAAGCAGAATGTGAAATCACATCAATAATGCAAGATTTCCCTCTTGATCGTTACAATAATTAGTAAGAAATTGAAATTCGACACAAAAACTATTATATTATATCAATGTTAACTTATTTATGTATTAATTTGTAATCAGTATATATTTAAATTTTAATAAAAATACATGAGTAATAATTCTTTTAAGACAAAAAAATATTTTGTGTAATTTACCTGAACGCTATTTTCGAATATATAAATTGATAAAGCGAGAAGCAATAGAAATTGATTTAGTATTTGAGTTCCAACATTTTTTGTGCTGTTATTTGAAAAGCTAAGTTCGTAGACCAGACAACCTTGAAGGTTAAAACATAATTAGGGAAAAAATCTTGGTCCCATTTTTTTGTAATACATATAATTAATTTAAGAAAGAGAACTGAACTGAGAGGTAGCTTCTAATCCTAAATTTTTATCAGTTCTGTATATCTTCAAGATGTACTCTTGTTAATGTTTTTATTGCAATTAAAGTTGGTTAAAGAGACTTTGAAGTCAACTCTTACCTGGGACCAGCTGGCGGCCCCTAAATGAGATCTTTTTTTCGACCGTAACAGCATGTGCTTGTATGCACTCACGATTATGTGATTAATTTGTTATAAATAAAAAAAATGCGTAAGTATTATATATGGTTGAAATCAGAAAAAAATATCGTTAAGTTTCTGGTATTTATTTATATTTATAAAAAATTAATCACATATGTTTTTTTAAATTTAAACAATAGACTGTAGAATCATACATACAAGCAGAGGGCCTGTTAGGGTCAAAAAAGGGTCTCATTTATTCGCTGGACTCTAACGTTAAATTTTATTGTAAAAATTGAGATTTTGGTGCTGTTTCCGTAAATTTATAAAATTGAAAATACGAATGGAAAAATTTTCCGGCACAGGTTAGGCAGAAAAAAATTACAAAACTTAAACATAAGTAGGTATCTATAAAATTTTAAGTAATACATATAAATTTATTGAGTAATAATTTATCTATATATATAAAAAAGGATGTCTTTTTATGTACGAAATCGATGAACTCAAAAACTACTGGACCGATTATTATGAAAATTGGTATATATATGTATTTTTCTACGGAGAAGGTTTATATGATATGCTCATTGATGCCACTCGCCACCAGGTGGCGCTGCAAAGTAGCAACTTCTGCCCCGTTTAACCGATTGTCATGATAATTGGTATGTATATGTATTTTTTCACGGAGAAAACGAATATGCTATGCTCATTGATGCCACTCGCCACCAGGTGGCGCTGCAGAGTAGCAACTTCTGCCTGGTTCAACCGATTGTCATGAAAATTGGTATGTATATGTATTTTGCACAGAGAAGGTTTATATGTTATGCTCATTGATGCCACTCGCCACCAGGTGGCGCTGCAGACTAGCAACTTCTGTCCCGTTTAACCGATTGTCATGAAAATTGGTATGTATATGTACTTTTCCAAGAAGAAGGTTTGCATAATATGCTCATTGATGCCACTCGCCACCGGGTGGCGCTACAGAGTAGCAACTTCTGCCTTGTTCAACCGATTGTCATGAAAATTCGTATGTATATGTATTTTGCACGGCGAAGGTTTATATTTTATGCTCATTGATGCCACTCGCCACCAGGTGGCGCTGGAGAGTAGCAACTTCTGCCCCGTTCAACCGATTGTCATGAAAATTGGTATGTATATGTATTTTGCACGGAGAAGGTTTATATGATATGCTCATTGATGCCAATCGCCACCAGGTGGCGCTGCAAAGTAGTAACTTCTGCCCCATTCAACCGATTGTAATGAAAATTGGTATATATATATATATGTGTGTTTTTCCACGGAGAAGGTTTGTATGATACGCTCATTGATGCCACTTGCCACCAGGTGGCGCTGCAGAGTAGCAACTTCTTCCCTGTTCAACCGATTGTCATAAAAATTAGTATGATGCTGTATTCTTAATGCTTAATATGAATATGATATTCGTATTAATAGAAGTTACCACCAGATGGCGCTTCCATGAATCAAATTCAATATTGATTAATAGATATCTATACGTTTTCATATAAATATAAGTTCGAAAAACATATTTTTGGTGCGATAAGTGAAACAAAACTATAAACTTTCTTTCCTTCTCTTCTCTTTATCTCTTTTATTTTTCTTAAATTTATTTTAGTTGTTGGCATAGCAACGCGCGCCGGTTACAGCTATTTCATATATTTAAAAGAGTGATCCTTATTCCTTACTAAATTAAGCATTATGACGCCACCGTAAGGTGGCGCAGTTGAGATAGTATAAATTTACATTAGCAATTCTTGCGTAATTAAATACTATGACGCCACCATAAGGTGGCGCAGTTAATATATGATATATCCAATCGATAATTTACAAAACCGTAAAAATTTGGAAAAATGGCAAAAAAACATCAGTAGGCGGTACGAAGTTCGCCGGGTCAGCTAGTATACATATATTGAAAAAAGCTTTAGACATGGCAACTCTGAATGATATATCGAACTTCCGTCGACTGACATAAGTGCGAATTTTTAAATTTCTATGGATATCGTAGAATTTTCAGTAACCAAATTAGGTACATACACAATTTTTTTTTTAATTCTGATTATAGTAATAACCTTATAGTTTTCATAGGGTTTTAGTTCAAGTTTTACTACATAGTAACAAAGGTATATACGGTGGATTCATAATAAAAATGTATAGAGCAATAAAATATAGTTGTGAATGTAAGATACGTAAATAAATTTAAATTTGTATATATCATAGGCTATTGTCTATAATTTTAATAAGGAACAAACGTGTAAAAACAATAGTTTTTTCGAAATTACTCGAAAAATATGCAGTTTTAGAAACAAAACAACGCCGGACAAAAACAGCGACGGGACAAAACAGCACCTTATTATTTCACATTAAAGTTATGAACCAAATTTAAAAAATCTGCAGGGTTTTCCATTTAAAAAAACATAACTTTACGCTGCTACGACATGACTATGCATCCTGTATAATTTTAAAATGTGACGTTTTATAGTGCAAATCTTTTATGTTAATTACTTTGTGTCGTGACTTCTAAGATAACAGATAAATTAGGCTTTGCCATACAAATGGGACATCCTCTACATAATACGGTAAACGAAAAAAAAAATCCATAGGAAAACATCCACTAAAAAAAATCCAGAGATAATAAAAACTCGAAAGAAGTGTAAGGTTTTTTGCAATCCCGTATGAAAATTTTCTCGCATAAAGATATTTTTTATACATTCTATTTATTAATACTCACTATAAACTAAATATCAGGATATTTAGAATTTTAATCCATGAAAATTATTTTTTAAGTTCATAACTTTAATGTGAAAATAATATGGCTCTGTTTTGTCCCGTCGCTGTTTTGGACCGGCGTTCTTTCGGCGGCGCTCTTATGGACGCACTGCATGTTTTGTCCTAGACCCAGTTTTAGAAGATACTTATTTATACAAATGTTTTTTGTAGAAAATTAAATTTCCTATAAAATTAAAATTAAATTTTAAAGTCAAAAATATTTTTTTTCATCAAAATAAATGCAAAAAGCAAAGGGAAAAAATCAAAAAATTGCATTAAATCAATCCATACAAAAATTAAAAATATTTACTCACAAATTAACCATTTATCAACTCCTGACTTGATCGAATGATTAACAATTTACTACTAAAATGTATATTATTATGTATATATATTATCTATTTTTTGAGTAAAAACATAAAATAAATACGATATAGGAGAAAAATTAATAAAAATCAAAAAAAAAGGAAGTAATATACAAAAAAATCCTAATTCGGTCCAGTTTCTAGATGTCTTTTAGCGGCCCACGAGTACTTGTTTCGTTTCTGTGAAACATTAACAATACCAAAAAAATTGCAATTTTTTTTTCAATTAAATCAGTCAACAACTCAAGAAGTTATGCCAATTTATATCACGTAAAATAGAACTCAAATCTACATGATTAATCCTTTTAAATAGCGCCAGTTTAAAGCGACTTGTGGGAAGCGCGAGGGTATGGAGTGCGGTAGGCGCTCTGACAACCCGATCTGCGTCATTGTTAAGCTACGGTTTTTAAGAAGTGTGCGCGTCGCGCGTCTTACGGCTTAAGCAGAATAAGCTCAGCTTGACTCACAGTCAGCTTCGCGCGGGTCGGTTTTTATGAATTCTCAGTTTTTAATATTCTGTTCAAGTAAACGGATAGTGCAGAATGAATAATGCTATAGTTGCGTTTTTGATCGAAGAAATTAAGAACGATGAAGAAGACTTATTGTTGCTGACAATGAAAGAGCCCAATAGAAAAGTTGATGATTTATTTTCCTGTCGCAAATCCGAAGGAACGTATGCAGTTACAGTAGAAACTTTTTGGGAAAGAAATAAAATTTCGAGAATATTTTAGACTTTCTAGGGAATTGTTTGAGATTGTTCTAAACTTCATAAAAGAAGATATTGTTAAAAAACCTTGTAACAGATATAGTCATCCAATCACACCAGAAGAAAAGCTGTGCATCAAAAATATGTAGTAATGTGTCTTTAACAACTTAATTTTTGTGTTTTAGTGTAATTGATCACTCTTTACTAGCCACCACTTCGATATAATTTGCTTCAGCTTATGTCGACGTCTGCGTCCAAACCCAACCAAATTGATCTCAGCGCACAACTCAAACTCACACTGCTTTGTTAAACTCATCCGTTCAACTAGACAGACTCTCACAAACCGCATGCATAAGACACCTGATGTTAAATTAAAGCGCACGTGAGCTCTGCTCAACTTACTGTCGGCCGTACGCCGCGCATTGTTCTTAGAAACCGTAGCTTTAAACGTATCTAATGTTGTACGAATCTTTCTCTGCTTAAAGCAAATATCTAAAATTTGTTATTCGATTCCTTAATTAAAATCAATAGTTTAAATCAAGTTTATTATGATATTATATGCGATGGCCGTCAGATCAGGCAAAATTCTCACAAAATTTTGACGCGGCGCGTAAAATAAGATAAAAGCTAAGATATCACTGTTCTATAAAAAAGAATCTTACATAAATAAGGAAAAAATAATGTGTGTGAAAGTATCAGGTGTTTGAAATTCTGAAACTAAATATAAAAACATTTCTCAAGATACAAAAACTGACAATACCTAATAGGTATTTACCTGGTACAATATTTTTTTACTTTATAACATTTACTTTGGAATTAATTAAATACAAATTTCAGCAGAGTAAGCAATGGCATACTGATTTCTGAGTTTCAACAAGACACGATGAGATGTGGGATCTATAGGTAGGTATATTATATTTACAATCTCAGTTAAGTTAAAATATGTATACCTATGTGCATTACTATACACCTATACTTGAGTGTAGCTGAATGATAAAATTGAATTTTAAACTTAGGTAAATATGCTAATCCGTTTTTTCAAGACAGCATAATACGACAAAAATAATAAACAAACAATGAATGTCAATGACACTTATACATATATACGCCACTGTAGAACATCGTAAAATCAGAAACGACGATAATATAAAAACCTTAATATCAGATATGAGCATCAATATGTATCTCCTATTAAAATATTTTAAAATAACTACTTAATTTTTAGGTAAATGAATACAAACTTCCATTTATCACCATTGTATTTTTTGTTTTTATGAATTTTTTAAGTTTCGTGACTGTCTTATATACACTGACAGCAACATGAAACGTTTTGTTAAACGATATGATTAGTGATAAAACTTTCTAAAAATTAATAATATTCTTGTTGTTAATTTAACTATCTACCCATCATTTTTTTGTTTCTAATACCTATGTAAAGTACAAATAATGTATGATATACGATATAAATATTAGAAATATACCCTCACTAGATTTTCTGCTACCTCCAAAATAAGTTGTGGAACCTGGAGAAGGCTTCTTCCATCCTCTCCAATTGTTACAGACACTTTCAGGTTCGGAACTCCAACTACACAAAGAGTCTTCTTCGAATCGGTCAGAATCTTCAAAACTGAATCTGTCACCCTCACGGTCCCCCCAATCAAGCATTGCAGACGGTTCATCTTCGCCACCGCCGGCTAGATTTCCCCCAGCGGCCGCCAGTTTCAAACAAAGAGCTGCCCCCTTTGCACAAAACACTCACTGAATCATACCCCGTTCAGGGTAGTTCTGGATCGCGGAAATCTCATGCACTCTATACCTTCACTTAGAAGTTTATCCGTAATAGGGTTAATACTATTTGATGAACCCCCCTTTTTAATGATAACAACAAATATGGCGACTACCTATTCAGAACGTTTCGCTACCCATCCATTGGCACTCGCACTGGCCCCTGCATGGCTTAGTGCTGATGGCTAAACCCAAACCACTGTCAGACTGTCACTTTCTTTCACGTCTTTCCTCCCCTTGATAATTTTTAGTCAATGACCTGCTACAGTTGCCACCTTCCTATCATACCGTCAAACAAAATTATGTACTGTTCCCAACAGATGGCCTTAAGCGCAGTTCAAATAATCAGTTCTTTTAAATCTTTTCATATATTTAACCAAGTAAATAAACTAAATGATAAATCTAATATCTTATTTTTACTGTACTATGTATTTTTAATATTATTCTAGTTTGATAATAGCAACTTATATTACAATAAAATTGCGGGATAATACACCATAGTCACTTCAAAAGAATTAAACCTACATAATCTACTAAGTAGATGAAAACTGTTTATTATTGCGATTAATTTTTATAATTTTACTAAAAAATCAAATAAAAGTGTAGGGATTTCATTCCTAGACAGTTGTAACACTGATTTAACTGATTTTTCTCACTTTAATCAGTTTAAGAGACAAATTAGTATCCCTCTTTCTTTCTGAGTGAGCAAGCGCCCTCTACAACACATTCATAACCTTTTTGTAGTGAATCTTGGACAAGAGCTATAGTATGTAAATTTTTCTACTGTTTAATTTTATTTTTTTGTGAAAACTAGTGGGTTGGTGCCGAAAATATAAATGGATTTAGTTTCTTATACTAATTATCTCTAGTAGAATAAACGGATTTTTCATTTAGTGTAATAGATTTGCCGATGTTTGTGGAATAATATTTCAGTGACTTGGTTATGTTGACATTTTACTGATCCTTAAAACTTTTCAGTTTTAGGAAAAAATGGCCCCACGAAAAGGAAAAGCCCCTAAAGAAGAAGTCCAACTCTCACTTGGACCCCAAGTTCGCGAAGGAGAAATAGTTTTTGGTGTAGCTCACATATTCGCCAGTTTCAATGATACATTTGTTCATGTTACTGACTTATCTGGTAGAGAAACTATTTCCAGAGTTACTGGTGGCATGAAAGTAAAAGCTGACAGAGATGAAGCTTCTCCCTATGCTGCTATGTTGGCCGCTCAGGTAAATAAACATTTTTAGAAATAGTGCATGTAGTTTTTAAGGTTAGGTTAATTTGTAGTATTATTTTACACATTTTCCGCTGATTTTTCATATTCCTGAACACTGTACTAAAATAATCACATTGGAAATATTAATATATATCAGTAATGTAACGGTTTTATTGCACGAATGTTAAAAATGTTATCAACATTTATCATGTTTGGAATAATTTTTTATAAGATGTAGTTTAATGGGCTGAAAGTATTCTTTATATTTTACTTCTAATGACAGTTTAATATCAGCTAACAACCCGTTTAGACGGTACGGATATGAATATGTTATGGAATTGTAAAAAATGTTTTGTGGCATATAGTCTTAAATGTGCATGTTCATACGATTCGATCGTTTATCGCATTCATAAATATTCCGTAATCGGACAAATCGTGTAAATATGCACATTTAAAACTATGTGCTACTAAGCAAGTCGACAATTTTTTTCGATTCGATAAAATATTCGAATCTGATGGGATGTCCTGAAAATTCGTACTTAAATATAATGCAAGTTTTTTTTTAGGATGTAGCAGAAAAATGCAAAACATTAGGAATAACTGCATTACACATCAAATTACGTGCTACTGGTGGTAACAAAACAAAAACCCCAGGACCAGGTGCTCAGAGCGCTTTAAGAGCCCTTGCTCGTTCAAATATGAAAATAGGCAGAATTGAAGATGTAACTCCCATTCCATCTGATTCTACACGTAGAAAGGGAGGTCGCCGTGGACGTAGGTTGTAGATTTCTACTGCATACTTACGATTTGACATTAAAGTTTTTGTTTATATATTTAAGTATATAACATGTTCATTCAATAAAGTCAACATTGTTTGAGCTACAACCTAGTTTTCGTTACATTTATTTCTTATTATCCCATTTGTAGTACCTAATCCAGACCTACAAATCCACCTTGTTAGAGTAAAAACAAGTTTATCAAATCTACAATTTTATAGGATTTCACATACTTCCACCTATGAAGGGTAGCTCTACCCTCCATACTTCTACCGCTTAATACATTTCTGATTCTAAAAATAAATTTCTTTTATTAATTGGATACTTTACCACTAAAGAAAAATAAACATTTATTAGAAAATTGCCTTTGCTTATTTTATGTTGATAAATTTGTCAAGGACCTTCTTTTAAATCTAAAAATACTCAAACAAATTGGATAAAATATACAAAAAAATTGATTTGACTTAAGATTCATATAATAAATACAACACGTAAATCCTAAATAAAACTTCTCTCTTAATGTTTCCTTTTTTTAATTTTTTGATATTTGATTTCTATTCCTGAAAATAAATGTTATGGATTGGGCTTAAAAAATGAACAGTTCACTTTATATAAATTAATAGGTTTATTAAAAAGCTTAGTAAAATAATTGTGAAAAACTTCTAATAAATAATAAAATTTTTATTCTAAATTAAGACGGATGCGCTATAACGTTTCTAATTTATTAATGATTAACAAACAAAAGCAGAAATGTCAAATTAAGATAGGTCGTTACTGAAAGTGCTAATTAACATTTTTTTTCATATTAGTCGAAATGCTTGGTTAAGTGTAGCGTATAATAATTTAAGTTTATACAGGTAAGCTGTTAGAATCATATCTGTGATTAGCACTAATTGGTATTTATTCATAACCTACAGTGTGACCAAGATTTAAAAAGACTTTAACTTTATAATCATATTTTTGAGGTTCTTTCTTTTCTAACTGCCCAGTAATAGTATTAGTATACACATGCTGCATAACAAAACCACATACAACTTCTGTATTTAGTGGTAAATCTTCACTAGGGACAATATTAAGTTTAATGAAAGCTTTGTTCGATTTTCTCCATTTCACCAATCTAAAAAGGTAAAACTTTAGTATGGATGTCAACTAAATAGGAATATAAATAAATAATTAAAAAATTACTTAGGATCATCTTGTATATTATGTGTATCTCCAGAATCATCATATTCCGCAGCATCATCTCTAGGAGGAAGAATAAATGCACTAGTTGGAATTTCCACTTTACAATTAACTTTTTGAGTAATTTTTCTTGGCTTAATAACAATGGAAGGAGATCTTGAGGATAAGCTTACTAAACTGCTTGGTTGACTTGACAACGACATAGGTTGTTTCTAAAAACACAAATAAGTTAATCAACTTATCCTGTATAAAGACAGAAATCTAATGTTGATCATATATCCAATATTGCTAGAAACTAAAGCAAACCAATCTGATTATTTAATTATAAATTAATTAATTATATTTATGGTATATTCCATTTCACCGATTTTGGCCGATGACAGAAATCATACTCGAAGTTAATTAAGAGTTACATCTCTCACAGATACAGGCAAGTTAGAAATTTAAATGAGGACGTTTGTTTTTTAATGCAACACTTACGTAACTGCATCTTGTTTCACCGGTAGATAAAAAGTATTCAATACGGAAGTCTTGACTTAATTCACATTCCTAGTAACCGTCATGTACGGCTCGTTGTTAAAGGGTTGAATTTAATAATTATTAATGTCATATTTTTGTAGATGTCAAACCACACTGATAGTTTCAGAAACTTACTACCTAATTTAGAAAAAAAAACTCTCCGCCATTGGTAACTTTGATGATAGTTTAATCTTATTTCAGTGGTTTCTAATATCAAATCGGCCAAAACCGATGAAATGGACTATACTAGATATAACGATATTAAACTTAAGTCTGTCTAGAGGCCTCGATACACTATTAGGGTACGCTAGACCTCGAAAGTGTACCCCAACCCAAATCCACGACGAGCATCTCGAGCTTTCGCGTACGCTAGCTAACACTTTCTTACGTTACAGCTCCTGTAGTAGTAGTGCACGCAAGGATTAGTTTTGGAACGACCCAGTAGAAGATTTAGCGTACGCTATGAACAATTATAGGCTAGGTTAAATTAATGTAAAAAACCCGAATCAAGTAAATCAGTTCAGTTTTCTTGATAATTTCTGAATAATTAATCTTATGATGGCATATGTGAAGTATCTGTACTACAGCTATGTACTTTTTTTAAAGTTCATACAAGGAAATGTAACTTCTTACAGCATCTTTCGCGTACGCAACAGTTGATTTTGAGTTATTTTTTTATATTAATTGTATATGCGTATGCATCGGTATTCTTAGACAGACTCATTAAACTTAGATTCCGTAATTGTATTTTTTGATTTAAATATAGATTGTAAATTATAAAAGTAAAATATTTACATCTTGAACAGTTAGATGCTCTAAACTAGTATCAATATCTACAGATTTAGTTTCAGTTGGTTGTGACTCATTTAAATCAAGCTCGAAGAAGTTAATTGTTGTTTGATGTTGAGTAGGATTAGTAAATTTCAAAATTAATTCACAAGGTTTTCCTGCTCGAAGTGGTTCCAATGTTACAATACGAACTTCTGGTATATGGTAACTACAAGAAACATAAATTAAATCTTTGTTTGATTTTTCAGTAGGAAGTTTTGTAAATATTATTATACTTACTAAGCAAAAAGTTGAATTTTAAATTTAACAGAGCTAGGATTATATTCTGGTTTACTAACATTGTGTTCACAAGATCTACATCTTAAAGAACGTTTAATAGAGAGTTGTTTATGTACTGGAAATAATTTATCTACAGTAACAGGTTGAGCTTCTGGTTGTAGCAGACGTTGATCAATTGTAGTTACTAGAAGAGATTTAATAATAATAATTCTAAATAATATCAAGACATAAATGGAATATTTTTAAAATCTTACTTTCTATTAAATTGATTGGAACAGTAAATATTTCAGAAGGTAACTTCTCAACATCAATTTCTGGTTTTGCTGGTGCAGGTTCTTTTGGTTTTGTTTTTAACAATGGATGAATTAAATCAGCTGGTAATCCAATTCTTTTTCGTAATGCAGCTGCAGTTAACCCTGTTCTATCCTATATTAAAACATTAATTAATATATTTTTTACTATTTAATTTAATTTTACTTACAGTGTAGCTTATAAACTTTCCTCTTTGTTTCTTCTTATCTTTTTCTTGTTGCTGTTTTTGAGACAGAACTATCGCTTTATAGGAATCTAATAATTCTTGGAGTCTATTAGTGTGAATATTTTCTCTTTCTGGCCAACCCCCGTTTGCTTTGAACATTAAAAAAATAATATATGGTATTATCTCTAACTGAAGGCGTAATTGTAAAATATAAAAAAAGTAGAAAAATAAATGTTTTTTTTATTACGCTGTTAAATATCAACGAAATCAAACAGAATTTAGTTTCGAAATTTTACCTGTTGACTGATCAGGTATTCCAACATCTCTAGAACTCCACCTACAAAATTGACAAGATAAATAGTACTTCTTTCTAGTAGTTATTTTTTCTTCAGTCTCAGCTGGTGCCACAGCAGATGCAATTCTTGGAGTAAGTTCTTGTTCACAACTTGGACATACGTAACAATTTCCACAACGATTCTTTTTTACTCGAGCTTCTGATGTTGGAATATTTTCTGAACATTTACCACAAAGATTAGAATCTACCTGTCGATATATACTTTATTAACTTAAACGATTTTTTAACAGTAAAAACCTTACCTCATGACAAACGCAGAAACTGCATCGCAGTTGTGTGCAATATCGACAGAAATATAGAAAAGATATCGGTTTTAAAAGACCGCAAGTACAAGCATATCTAACAACTATCGGTCCTGTAATGTAAGACATTATAAAATATAGTAAAATGTATATTTAATAATCACTACACCAATATTACACATCAACACAACCTAAAAAAGTTTCTAGTTGTCACTGTCAACTTACTTAAATACTGTGCTGCCATCTTAACGCGATCTATGCAATTAGTACAGGATTGATTTAAATTTTTTTTATATTGTTGTAAAAGACTGATAGGTGGACTTCATGTAGTAAAAAAACTGTATTTGGTTAATAAAATAAATTCAAGATGTGATTTATTTCAAATAGTCTAGAATCTCGACCAGAGATAATATATAATAAATATTGTCTCTGGTCTAGACTATTTAGGAGTTATGTTCAATGCAATATATACTATATACCTACTTACATTTTTACTGCACTGGTATTTGTTTTCGAGTCTAATAGAATATTTATCTATAGTTATTCCAATCTTAGTTGATTGGAGCAATACCGTGCGATAAAGATTCTGAAAGAACAAAATCATAAGCACATTTTAATTACTTTTTTTTTTATTATTTACTATTTAATTATTTATTACAGACTTGCTTGGTGATAAAAAATACCTTTATTGTCTAACACGAACATAAATTACAAGACACATTACAGAAAACAGCAGTGTTATATATATATATATATAACAAACAAAGTGCCAAGAAAACGCGCATCAATATAAAAAAAAAGGAGGATAACGGGCAATGTACGCAACAAGGATCATAGGTTACAAGTAGGAATGGTAACCGCAGACATGCATGTTTCTGGCTCATTAGCCGTCATCAGTGCGGCATAACCAAGAAAAGTATTGCACTTGGCTAGCAAAAGTGTTGGGTACTTGGGAGCAAATGATATTGGGGAAACATATGTCAAGAAACACAAAAACAACGAAAGCACAAAATGGCGATAGGACTCCTGTGTGAGCGTTCGTTGTTTTTGTGTTTCTTGACATATGTTTCCCCAATATCATTTGCTCCCAAGTACCCAACACTTTTGCTAGCCAAGTGCAATACTTTTCTTGGTTATGCCGCACTGATGACGGCTAATGAGCCAGAAACATGCATGTCTGCGGTTACCATTCCTACTTGTAACCTATGATCCTTGTTGCGTACATTGCCCGTTATCCTCCTTTTTTTTTTTTTTTTTTTTTTTTTTTTTTTTTTTTTTTTTATATATATATATATATATCTATATTGATATGGATTTTTCTTCATGGGTGCACGTTCTTTCAATGAAGTGTTGGAACGTGATACATGATTTTTAAATTGGTTGTCTAGATTTAGTATAATTTTTATGTAGATGTTTTTTGATAAAAATTAGTTTGTTTTTGGGTTGCTACGTTGTTAAGAGGGATTATTGATTAGATTGTCAAGAATTGAAAATTTAAAAAAAGTTATTAAGAAAATAAAGTTGTTAAAAAATACATAGAATTTGATTAATTAAGTAAGAAACATTAAGATTTAAATTGAAATAAATAAAGTTAAAGAAAATTATATAATCAGAAGAATTTATAAATAAATAAATAAATAAATAAATAAGAAGTAATTGGAATTGGATGAGAGTATACAGAGAGGTCGGAGTTATAAAATTATAGGAAGAGGAAGGTATAGAGAAAGAGCTGAGCAGCAGAAAGGTAATAGATAAATAGAAAGGTAGCAGTAAGAAGGAGTTGGAAAGTAGTAGGAAGAGGAAGATAAAGAGAGAGAGAGTGGAACAACGGAAGAATTAAGATTTAGAAAGAAGTGAAAGATTTTTTTTATATTCATAATTTTTGTATTTTTAGGACAACCAATTATATATATATATATATATATATACATGCATGTCTGCGGTTACCATTCTTACTCGTAATCCTATAATCCTTTTTGCGTACATGCCCGTTAATTTACCCCTTTTGTTTATCACAAGTACGCATACTTGGCACCCTTTGTTGTTTCAAATCCTGGGCTTGGAACGACTCTAACACAATGAGTCCGTTTCGCCAACGTGGCGACGCTGGTCGTAGCCCCAAAATGTGGGCACAGCTAGCCGAAGGCACAAATGGCGATAGGACTCTTGTGTGAGCGTTCGTTGTTTGTGTTTTTTAGACACATGTTTCCCTACCATCCTTTTTGCTCCCAAGTACCCAACACTTTTGCTAGCCAAGTGCAATACCTTACTTGGTTATGCCGCACTGATGACGGCTAACGAGCCAGAAACATGCATGTCTGCGGTTACCATTCTTACTCGTAATCCTATAATCCTTTTTGCGTACATGCCCGTTAATTTACCCCTTTTGTTTATCACAAGTACGCATACTTGGCACCCTTTGTTGTTTCAAATCCTGGGCTTGGAACGACTCTAACACAATGAGTCCGTTTCGCCAACGTGGCGACGCTGGTCGTAGCCCCAAAATGTGGGCACAGCTAGCCGAAGGCACAAATGGCGATAGGACTCTTGTGTGAGCGTTCGTTGTTTGTGTTTTTTAGACACATGTTTCCCTACCATCCTTTGCTCCCAAGTACCCAACACTTTTGCTAGCCAAGTGCAATACCTTACTTGGTTATGCCGCACTGATGACGGCTAACGAGCCAGAAACATGCATGTCTGCGGTTACCATTCTTACTCGTAATCCTATAATCCTTTTTGCGTACATGCCCGTTAATTTACCCCTTTTGTATATATATATATATATATATATATATATATATATATATATATATGTTATGATGTAGTGTTTCACAGATGGTAGAATGAACAGTAGTGGTGTTCCGGGTTTCAATCCGTTGGTTGTTTGTGTCTTCACGACGTTTCGCCAACATCTCAGCTGGCATTTTCAAGTGATGCTTCCTTTGCGGCTGCTCAACTTGGAATGAGCTGCGTGGTCCTGTGTTGCTGCTTTTATACGCGTCGGCGGCGGCGCAGGTTATATCGCTGTTCTGTGATTGGTGGGCGGTGCGGTTCAGGTGTTGACGTTTCCTCCACCCGAGGTCGTTGACCGCGCCGATTATTTCCTGACTGTATTTGGGCCTGGATGGGTACGGCTGTCCTTGTTGCGTTTGTGTTTCTTATTGGTTCTGCCCGTGTCTGAGTATTCTCCAAGGATTTTTGTTCTTCTTGGGTAATTGGATTGGATTGTCTTTTGAGGAGACTTTTCCAAGTGTTGGAGATGTTTTGTGCATCGTCTCTTTTGTTGAGGCTGTTGGTTCTCTCTATTTCGAGGGCTTCTCTAACTATGCGGGTTCTGTAGTGTTTGATAGGTGCAATCTGTTTTGTTTCTGGGAAGTTTATTGTGTGGCCCGTTTCCTGGTGGTGTTGAAAAAGGGCTGATGTCGTTTGCTTATTTCTGATGTTGTTCTGGTGTTCCTGTACTCTGGCTGAGATTCTTCTATTTGTTTGTCCGATGTATTCTTTGTCGCAGTTACTGCACGGGATGCTGTATACGCCTTGGTTTTCTAAAGGTATTTTGTCTTTTGGATTGCCTATTATTTTGTGTAAGGTAGTCTGCGGCTTGTAGATTGTGGAAATGTCATGCCTTCTTAGAATCCTTCCAATCACGTCTGTTACACCTTTTATATATGGCAGTTTAGTTTTTGGTTTGGACATGTCGTATTCTTCCTTATTTGTTTTTGGTCTCGTGGCTTGTTTTTGTGCTTTTTTGATTGTGTGTTCATGGTATCCGTTTTGTCTTAGGGCGGTTGTGATGTTATGAAGTTCTTCTTGTCGGTTCGTTGTTTTTGTTAGGCGTATAGATCTGGATATCAGTGTACTGGCTACCGATTGCAATTGGGAAGGGTGATGATGAGATCTAGCATTCAGATATCTATTAGTGTGTGTAGGTTTCCTGTATACCGTGTAATCAATTGTGAGGTCATTGTTTCTTGTAATAAGTAGGTCAAGAAAAGGCAATTGGCCATTCTCTTCAACTTCTAACGTGAACTGTATTCGGTGGTGGATGTTGTTTAGTTCATCAAGGAAATTGTCAAGATTGGGTCTTCCATGAGGCCATATGATAAAGATGTCGTCCACGTAGCGTTTCCAAAAAGTCGGCTTCATTTTAGCTTTACTTAGTGCATTGGTTTCGAAATACTTCATGTAGAGATTGGCAATTACTGGTGATAGTGAGGATCCCATGGGGGCGCCTTCTGTTTGTCTATACAAGTTGTTCTCATACGAGAAATACGTATTCTTCAGACAGTGTCTTGCAAGTTCGATAATGTGTCTTGGGAAATCTTCATTTGTAGCTATTTGGTCTAGAGCCTCGTCAATTGGTACGCTTGGGTAAAGTGACTTTATATCTAGGCTAGCTAGGAGGTCATCCTTGTGCAGTTTAAGGTTTTTAATTATATTTGTCAGGTGTTCTGAGTTCTTGACGTAGGAATCTGCTTCTTCGCTGGTTGGCTGCATGATCTCTGCAAGATATTTCTCGAGTTGTTGAGTTGGTGAGTCTATAGCGCTAACGATTGGTCTTAATGGCACTCCCTCCTTGTGAATTTTTGGCAACCCGTATAGTTTAGGGCATCTGCTCGCTTTTTCCCGAGGAATTATGCGAGCCTCGATTTCTGCCCCAAGCTTGGCGGCTTTGATTTTATCTTTTGTTGTCTTCTCAAGGTATGTTGTTGGGTCTCTTGTGACTTTTTTATATGTGTCGTCTTGGAGTATGTCTGCCATTTTTGTTCTATATTCTTCCGTATTCATCACCACTGTGACATTTCCCTTGTCTGCTTTCAATATAGTGATGTCTTTGTTTGCCTTTAGATTGTTGAGGGCTCTCATTTCGGACGGTTTTATGTTTGGTTTTGGTGGTTTGCTGGTCCTGAGAATACGTGCTACGTCTTGACGTATTATTTCAGCCTCATCGTCCGGCTTTTGGTCTAGGGCTGCTTCGATGTTCGCGATTATGTCCTCTGTTGGAATCGTCTTCGGTGTCACTGCAAAGTTAAAACCCTTGCTAAGGATGTGTTTCTCTTCCTCTGAGAGTTGGTAGTCAGAGAGGTTTTTAACCACTTTATTGATATCGAGTGGCTCTACTTTTGGTTCGGTTTTCCTCAGAAGTCGGGCAAATTTATTTTTCTGTTTGTCGGTTCTGTTCTTGAAGTCTGTTTCCGTCCTCCAGGTTGATAACTCATCTACTTTTTGCCAGAGTAACGGGTGAATTTCTTTGCTCAGTTGCAGATGTAGATCGTAGGCTGCTTTTTCTGTTTGGGCAACTTGTCTCCGTTTTTCTCGAATTTGTTCTCTTAGAAGCGATTTGCTCGTGTTTCTTAGGATATTTTCTGCTCTTTTTGTCCTTAACATTATGTTGCGACATAACATTTCTAATAAGATGTCGCGACAACAACGTTCTGCCTACGTGTACCAAATTGACTTACCATTTAAGGACAAAAAGAGCAGAAAATATCCTAAGAAACACGAGCAAATCGCTTCTAAGAGAACAAATTCGAGAAAAACGGAGACAAGTTGCCCAAACAGAAAAAGCAGCCTACGATCTACATCTGCAACTGAGCAAAGAAATTCACCCGTTACTCTGGCAAAAAGTAGATGAGTTATCAACCTGGAGGACGGAAACAGACTTCAAGAACAGAACCGACAAACAGAAAAATAAATTTGCCCGACTTCTGAGGAAAACCGAACCAAAAGTAGAGCCACTCGATATCAATAAAGTGGTTAAAAACCTCTCTGACTACCAACTCTCAGAGGAAGAGAAACACATCCTTAGCAAGGGTTTTAACTTTGCAGTGACACCGAAGACGATTCCAACAGAGGACATAATCGCGAACATCGAAGCAGCCCTAGACCAAAAGCCGGACGATGAGGCTGAAATAATACGTCAAGACGTAGCACGTATTCTCAGGACCAGCAAACCACCAAAACCAAACATAAAACCGTCCGAAATGAGAGCCCTCAACAATCTAAAGGCAAACAAAGACATCACTATATTGAAAGCAGACAAGGGAAATGTCACAGTGGTGATGAATACGGAAGAATATAGAACAAAAATGGCAGACATACTCCAAGACGACACATATAAAAAAGTCACAAGAGACCCAACAACATACCTTGAGAAGACAACAAAAGATAAAATCAAAGCCGCCAAGCTTGGGGCAGAAATCGAGGCTCGCATAATTCCTCGGGAAAAAGCGAGCAGATGCCCTAAACTATACGGGTTGCCAAAAATTCACAAGGAGGGAGTGCCATTAAGACCAATCGTTAGCGCTATAGACTCACCAACTCAACAACTCGAGAAATATCTTGCAGAGATCATGCAGCCAACCAGCGAAGAAGCAGATTCCTACGTCAAGAACTCAGAACACCTGACAAATATAATTAAAAACCTTAAACTGCACAAGGATGACCTCCTAGCTAGCCTAGATATAAAGTCACTTTACCCAAGCGTACCAATTGACGAGGCTCTAGACCAAATAGCTACAAATGAAGATTTCCCAAGACACATTATCGAACTTGCAAGACACTGTCTGAAGAATACGTATTTCTCGTATGAGAACAACTTGTATAGACAAACAGAAGGCGCCCCCATGGGATCCTCACTATCACCAGTAATTGCCAATCTCTACATGAAGTATTTCGAAACCAATGCACTAAGTAAAGCTAAAATGAAGCCGACTTTTTGGAAACGCTACGTGGACGACATCTTTATCATATGGCCTCATGGAAGACCCAATCTTGACAATTTCCTTGATGAACTAAACAACATCCACCACCGAATACAGTTCACGTTAGAAGTTGAAGAGAATGGCCAATTGCCTTTTCTTGACCTACTTATTACAAGAAACAATGACCTCACAATTGATTACACGGTATACAGGAAACCTACACACACTAATAGATATCTGAATGCTAGATCTCATCATCACCCTTCCCAATTGCAATCGGTAGCCAGTACACTGATATCCAGATCTATACGCCTAACAAAAACAACGAACCGACAAGAAGAACTTCATAACATCACAACCGCCCTAAGACAAAACGGATACCATGAACACACAATCAAAAAAGCACAAAAACAAGCCACGAGACCAAAAACAAATAAGGAAGAATACGACATGTCCAAACCAAAAACTAAACTGCCATATATAAAAGGTGTAACAGACGTGATTGGAAGGATTCTAAGAAGGCATGACATTTCCACAATCTACAAGCCGCAGACTACCTTACACAAAATAATAGGCAATCCAAAAGACAAAATACCTTTAGAAAACCAAGGCGTATACAGCATCCCGTGCAGTAACTGCGACAAAGAATACATCGGACAAACAAATAGAAGAATCTCAGCCAGAGTACAGGAACACCAGAACAACATCAGAAATAAGCAAACGACATCAGCCCTTTTTCAACACCACCAGGAAACGGGCCACACAATAAACTTCCCAGAAACAAAACAGATTGCACCTATCAAACACTACAGAACCCGCATAGTTAGAGAAGCCCTCGAAATAGAGAGAACCAACAGCCTCAACAAAAGAGACGATGCACAAAACATCTCCAACACTTGGAAAAGTCTCCTCAAAAGACAATCCAATCCAATTACCCAAGAAGAACAAAAATCCTTGGAGAATACTCAGACACGGGCAGAACCAATAAGAAACACAAACGCAACAAGGACAGCCGTACCCATCCAGGCCCAAATACAGTCAGGAAATAATCGGCGCGGTCAACGACCTCGGGTGGAGGAAACGTCAACACCTGAACCGCACCGCCCACCAATCACAGAACAGCGATATAACCTGCGCCGCCGCCGACGCGTATAAAAGCAGCAACACAGGACCACGCAGCTCATTCCAAGTTGAGCAGCCGCAAAGGAAGCATCACTTGAAAATGCCAGCTGAGATGTTGGCGAAACGTCGTGAAGACACAAACAACCAACGGATTGAAACCCGGAACACCACTACTGTTCATATATATATATATATATATATATATATATATATATATTGAAATGGATCCTCCTTCTGGAACACCCACTTTCAATAAAATTCTCGGTCGTGGATTCAAAATTTTTAAACTGATTGTCCTAAAAATAAAGTACAAAATTATAAATATAAAAAATAATTCTTTCGCGTCTTTCTAATTCTTTCTTCCTCCGTTTTTCCACTCTTTCTCTATATCTTCCTCTTCCAAGTACTTTCCAACTCCTTCTTGCTACTGCCTTTCCATCTATTTAATACCTTTCTGCTGCTCAACTCTTTCTCTATACCTTCTTCTTTTACAATTTTCCAACTCTGACCTCTCTGTATCCTCTTATCCAATTCCAATTACCTTTTTATTTATTTATATTTTTATTTATAAACTCTTCTTATTTTAATTTAAATTTCAATATTTAATTTTTTACAATTTTATTTCATCTGACTTTTACAAAATTAACTCAATGACAATCTAATCAATCTCATAATAATCCCCATCCATCAAACAATCTCTAAACTAAACAAAAACAATCAAGATACCAAAAAAATACTTAACCTGGGCAACCAATTTACAAATAATGAATCACGTTCCAACATTCCATTGAAAGAACCTGTTCCAAGAAGAAAAATCCATATCAATTTCCCCCAAATTTGATTTGACTTGGTGAATTACTTCACCTTGCCAAATCAAATTTCCTTTCAGTAGGAAATTTTTCTTCACCATCAGTTGTCAAGCTTTTAATTTGGAATATTTCAATTTTACCTAATACACTACCCCTAACATATGAGTCCCCTATCATATCTACTTTTATATCTACCTACTTTTACATTCTTCTTTATTCAATTTTTCATTTCTGTTTTACTATTTTTTATAAAATTCATTCCCCCTTCTTAACATTTATTAAATTGTGTTTTTTATAGTTTTAAATTTGTTCCCCCTAATTTTTTTATATACTCCCCTTTCCTAATATTTTCCTACATATACTTTTTTTTTATAAATTTTGTGATTTTACCCCTTTCCGGATATTTCCCTATATATAACTTTCTGAACATTTTAAATACCTTGCCCCTTTCCTGATATTTCCCGCGATACAAACTTTTAATAAACTTAAATTTCTTTCCCCGTTCTTGATATTTCCCTCGATACAAACTTTTTATAAATTTAAATTGTTTTCCCCTTTCTTGATATTTCCCTGTATATAACTTTTTTATAAATTTAGATACCTTTCCCCTTTCTTCATATTTTCCATTAAATTTATGTTTAATTCTAATTATTTTCATATTATTTTGATATATACTTATTTTTCTTATTTCCTTTTCTTTTAATAACATTTCACGTTCTTTTTCTTGTACTACATTTATATCTTCTTCTTTTTTTTCCATCTCACATATCTTCTTTACTGTATTTTGCATTTCTTCTATTTCATTTTTCTTTTCCATATTCTCTTGTCGTATAATTATCTCTAAGTCATTTAATTTTTTATTTGTATTAGTATTGATTTCTTTTATTTCATCTTTACCTTCCCTGTTAATAATTATTTTAATTTTTTTTTTCTTGTAATTCCTCTAATTCTGTTTTTCTCATTATCGTTTCAGTTCTTATTTCTGTTTCTGTTTCTTCTAATGTTTCTCTATACATTTCCATTTGTTTCCTCATCTCATCTTTGAATTCTTCAACATTTTTGTTGATTTCTTCTTTTATTTCTTTTTTCATTACATCCATATTCTTGTTCATTGCTTCATAATTTTTGTTTATATCTTTTAACATTTCTATAATTAATTTTATCGCTGATTCCTCACTAATCCCTATCTTACTATCCTGATTACCCTTATTATCCTGATTATCGTGACTAACCTGATTACCCTGACTATCCTGAGTACCCTGACTACCCTGATTATTAATATTATCCCCTTGTTCTAACATTCTATCTGTAGTATCCTTTCCCCCTCTTAATTTCATACAACTATTTATAATTTATCTAATCTTTCACTCCGAATCACACACTTTGTTTTTAATAAGGCAAGCTTGACACCTAATAGTTAAGAAAAATCTCTTACCCTCAGTGCCGAAGCAGCCACACGTTCTGGGCGCCAATTGAAATGGATCCTCCTTCTGGAACACCTACTTTCAATAAAATTATCGGTCGTGGATTCAAGATTTCCAAATTAGTTGTCCTAAAATAAATTACAACAAAAATATAAATATACAAATTTCTTTTCTTCCTCTTCTTTCTACTCTACTTCCTTTTTCTGTTCTTCAACCCTTTCTGTATACCTTCAAATTTCTGATTTCTTTCTATTCGCTGCTTCTTTCTGCTCCAATACTTTCTATTTCTTGCCTTTTATCTCCTCCTACCAATTTCCAGCCCTGACCTCACTGCTTTTCTGTACCTGCTATCTTCTCTGGTTTATGTCCAAGAATTTTATTTTTACTTATTTATAAATTCTTCTGGCTATATTTTTCTTCAACTCTTTTTATTTCTATTTAAATCTCAATATTTCTTACTAATTTAATCAAATTCTATATATTTTTTAACTTTTTATTTTCAATGACTTTTTAAATTACAAATCTCTTGACAATCCAATCAACAACAATCTCATAATAATCCCAATCCATCAAACAATCTCTAAACTAAACAAAAACAATCAAGATAACAAAAAAATACTTAACCTGGGCAACCAATTTACAAATAATGAATCACGTTCCAACATTCCATTGAAAGAACCTGTTCCAAGAAGAAAAATCCATATCAATTTATATATATATATATATATATATATATATATATATATATATATATATATATATATATATAAAATTCATTTTGAGTATCAGTTGGTAACTACATATATATACATTGATTTCTAAAAAGAACAGATTTTATAGTTTTTGAAGTTATACTCTTAATGAGACTTAATATAGCCTTGACAGTGGCCACTCCGCATAACTTGGAGCAACTGGTTTCTCCTCTCCCAATACTGGATACCGCGTCCTTGCAAGGCCTTCACATTGGAATAGGAAATGAAATGCGGTATCCTCCTTCCTCTTGGCAGTATCGACAAATGTCTTCATCTTCTTAGTTTAGCTGACTCATGTGTTTTCTATGCCTACAATGGCCTGTCAAGAGACTGACAATCATTCTGACATCGTTTCGCCTTTGATAGCAGCTCTGCAGTAAACCTCGCCGAATCTCCTTTTATGAAGACTGGCTTGTCGCTTGCCCGGTGATTTTTCCCACCGCTCCTGAGCCTTCTCTAGCCTTCATTTCTCAATGCTGCCTTTTTGAATGTATCAGCAACTCCGCCGAATGGTTACGGGCCAATCATTGGGATATTAGCTCCCGCACGGGCCAATTCATTAGCCTTCTCATTGCCTCGAAACCCTGAGTGTCTTGGTATCCATGCCAGTGTCAAAGAATTTTGATTTGCAGCATGTGTCAGGGCTCCAACGCAGTCCCACACCAGCTGTGAGCTCTGTGCCTTTCTGAGTCTTTGAGCCATTGGTATACCAGATTGACTCCCTATGGATTGGGGGGCATTGTTCCATGAGTCCCTTTCCAGTATTTATATTTGAAAGTTTCTCGTAAAGTTATACCTGGGGACTATCCTGTCCTAAGGCATGCTCATTATTTGATCCACCTTAACCCTATAATATAACTCTTCTTGCTTTTTCCCTTTTAATAAGGTAATGGGAGCCAGGCCTTGTAGCAGCCTGTGAGCAGTTGCCATAGCCTCGCCCTGTATGTAGAAAACACTCCTACAATCTTTCAAGTAGAGCGTTTAGTAATAGACGTCTGTGCTCAAGAGTGCATTAAAAAACGTCTCAATTTAACCAGAATATTTATTGTCTTCGATAGCCAAGCTGCTTTGAAGGCTCTACAATCTACCATTTTCAAGTTCAAAATATCCTGGAACTGCAAACAGCCTCTTAAGCAACTGGTTAAACACAACAAAGTAAATTTGCTGTGAGTATCCAGTGCATAAAGCAATTGTCGGAAACGAGATCGCTGATAAGCTCGCAAAAGAAGGAGCTAGTACTCTTTTTATTGCACCTGAACCATTTCCTGGCATTTCAAATAAAGTTAGTAATTGGAAAAGAAACTCAGTGCAGCCTACTTGAAACACATTCCAGACCAAAGAGAATTAAAAAGTTTAATACGGCCTTTTAAATTACTCCTAGAGCTTCAGAAACCTCTGAACTCAGAGTAACTGCAGAAATTCTCACAGGGCACTTTCCACTGTTACATGGTCAAAGTGGACAGGGAAATATGCAGATTCTGTGATTATGCAGATGAAACAGCTGAATATATTGTAACGGGATAACCGTAAAGGAAGGGACCTTAATTTGAAAGATTGTTGTTGACAGTTGATTTTTAGAAGTTTGTAAAAAAATCAACTGACCATTTTAAATAATGTTTCTAGAAAATTCTAGAAACTTCTAAACACACTGACTAGATTAAATAATGTTGTATATAAGGGGATGCATGGGCAGTTTAAGTCAGTTCGAGTCAAGTGTTCAGAAGAGTTCATTGTATTGTCAAGTAGTTAGACGTTATCCAGCAGAGTTCAGTGTATCTTAACAATTTTGTAAATAAATTGTGTAAAAAGCCCCCATACGTGTTTCAATATTATCTTTACTGCAGAGTAATTGTTCGCCAAGGACATAAATATCTGTGACAGCTTTTCATAGAGCCTGATCAGGTCAGAAACATACGTCCCAAGCGGATAATAGACGTTCTTAAAAGTCTAGAGCTTATAGACTCTTAAATACATGAAGGGTATATACACAAAAATTTTTTTAGGGCACCGTGTATTAAGTTTACATGGCCAATTGACTTAATTATAATCTACAATCTACAATGTATATAACAGAAAATCCATAGATCATTTTTACTACTGAAGATTCTCCACTCTGATTTTTCCCCTTCGATTATCAAGAACTGATTTCAGAGAGCAAAATTTCGAATTACGACCCTGAGTTAGAGTTAACCGAATTAACTAAAAATTTCAAGTAAGTTAAATATAGAATTTGTTGAGAAACAAGTAACGATACATTTTAAAAGGGTCCCGAAAAGGCCATGTTTCAAATATACAAATAGATAACCTAAGTATACCGAATTTACTATTCATAAACACAGCAGGGTGCAAAAACACTGAGTAATAAAAGCAACTAAACTTGTATAGCCATTACTTAAAATATTTGTTCTTATAATTGTATCCGTATTTCAACTTGGTGGACATATAGTACAGTCAATTAAGGTAAAATAAGGCGAAACTGCATCGATTTGCATAAAAACTTAAATTCAAGTTCTACTTCTAAATTGACACTGTACCGGTCGTTGCTTTTAATTTTTTAGGGGTATATTTTCAAATAATTTTATAATTCTAGAATTGAGCGATTAATCACATAAAATCATCTATAATAGATAAGTTGAAAGCACGTCGATTAACATTAAGAAAATAATTTATGATTGATTAATTAAGCAGAATCATCTCTAAAAGTCACCCTTTACAATAGTTATAATTAAAGAAAAAAATAGTTTTAGCAACATGGAATGATTATCACCAATTTTCACAAAAAATTGGAATTTGGTTTCTCTTACTCTGAGTCAAAGTTGACCCTGTGCCAATGGTTACTTTGATATTTTAGGGGCGAAAACTTATCGAAAATAATTTAAGAATTCTAGAATTGAGCTTATAATGGATTAAAATCATCTATAAATAAGTTGAATGGAATTCGATTGATATTGAAGTAAATAATTTATATTACATTAAGCAGTTTTAGCCCTAAAAGTCTTCTCCTATAATAGTTAACATTTATCTTCAGCGAGACCAGTCAACCCGTAACGATATGGTTCGCAAGACGGTCAACTCGTAACATTTTATATAGTCCATTTCACGGATTTTGGCCGATGACAGAAATCATACTCGAAGTAAATTTAGAGTTACATCTCTCTCAGATACAGGCAAGTTAGAAATTTAAATAAGGACGTTTGTTTTTTAATACAACACTTACGTAACTGCATCTTGTTTCACCGGTAGATAAAAAGTATTCAATACGGAAGTCCTGACTTAATTCACATTCCTAGTAACCGTCATGTACGGCTCGTTGTTGAAGGGTTGAATTTAATAATTGTTAATGTCATATTTTTGTAGATGTCAAACCACACTGATAGTTTCAGAAACTTACGACCTAATTTAGAAAAAAAAAACTGTCCGCCATTGGTAACTTGGATGACAGTTTAATCTTATTTCAGTGGTTTCTAATATCAAATCGGCCAAAAACGATGAAATGGACTATAGCTAGCTGTATTGTATATAATGACAAAATATTTTGGGAAAGTGACAACTATTTCAGTTAGATGATATATACGGAGTCTACTAGTAGATAAAGCTAAGAATTATGTGCGAATAGGTATCATATTGCATAAAGTATAAAACACTAATGAATTACGTTTTTAAGAAAATAAGGAGAAAATATTACATACATATTTTCAGATTTTATAGGTAGGTATCTCTGGATCTGGAAATTTGGGAGCGGCGAGCTAGTGCTCAGCCAGCACTGAGGCCACATATGACCCATTGTGCATCCTCCCGTATGTAGGGATATCCTCACCTCACACCTCAGGCTGTCATCAGGCCTAGTGATTTAAAATAGGTGATGAGGCTCCCGAGGGGGATCTCCCTGACATCGGCTGGTGTAAGCCAATACTCGCCCAACACGGATCTTCTGATTTCAGAAAAAGCAGAGCAGTCATACATAATGTGTTCTACTGTTTCCTCTTCTTGTTCGCAGCTTCTGCATAGCGGCGATTCTGTTAATTTCATCCTAAAGAGATGGTGTCGCAATTGGCAGTGACCTGTTAAGATTCCCACAGCTGTTCGGAGATTTTGTCTGGTCAATGCCTTAAATTTTTTTGCTGTTTCCTCTCCAGGGTGTGGTAATAACTCTCTGGCCAGTCTACAGTTCGTAGTTTCATCCCAGCACTGTATAAATCTTTGGTAAGAGTGCTGTTTGATAAGGTCCACGACTGCGGACAATGTTAGCTTGGTAGATGGGCGAGGGCTAACATATTTGTAGCCCGCAGCCCTCCTTGCTAAATTGTTCGCAATGCGGTTGCGTTTAGAGTTCCCATGTCCTTTGATCCAGCTGAGAGTGACCACGTTATTCTGGCTGGCCTTAGTTAGAGATTGGTGACATTCTAGTACTAAACTTGAAGCGAAACGTGGTCTATTCAAGGTCAGTAGTGCTTGTCGGCAGTCTGTGTATATTCCTGCCTGTGATGTTCCTATTGATTAATTCTTTTGCAGCTATGGTTATGCCTATGAGTTCTGACTGAACCACACTTGACAAGCCATCCATAGCCCATTTTATTTTTAGGTTTAAGGATCTAGAGTAAATTCCACATCACACACCTTGCTTTGTTTTTGATCCATCCGTATATACGCTCAGAGCGTTTACTACGTTGGGGTCTACTGTCTTGTTTGTTAATATTTTGTAGGGTTTGTCAAAGACAAATCTTGGTGCGACGGCATCCGTGTCTGCCTGTAAGAGTGGTATCACTTTTATCGATTCCCTCCACAGACTGTCCCTATGGGTGCCAGTCCCTACAGAGGGTTCGATACCAACCGTGCGAAAGCGTACTATGGTCATCAATGCGACCTCCTTAACAAATATATCAAGGGGGGTGAGACCGAGTATGACTTCCATTGCGCTGATCGGTGTGCTTCGCATGGCTCCTGTTACGAGAAGGCATGCTGATCTTTAAATTTGGTTTTTGAAATTTATAGGTAGGTAAATAAAAACATACAAAAGTTTATTTATAGAAATACTAGCTGACCCGGCGGACTTCGTACCGCAAATCATTTACGTCATTCTTCCATTTTTCGTTTTTTCAATTTATTTTGATTTTATCGTTTTCATCATATTTTCTCGTTAGTTATCAGGTTATACTATTTTTTTTTCGTTATATTTTGTAGTTTATCGATAAAATATATTAGATGCATCACAATACTTAATTTAGTAAGAATTTCTCGTTAAATATAAGTGATATTAACTGTGCCACCTTCCGGTGGCGTCACAATACTTAAGTAAGGATTGCTCGTTTAAATATATGTGATATTAACTGCGCCACCTTACGTGGAGTGATATAAAGTAATCAAATAAGTAGTGGTTGCTCGTTTAATGGAAGCGCCACCTGGTGGTTACTTCCAATAATACGAATATCATATTCATTTTACCCATTAAAAATACATCATCATACTGATTTTCATGACAATCGGTTGAACGGGGCGAAAGTCGATACTTTACAGCGGCGCCTGGTAGCGAGTTACATCAATGGACATAGCATATAAAGCTTCTCCGTGGAAAAATACATGTACATACCAATTTTTATAATGATCGGTCAAATAGTTTCTGAGTCTATCGATTTCATACATACAAACACATTTATATATATATATAGATAAATAAGGATTGCTCGTTTAAATATATGTGATATTAACTGCGCCACCTTACGGTGGCGTGATATAAAGTAATCAAATAAGTAGTGGTTGCTTGTTTAATGGAAGCGCCATGTGGTGATAGCTTCCATTAATACAAATATCATATTAATCTTACCTATTGTTAAAAGTTTAGTGTCCTTATTTTATTAATTTTGAATGTTCTTAGTGGATTTGAGGACAGGCAAAGGAATAATGAAAGCTTTTACTAAATTGCCAACGTTTCGGCTTTTATTTTTAAAAGATCCATAAGCGAAATGATATATATTAATATAAATAACACAATAAATCTAAGAACAGATACTGAAAATTTAAGTAACATATATACATACATTTTAAAAAAATACAGTGAAAATTATAACCGTACTAGATAATTTATAACCATAAACCGGACTATCAAATATAAAATGTCTAATATCAAAAATTTCAAATACCTAACATCATTCAATTTGAATACAATTAATTAAAAATTTATTATATACACGTATTTATTTATATTTATATTTTAACATCAATGGCAAGAAGCATATCTAATTAAAAAGGTATTATGTAATTTATAATGTAATTTTTTTTTTATATGTACTTATTTAAACAATTTTTTTATTATTATTATTGATATATAAGCATCTATGTACCATATTTTAGCCTTGAAAAAGACAAAAATAAAAGTCGAAACGTTGGCAATTTAGTAAAAGCTTTCATTATTCCTTTGCCTGTCCTCAAATCCACTAAGAACATTCAAAATTAATCTTACCAATTAAAAATACATCATCATACTGATTTTCATGACAATCGGTTGAACGGGGCGAAAGTCGATACCTTACAGCGCCGCCTGGTAGCGAGTTACATCAATGGGCATAGCATATAAAGCTTCTCCGTGGAAAAATACATGTACATACCAATTTTCATAATGATCGGTCAAATAGTTTCTGAGTCTATCGATTTCATACATACAAACATCCTTTTATATATATATATATATATATATATATACAAAAGGGGAAAATTATTGGGCATGTACGCAAAAAGGATCAATAAGGCCACGAGTAGGAATGGTAACCGCAGACATGCATGTTTCTGGCTCATTAGCCGTCATCAGTGCGGCATAACCAAGTAGGGTATTGCACTTGGCTAGCAAAAGTGTTGGGTACTTGGGAGCAAAGGATGTTGGGAAACATGTGTAAAGAAACATAAAAACACAAAAACAACGAAAGCTCACACATGAGTCTTATCGCCATTTTGTGCTTTCGGCCAGCTGTGCCAATGGGTTTTCGGCTAGCACAAAATGGCGATAGGAATCCTGTGTGAGCTTTCGTTGTTTTTGTGTTTTTATGTTTCTTTACACATGTTTCCCCAACATCCTTTGCTCCCAAGTACCCAACACTTTTGCTAGCCAAGTGCAATACCCTACTTGGTTATGCCGCACTGATGACGGCTAATGAGCCAGAAACATGCATGTCTGCGGTTACCATTCCTACTCGTGGCCTTATTGATCCTTTTTGCGTACATGCCCAATAATTTTCCCCTTTTGTTTATATTAATACGCATTTTCTTGGCACTTTGTTTATATATATATATATATATATATATATATATATATATATATATATACATCCAGCTATCATTAATGCGTCATTGAATAGGCGAATCCCTATCAATATTGCGTCCGATGCAAAGCTGCGTCCGTATTATTAACGATATCATTCTCAAGAATGAAATGTTCTTGACGATTTGTTATCAAATTAAGAGAGCTTAATACGCCATGTACTTCATTTATATTATGTGGTATTGTAACGGGATAACCGTAAAGGAAGGGACCTTAATTTGAAAGATTGTTGTTGACAGTTGATTTTTAGAAGTTTGTAAAAAAATCAACTGACCATTTTAAATAACGTTTCTAGAAAATTCTAGAAACTTCTAAGAACACTAACTAGATTAAATAATGTTGTATATAAGGGGATGCACGGACAGTTAACGTCAGTTCGAGTCAAGTGTTCACAAGAGTTCATTGTATTGTCAAGTAGTTAGACGTTATCCAGCAGAGTTCAGTGTATCTTAACAATTTTGTAAATAAATTGTGTAAAAAGCCCCCATAAGTGTTTCAAATTGGTGTCAGGTATGGGGTGAAGATACAAGAATGCCTGGAAAAAAGATGCATGAACTATTGGTGGCTGAGCTCAGAAAAGAGCTCGAAGAATTAGAATTGGAAACTACTGGGACCAAATCTGTATTGTTGAATAGGCTCCGTGAATACTACCTAAGTAATAATTTGGATCCTGACGTTGTGGAGTTCAATGATCCGGTTCAAAAAGCAATTTCTGAACTGTCCCAACGAATGACGAGCCAACAAGAAGAACAAATTCAACAACTTTCCCAGATGAAAGAGAAGCTATCAGGACGAATGACGAGCCAGCAAGAGGAGCTATTCAGTCAGATGAAGAGTCAGCAAGAGGAGATTTCCAGTCAGATGAAGAGCCAGCGCGAAGATATGTCCCAGCTGAAAGAGGAGCTATCAGGACGAATGACGAGCCAACATGAGGAGCTATCCAGTCAGATGAAGAGCCAGCGCGAAGATATGTCCCAGCTGAAAGAGGAGCTATCAGGACGAATGACGAGCCAGCAAGAGGAGCTATCCAGTCAGATGAGAAGCCAGCGCGAAGATATGTCCCAGCTATCACAACGGATGTCTACCCTACCAGAAGAGTTATCCAGTTCCTTCTCCCAGCAAATATCGCATTTGCGCTCCGAAATGTACAACTTGCGAGACGAGTAAAACCAGCAAGTGGCCAACTTGAATCAGCAAGTGGACAACATGAATCAGCAAGCTGCCAACTTCAGAGACGAGATCAACCAGCAAATGCAATCCGAGATAGAAAAACTTAAACGAGAACTGGAAGCTTGTCTACAAAACCAAATCATCCACCACGGCGACGGAAATGCAGAAAGGAGGGAAACCGGCCACGTAGACGTCGAACGACGAGGAAACGAAGAGGCGGCCCAGGTACGAATGACGATAAAACCCCCGACCTTCGACGGGAAGGCTTCCTGGTCAAATTACCTAAAACAATTTGACGCAGTGGCCAGAGCGAATGGATGGTCACCCCAGGAGAAGGCATTGTTCCTAACCATGGCTCTGCGAGGCGAGGCTTTAGACGTCTTGCATGTATTGACACCGGATGAGGTTGACAATTTTAAGCTATTGGTGAATCGTCTAGAGATGCGTTATGGTCAAAGTCATCTACAACCAGTATACCGAGTGCAGTTGAAAAGTCGGAAGCAGAAAAATGGAGAAACTATCCAGGAGTTCAAGGCAGAAGTGGAAAAAATGGTACGGTTTGCGTATCCAAATGCAGCGGAAGATTTTCTGAAGTGCCTGGCGATCCAAACCTTTACCGATAGTCTTCGAGACGCCGAATTGCAACGGGCTGTACGGTTGGCGAGGCCGAGATCTCTTGTAAACGCCTTGACCATTGCCCTGGAGCTCGATACGGCGACGGAGGCCTCACATGCAGCTGCTCGACTAATGGAAGACACTGGTAACTTCGACCATGCCGTTTACGCCGTCAGAGAAGTCGAAGCGGTAGTGGAGAGGTTAATGAAGTTTTCTTCAAAAAGAAGGCGCCCAGTGAGGTGCTGGAACTGCGGAGAACTAGGCCACATAAGAAATACTTGCCCCCATTGTACCCGAATGGAGCAGAACGAGGAAAAACTTGCCTTAGTTAAGGTTGTGCCAGAAGACGAGAGCTCTATGCTGGAGGAGCAACAAGAAAACGATCCCGTTCTGAGAAAGATTGGGGAGTGGAAGAGAATGGACCGTCGTCCGTTGTGGAGAGAGATATCCTCATCCTCTCCTGCTTTAAAAGCATACTGGTCCCAATGGAACTCTTTAATTTTGGACGGAGGGCTCGTTAAAAGACTTGTAGAAAATTCCGAGGGCACAGAAACAAGGAAACAAATAGTGGTCCCGAGAAATGCTGTACCGGAAATTTTAAAACAGATGCATAATGATAGTTCTGGAGGACATTTGGGTATCACGAAAACGCTGCAAAAGATCCGAGATAGATTTTACTGGGTAAATTGCACTAATGATGTTAAAGATTGGTGTCGTAAATGCACTACATGTGCTGCCAGTAACGGTCCGCACCGAAAACCGAAGGCGGAAATGCAGCAATACCTGGTTGGAAGTCCTTTTGAAAGAATCGCAGTAGATGTATTGGGGCCACTTCCACAGACCGATGTAGGAAACAAGTACATCTTTGTTGTAATGGACTACTTCACTAAATGGGTTGAAGCATATGCAGTTCCCAATCAGGAAGCTACCACTTTAGCAGATATATTGGTTGAAGAATTCGTAAGCCGATTTGGGGTACCATTAGAATTACATTCAGACCAAGGAAGAAATTTTGAGAGCAAGCTGTTTCAAGAAGTTTGCCAAAGATTAGGCATCCACAAAACGAGAACCACAGCGATGCACCCTCAGTCTGATGGAATGGTGGAACGAATGAACCGGACTATAACCAACTATCTGTCAAAAGTGGTGTCAGATGGATTGGGATCGACATATTCCACTATTTCTAATGGCAATTCGATCGGCCATCAACGAATCAACTGGCCAAACGCCTGCGAAGGTCCTGTTCGGTAGAGAAATGAGGCTACCATGTGACTTGGTGTTTGGTTGTAAACCTGGTGAAGAAATGGCACGTGAACAATATGTCGCCGACCTTCAGAATCGAATGGAGAATATACACAACCTGGTGCGTGGAAAACTACAATTATCTAGTGATCGGATGAAGAGGTACTATGACACACGGACAATGGAAAAGAGTTACCAAGTTGGAGATTTAGTCTGGCTCTATAACCCCCGATGGCGTCGAGGTATTTGTCCCAAATTACAAAAGAACTGGGAAGGTCCTTACACCATCAAGAAGAAGATTAACGATGTCATTTATCGGATCGTGAAAATTTCCAGAGGGAAACCCGTCGTGGTCCATCACGATCGTTTGGCGCCTTACCAGGGAAACCACAGTGGAGATGCGCAGCAACTCCAAGAAGATGGTTTGGCTGGCTCAGGGAGTGTGCGGGATTCCGATGTAGGAAATAACATTCCAGGAGGAATGAATCTAAGGAGGGGGCAGTGTAACGGGATAACCGTAAAGGAAGGGACCTTAATTTGAAAGATTGTTGTTGACAGTTGATTTTTAGAAGTTTGTAAAAAAATCAACTGACCATTTTAAATAACGTTTCTAGAAAATTCTAGAAACTTCTAAACACACTAACTAGATTAAATAATGTTGTATATAAGGGGATGCACGGACAGTTAACGTCAGTTCGAGTCAAGTGTTCACAAGAGTTCATTGTATTGTCAAGTAGTTAGACGTTATCCAGCAGAGTTCAGTGTATCTTAACAATTTTGTAAATAAATTGTGTAAAAAGCCCCCATAAGTGTTTCAGTATTTTCGGCAAGATCTTAAGACGATATTATGTTTATAACGCGCCGTACTAAATTTAAAAAGTTATATGTTTCCTTGAATGGAGAACTGACGATCTCACTGTGCATTAATTTGGCGGTTTTTCAATCAGGTTCTCTACGCTTTCCACTTGCAGGCGTTGCTTACGGCTTCGCGGCTCTATTTTCCAGCTCCAGGGATACCTTGTAATACCTTGAGAAATATTTGTTAATATTTATTTATTCAGGTATTTATTTAGATTAAAAAAACTATGAATCTTAAATTATAAAGAAGATAAAGAACCAATAAAAGGCGACATTTCGAAAAAAAAAAATTGAAAATCACTAAACTTGAGTACGGAACTTCGCTTTATATGTAGAAATAGAACAATACCATAAATGTACGTATTTTTTTGAAATACGTTTCAAATGAAATTTGAAATCGTTCACAACTAGTAAGTCTTTCCCGCGTTGACTTTTCAAAAAATCGACAACTATCTCGGTGCGGTTCATGTTTAGCGTATCACCGTTTAATTTGATCTGACCAAACCCCTTTATCCCAGTCCTCTAAAAACTTACCTGTGAGGATCCGTTACGATTGACCCATCTTATGGTCGGGGATTAAAATTTGTTACGAGCTGACCGCAGCCCTAATTTGGGCTTTACTTACTCTTAACTTCAAATTTTCTAACAATTTTTTTGATTCAAGTTTGTAAGCGAAATCTTCTTTACATAAAATCAATAACATTACAATTGTAATTGATAATCATTGAGATTAAATATAGTAAATTATATTCTAACTCCTAAAAACGATACTCTATAAACAACCTCTAGAACTTGGTTTCTACCTCTGTTGGTCAACGCCTGGTAACTAATTTAATTGCGAACGATATTTTATTACAGTTTATGCAGTTCGTAAAGTCGGAGCAGGATACCTTGACTATTTTGCTAATAATTTCGTTCCTTTTATTAACTGAAACCTCAAAAAGTTAAGACATAGTGAGTTTTGTAAAATACCTTCTCGTTGCAAAAGTTAATGCAGATTTGTTGAGAAGGTCCAAAATTCACCGGTTCCAAAGTTCATAGTATCAGAAGTTGAGTATAACAGTCTAGAATTTGAAGGTTCACCTTTATAAAGCTCAGCCATAATTGAGTTTTCAAGGATTATCTTTAACCAACGTATAGAATACGGCCCCATATGATTATAAACTATAGGAACAGGACTTAAGCCGTGGACACACTGCTTACATCCATCAAGAATCAGAAAAAGATAACAGTTATTATTTTTAAGGACTTCCTTTAATTTTGTTCATTTTGATTTTATTACTCTTATTAAAATAAACAACAGTAAACTGAAGTTTGGATATGGAAAGATTTTACTTGGCGCCCTATCTGTTGATTTCCGGAAGATTTGAGGCGTTATTTAATGCTTTCTTGATTGCTAAAAGCTGCGCTTGGAAGATTGTAGAAGTGTTTTTCAGGGCTATTCAGAGCCTAACGTTAGGACGTGTAACTCCTATACCTACTCCTTTAGACCTACCCGTGTAATAACTAAGGGCTCCTTTTGTGAAGTTAAGCGATTTCGTTGTGTGTTAACTCACACTCATTAATACCAACATTAGTTTGAAATCTTGTTTTGAAGAAATAATGTCTTCAGGCATCTTCATGGATTAGGTTACTCCGACCCTCAGAATCCCAAGATGTCCTGTGAAATCGCTGGGTTTTAGAGACATAGTCATTGTTTACCTACGGACACTTTTCATAAGAAGGTTTAGAATTTCGTCTAAGACTGCAGTAGGACACGATGTCATTGCGTCTTATTGTTTATGGCATTGTCCACATTTTAATGGGGAATGAGGATTAGTTGTGTATATTTAGAAAAGCTATTAATAATGTTTTTGAAAACCGACATTTTAAGTAATTTTTGTGAAAAAAAAGTTTTTTTTTAAGAATTACCAGGTCTATTACTATAGGTGGAAACTATTGTAATGGGTTAAGTAATAGAGTTTCATTGTATTTATGGCTTACAGGTAAAAAAGTGGAATAACCCTAATCGTATCAAACAAAATTCGTGCATCGTGCTTCTCTGTATTTGGAGGCACCAGAATAATTTACTTTAGTACCTGCTAAGTAACTACCCGCTGGTTTTATAATTTACGGAAGGTAATTAGTCAATTCGCTATATTTCTGAAGATACTCTATGAGAAGATATGCACGATGCGAAAATTATTTGTAAAGTATTATTCCCGACAAATTAGACCAAAAAATAAGGGTGAAGGTATATAAATTACAACCAAGCTAAAAATGAGCAAAATTGTTTAAAATATATTTAAAGACAACATTTCAAAAGTCCCCATCTTACTCGTACTTACAAGAAAAATGACTCGAGGTTAAAGGTCCAAAATAAGGGTTTTTCGCAATTTTCAGTGAAATGGAAAGTTTTCATAAAATTATAAATACATTTTGGTGGACCCCATTTACAACTTGTGAACCCATATTTCTTTTTCGTGTCAACGTAGACCCCCATTAGATCCATGGATCCTAGGGGGTCCACTTGGACTTGCAAATCACTTGCGTAGATTTGCAAGCCAGGAAATCCTTTTTCTCACTGGACCTCTCTTGCTCTCAAATTTTCCCCCGATTATAACCTGGAGTATATTTTCCTTCGTTTCGCATGATGTGCGCGAAGTATTGTAGTTTACGACATTTTACTGTTATCATAGTATTCTGATTATTCTACTTACTTATGAATGACCATATACATATTTCGTCTTCCTAATGTTTAATTTCAGTCCGTAGACTTCAGTCACTGTTACAACTTTATCGACAAGGACTTGTGAACCCTGCAGACTATCCGCTATTAATATGGTGTCGTCTGTATATCGGACGTTATTAATGCCTTCACCATCCACTTTGATTCCCTCTGGAACAATTTCTAGCGCCTCTCTAAGAATCTGTAAAAGTATAGATTTAACTGCAAAGAGCAATGGAGACAGCACGCAACCCTGACGGACTCCTTTCTAGATCTGAATTGAGCTGGTATATTGTCCATCTACATATACTTTCGCCTTTTGTTTTCAATGTAAATTGATTATTATTCTTTTATAACTTTCTTCCACTCCTACACTTCTCTGGATGTAAACACTCTTTTCGTGGTTAAACATGTCGAAAGCTTTTTCTTAGTACAGAAAACAAATATACACATAAACACCTCTACATCTTTTAATCATAACCTGTGTTGCGAACAGAAACACTTTTGAATCCCATCTTAGTTTTGCCTATATTTGCTTCACACTTAGGTACTATATAATCGGACATGAAAAACTATGAGATATTTTAATAACATGACTCATTAGACTAATTTAGCGTTGGGATCTTTGGCAATGTAACAAACATAGACATTCTGGTATCGGACCGGTGTTATATATGCTGTTAAAAAATTTATTAATGTATATTATTATTATCCAGAAGTTTCAATATCTTTTATTGGAATCTCATCCTGTCCAACTGCGTTTCGATTTTTAGCTAAGTTGATAGCTTGCTTTACCTCAGCGATCATTATTTCTGGTCCCTCTAAAATTGCGATATTGGATATTTCAGGAACCTGATTATATCTGTATTTTTAAGTATACATCTGCCAAGTTTTTAACTTATCTTTAATTTCAAATACTATGTTTTCTTGTTAATCGGAGATATTCCTAGTTATGTTCTTCGTGGTGCTCCCAACGACTTTTTTGAGTTTTCTGGGCACATTGAATAGTTGATCTCAAAAACAGTGGCTGTAAGAAAAAGAAATTATTGACACCTTTTTTTAGATAATTATAATAGTAATTTTATACAAAGGGATTGACAACGACATACACCTGTATAGACTCCAAGTAGCATCTGTAAAACTGGAAAGCGGACTAACAAGTGAAACACCAATTAACCGCTGAGTTAGACAAGCATGTGTACTATCCCTTACTTTATTCAATGTCTACGCAGAATCCTTCTTTCAGCAAACGTATGAGCGCTCAAAGGAATACATAAAAATTAATGGTAAACCCCTCTGCAGAATAAGATACGCTGATGACAAGGCGATATTAGCTGACAGTTCAGAAGACCTACAAATGCTACTAACAGAAGACAACGAGCTTGACCTAAATATAAACACTGCGAAGGCTAAGGTTATGGTCATAAGCCAAAACCCAAATGTACAAATATATACGGGAAAAATAGAGATGAGGAACTTGCTAAGCGATCGTAGACTCTGAATAGCAACAAGACTAAGATTCGTTGAGGCTTGGACAATAAAAGTAGGTACAATGAATCGTCTTGAGGCTTATGAAATTTAGATATTCCGACGAATGCTCAGGATATCCTGGGTAGATCACGTCACGAATGAAGAAATTCTACGAAGAATGAAAAAAGACAGAGATACGAGCTGCCAAAATTCATTATGGGGGAAAAATATAGGGTCGCAGAAAACCTGGCCGTAGACAATGATCGTGGCTGAAGAATATCCGGGACTTGACAGGACTTGATTCGCATACACTCCTGAGAGCAGCGCAGAATCGCACACAATTCGCCGAAATTATTGCCAACCTCCACGATGGTGACGGTACTTAAAGAAGAAGAAGAAATTTATGAAAAACCTTACCATTTCAGTGAAAATCGCAAAAATTCATTTTTTTTTTACCTTTGACCTCTAGTATTTTTTTGCAAGTACAAGAACTCCCAACGTTCAAGTTAATTTTAATTATCGGAATTTATTGAATGTCTAATCTGACCGGATTAAATACATTATAATAATAATAAAATTTTATTGTTAATACCTATGTGCAGAAAGTAAGATGGTATCTTGTTCAAGTTTGTTTTGTTTATAATATATATTGGCCCTCGGGTTATCACAATTAAATATTGAAACGGAACACTGCATCGCAATCAATCATTCATTTAAAATTAAATAATTCGCAAAAAGTAATTTTTGTTTTCTAATTTTGTTAAATAATGTCATCATTTAATATGTTTTATAACTGATACCTTGACCTAACCCAAAAAAAAATATTTCAAATAACACATATATATCCTAAGGTTAATTCAACGATTAAACTTTGTTTTATTTTTTGATTTTTATGTAAACAAGATATTGTAAAAATGATTTCATTTATATTGTAAAACTGTGTGTATTTAATTTAAATTTATTTAATACAACCATTATCGAAGGTAAATATAAACAAATCAACTTGTGTTCAAAGATTGTTTTCGGCATAATACGGCGGGTCAAAAACACTTTTTACTCTGAAAACAGTTGCTAGATACGTCTAGACTCTAGAACATGCTCTATAAATATTAGCTCCTAATTTTATTAGAAAGGTGCTCCGCCTTACAGTTTTTCATTTTTTCCTCCGTATTAGAAAAAAAATCATATATCTTTTCCAACTGGACTTCTCGCGAAGGTAAACATGGAACTACACAATTTCTTTTGAGGATTGGCCGATATTTACGAAAGATAAATTATCAAATTCTTTTCCCAGACGTTCTTACTGAATCGAAAGTTTTTTTGTAGTTTACAAAGGCCATGCAGAGTGGAAAATTGTATTTGTTGGATCGAGATATGAGTTATCTTAAAGTGTGGATGTGATCCAATGTCGTGAAGTCCCTGCTTCTTCTACTGGTTGTTGCATATTCAGCAGTGACGATATCCGTCTTGATATAATTTTGGAGAGTATCTACACGGATGCGGTGATCAAATTGATTTGACATTAGTGTTTTAGGTTCTCTTTTTTTGTGTTTTAGGATGATATTGGCTGGGTTCCACTCTTTTGGTATTTGTTTTTCTTGAAGTCACTTATTGTACAACTTTACTAGAATTTCAGTACCTATCAAACTTAATTACATAAAGTGCTACTTGGTCTGGTCCTGTTGACTTGTCCGCTTTCATGGATTTTATTGCTGCTTGGCATGATAAGTGGTACAGCCTCGGTCTCAGGAATGGCGATATATTCTTAATCGCCTCGATAAAGTTCTTCATAAAATGTTATTATTGTTTGAAGTATTTCATTTCGATTTCTTGTTATCGTCCCATCCGATTTTTGTATTGCCATAATTGGTTGTCTTCCGTGATTCAATTGTTTAATTGCTATTTTAAGACTTTTGTTGTTAACAATAGTTTCTTTATTAGTTCATTGTTGTATTCTCTGACGTTTTTCCTTAGTTTCTTCCTAAGTGTTTCCACATATTCAACCATTTGTCGTCTGGTCTTGGCTTTCGACTTTATAATTCTTCGCTGTTCGATCAGGGATTGTTAGCTGTCCGCTTATTTTGATGTCCTCCTATCTTCAATGCAGTTTGATGCATGATATATGCCCAGTGCATTAGAAATCCCCTTCAATGTACAAATTTTAAAAATTAATATATTCTAAAACACCAAACCTCTCTGATGTACCTACAATAATATCGACATTAATGGAAACAATAACAAAATTAAGAACAACAACAAAAACAACCTCCAACACAATAACAAAATCCAAGAATAACAATTAAAATTAGTTTTTGTGGATAAAAATTGGTGGAAAGTGTCACTTGCTTTATTGTAGGTACATCTATTACAGAGTAAGTCATTTATTCGCTTTGTGTTTATTCAAATTAATAACAAATCAATAAATATTGCCAAAAAAATGTTCAGTGGTTATCTTGCCTCGTGTTTAAAATAGATATAAAAAAATGAACAAAATAAAAATATCAAGATACGGACATTTCAACAATAAAAATACATGCCAATTAATTATTTATAGCTCTGAAAGCCCCTTGGAGGTCTACGCAAGAGGCCCAAGGTAAGGACTGTAAGGAGCATGGTGTTTCAAGGAACATTGCAAATTTATTATAGATATAATATAGAAATAATGATAATTTGTTCAGAAAAATCAACTGTTTATTTATTACTGAAATACTTATTACTGCGCTAAGCCGATACCGAATATACTGCTTTCTTCCGAATCCTGGACAAGACTGACTGATCGGAAGTGAGAAATTTTTATACACCAGATGTTAAGTTGAAAGAAGACAAATATATCTGTGAAAACCGCATTCGAATCGGATCAGTAGTTTTCATGTGATGCGAGCACAAACATACAGTCGGACAAAAAAAATCTAGCCACATTTTTGGGTTCTATATCGATGTAGTAACACCCTCCGCTAATCATTTTTTAAATATCTTTAATGTACAGAATTTCATTTCTACTTTTTTATTATATGTACAGATATATAGATTAGACTTTCACAACAAACTGTTTTATTTTTTTGAATGTTGTGTTTAATTAATTTATTATACGATCCCGTTTTTACACGTAATCAGATTTTAGTAAAATTATATAAACAGTAAACACTATTTTTTGTTACCCAATAAAGTTTATTAGCATATTATGTAACAAGGGTGGTAAATAGCGGCTTACGTACGAGTGTAAAAATTACGCAGGAGTAGCGTAGTGGCGAGTATATCATGCATTATACCACTCGATCGAGGTATCTACGCACGTTCCTACAAATTGAAAAATATAAAACAGAATGTTATTTTTTTATTAATAAATGAACACAATGCTTTAAACTATTTTCTGTTGTAATAGTTATTAATATAATAGTTACAGTGCAGTTAAATTAAAAGACTCTTGTTGTAGACATTTTAATTATGTATAATAACCAACACTTAAAAACGACTATTGAGTAAAATTATAATTTTATTTCATATAATTAATGATTATGTTATAAGGAATAAAAAAAACAAAAAAATAGGGCACACATATTTTATTATATTTAAATTATATACTATATACACCTTGCGGCAACACAAGAGAAACTAAAAATCTTATCAGAATTTCCTTTGGTCTCAATTAGAAGTATGTACAATCTGCCCAATTTCACTTTAGCTCTGACCTTGAGATGCACACTGGTGTATGATCAGAGATAATATATAATAAATTATATTATAAATTATATATTATATTGTCTCTGTTTATGATGAACCAAGGTGGGGAGACGCTCAGATTGTCAGTCTCGAGACAATGTTTTCTGGCTTTGTTGCGATGCTCTCTCTTCTTCATTTGCGCATATCATACGCCAGTAAAAATAGCCGTTTTATTGGGTCAACTTTGCACTAAATTTCCGATCCAAAATTTTTTTTTTAGAAGACTTGGGATCACTTACTAAGCATAAAATCACAAAATGCTGACAGATCCAGGTGACGCTAGAGGCGTCATCTTGAAAAAACGTTTTCGGCCGATATCTTGGAAACTAAGCACTTTAGAGCAAAAGTCGTAAAAACCATTATTATAGAAAATAAAATTTCGCATCTTTTGTTTTTTGTAAACTTTTTTGTAAAACCCACAGTTTACGATTTATGGCCCATTTAATGAACCGTTTTTTCGATCGCGGCCAAAAACTCTTGAAATATTAGATTAATCAATAAAATGCATCAATTCATTTTTATCCATTTTTATTCATTTCATCCGTTTATTCTCTACAACTTTTGTTTTAAACTTATTTTTCTAATGTCCATACTTTTTGAGTTATAGGACGTTTCCGAGATATCGGCCGAAAACGTTTTTTCAAGATGGCGCCTCTAGCGTCACCTGGATCTAGCAGCATTTTGTGATTTTATACTCAGAAAGTTATCCGAAACCTTATGAAAAAAGAAATTTGGATCGGAAATTTAGTGCAAAGTTAAATACTATTTTTACTGACCTATCACAGCTAAAGTGAAATTGTGCAGATTATACATATATACAACCCACTTACGCTAGCCGTATTGACTGAGTGTTAACTAAGTCATAATGGATAACAAAATTCAGAAGTTGTTACATCATACAAGAATTTTTTTAATATTTTTACAAGTTAACACAAAGCAAATCACAATCAATGTCAGTTAGTTTGTCCACGTCAGTTCTCTTCAGGGGGTTTTCCACTTTATTGATGAGGTAGATTTCTAAAAACAGCTTCTTAAACAACTGATCTCTTCCTTGAATTGATGATGATAGCATGTTCACTTAAAGTTTTCATATGTCACTTTTATGGGAGATAACTCTGCCTGAGATGTTTTCGGACGGTTCCCTGTAATCCTGTAATGTACACTCAAAGATATTTTTAGGTAAGTGAATAAGGTTGAAATAGTTTTAAAACTTCTGGTCGCTATCTTTATGTTCGTGAAGATCCTGAAGATTTTTAATAATTTATTTGTTAAACCTGAAATAAACAAAAGGTGACCAAACAAAACAACAGAATCTTTTAAATCAGTTTCCGTTGAAATGTAGGTAGATATTAGATATCATGCATACATACGATATGGTGGAGGAGGAGATAAAAAAAATACATAATGAAGATGTAGTTGTACTACGGGACTTTAATGCACAGATAGGAAAAGCAAATTACGGGAAAACATATAATACACGAAAATGCGCAAAGTTTATGTTACCTAGCAACAAGAACAAACATGATAATAAGCTCAAAAAAATTCGAGCATCCAAAAATACACAAGGTAACATGAAGATCAAATTAACAGAAGAAAGCAGTCAACAATGAAGGACGTGGGAACATTCAGAGGAGCGTGTGCATATGCAGATCATTATATGGTAGTAGGAAAGACTCAAAAGAAAAAAGGGCACTTAAACAAAATATATGGAACAGACTTAAGAAATAAATATACAGAAGAAGTGACATCACAAATAAGAAAAAGATATAAAGAAGGAAACATACAATCAAAATGGGAAATAATAAAAATATCAATCGAAGCAGCCGCAAACCAACATATAGGAAAAAGGTTAGGAAGAAGTAGGAAGGTTAAGTGGTAGAGCAATTTTTATGGTGGTTAATGCCTCATAAAAGCTGAACTCTGCCTTTTATTTTCAATTAATGAATCTGTCTTTACATTTATTCCATTGTAAATATTTATATTTTAAAAATAATAAAGACAATTATTATTATTATTATTATTATTATTATTATTATTATTATTATTATTATTATTATTATTATTATTATTATTATTATTAATAGAATGGTACAACCAGCAATGCAAAGATATAACAACCAAAAAAATAGAAGCGAGAAGTAAACGGTCGAGAATAGATGAAGACAAACAGAAATACGAAGAATTAAGAAAGAGCGCAAAAAGATAGTAAGACAAAGTAAAAAAGGATGGATCGATAAAAAAAATGCAGAAAATAAAGCAAAAAGGAACAAATGGAAATACGAAAAACGTCTATAAGAACATTAAAGAACAAAAAATATAAAGACAAGGCGACTGGCATTAAAAACAAGGAAGGAAAAGTGGTAGTAGAAACAAGGAAAATCAACAAATATGGATTAATCACTACACGGAACTAATGAAGGATAGGACTGAAGATGCAGAAATGGAATTAGATGAAGAGTTGGTAGAGGAAGAAGAAGCAGGCAAAGGACACATAGATCTTTTAATTGAAACAACAAGAAGGAAGTGGAATTCATAAAATATGGTGGTAACGAACTCAGACAGAAAATACTTGTAGTAGTGAGAAATATATGCAAAGAAGAGAAGATGCCAGTGGAATAGGACACAGCACAAATAGTAACAATTCATAAAAAGATAGATCAGCAAATTTGCAAAAATTACAAGGGAATAACACTACTTAAAACAACATATAATATACTAACATCAATAATTAGAAGACGGTTATCGAAGATTGCGAAAGTGGGTAAATCCAGTTTCTGCCTTGGTCGCTGTGGATCTCCATGGGCACCCCAAATGGACTGATGAATTCTTTGATCAGCAAATCTATGGCCACTAGGTTTGGAATGGAATTCATATTCCAAAGCAGCGGACAAGATATCAGCTGGTATTTTGTGTCTGCGTAGAGTTCTCTGCATTTACTGGTAACGTAACCTATAGATAAATTTCTGAGTGACAAGACGTTCCATCATGTTTTCTAGTGCTTCTGGATATGCAAATCTTACTAATCTGGTAATGTCTACTTCAAACTCTTGGAGTGTGGGGATCTCGTTTTTGTCAACGATTATTTAAGTGTGATTAATAGACGTGATCTAGATGCTCGTGACCATATCGCAAGTTTAATCTTTTCTTTAGCTGCAGGTAGTCGTCGGTCTCTTCCACAGGTATGGTCTGGAGGACATCCAAAGCTCTCCTAAGCGCAATTGTCAGCTTGTTCGTTTTTTCTCTGACTAATTATTCGCTTTGGCTGCTGTTTCAAACTGCTTTAGGTAGTTGGTCTTCGATGTTTTACCGTCAAAGGTTGGACATTTAATTCGGCAGTATTAAGTTTCTTTTCCATCTTTATCGACGGTCCTATCATCAGATGCTAAGCTTCTGCTGTAATGTCGCTGGCTCGTCGTTCTATCTTTTCCATTTCCTCTATTTTTCTCCATTTTGTTATTTAATCTTCTACTCATGCTATCTCAGACTTTATTCTTCAGTAATGAAACTGTCTCAGAGACTTCATTCTTCAGTGACGAGATCGATGAACAAATTTCAGACGAGACCTTTCTAATGAGGCTATCTCGGCAGAGACTTCATTCTTCAGTAATGAGATCGATGAAGAAATTTCAGAAGAGACCTTATTCTTTAATGAAGCTTTCTCGGTAAAGACTTCATTCTTCATTGAAGAGACCTTACCTTCTAATGATGCTATCTCGACAGAGACTTCATTCTTCATTGATGCTATCGATGACGTGATCACGTCTATAAATATATAGGTTTCTGGATACTGTCCTTCCCTTTTTAGGACCTTTCAGACGTTCCCCCAGATCATATTTCTTGTCGGTTGCATCTAGATCCCGCTCTTCGAGCTCTCGACGCAAATCAGCTACTTTCAGATCGCACAATCGTTTCGCCATCTTCACTTTAATTTCTATACTGTCTGTTTACTTAAACTGTTCTTTACTTACACTGTCTTAAGACTAGAAAGTTTTTAAGGCCGTAATTTGCACACAGTTTTTTAAAAGAACCCCACACCTAACACCACTGTAATGTTTTAAACTAATTTATTTTATACTAATAAAACTATTTACAACACTTAATTAGTTTATTTGAACAACTTAAATATACCACCTATTTATCTAAAAAGACTCGACTGACTGCTGAACGCTCCGTTTCTGTTTATATAATAAAAAATCTGGAACTTTTATTTTCGTTCTGGCCTGTTTCTTAAAATTCGCAGGACTATTCTCCGTTAGCGCAATAATTAATTCTATTAGTGGAATAATAAAAGACCTCTCTTCTACGCATGTTACCATATGACAATTTGGAGGCACGCTGTCAGATTTCACTTTCACCGAGACCAGCGGCCGAGTAAGAAATATCATAGACTAAGAAGTAATCTCGCGGCATTGTTTAATCGAAGGGAATCTTCGCCTTTTAATTTTGGATTTTGAGATAAGCCGTTAATTTCCGACTGGGCCATCGAATCCATCTAAGTTGTGGTTATATTTTTGGGTTATTTCGTGTCCAGTGGGAAAACCACATTGTGGGATTTGTAGAGAGATTTTCTGATTCGGTAAGTGCTTAAACCCAGACATCGTAGGTCATATGGTAACATTATTCTTATTGCAGTTCCCTAGATTTGTAGATATAGTAGAAGTATATTATAAAGACGGCTTTTGGGGCAAAATCAACGTCCCAGGTTATTGGAGTGGCGCATGTTTGTAATCTTATTACCCTATTACATCTTATAGGTGAGTTGTTTTCTAATTTCTTTCCCGTTTAACACTATTAGTTTAATTCGCGGATTTATATTTATTTAATAACGCCATACAATTTATAATTATTAAATTAATGTTGTTTTTTTCTTGCTTAATCTGTATTTAATTGTTTAAATTAATGTAATTTAATATAGTAACAATTTTCATTTGCAAAATCTATTATTTTCTTTTATATATTGTTAGTCTAAATTTATAAATGTATTTAGAAACCTTTCGCAAGTATTATCTTTCTTTTAATCAGTTGTATTGTAACTATTCGAGTCAGTATTTAACTAATTAATTTCCTTGATCAATTGTTGTCATATCCTTGCGTCTTGGTAATTTATTGTATAATATTTTAGGGTTTTTGGTACCGGCATCTCATCACCGGCATTCATTTTTGGTACCCGCATTTCTTATTTTTGGTTCTGGCATTAATTTTGGTAGTACCAGTATTTGAATTGCCGGAGTCTGGAACCGGTCTGAAGTTTTTTTTGAAGCTTAGGTATTGTAATTGGTGATTGTAAGCCACCACTGCCAGAACAGATAAGCAAAAGATTTATTATCTTGTATCTTTATTTTTTTATTAATAGTTTATTTAATTTTTGTAATTCGCAAAGTGTGATTACACATGCATCACTCATTTATTTTATATATTTAAGTCGCCAGTGTATAATTGTGAACAGCTCTAAATTGTATTTCTTTTTGTTGGTCTACAAGAAGGGTCTAGTTTACGAAACTGATTTGTCTTATTTAGCTCACTAATTTTTAGGGATTGTGGAAGGATTGTTAGTGCCTATTACATCTAGGGGTTTCCGGCTTGTACCGTCTAAGTCGGTGGCGCGGCTCACTTGTTTATCATCCCTCTACAGCTGAGCTCGGGCATAATTTGCCAGTAGAGAGACCACTAACAAACCTTGCACAATTTGTTTTATTTTTGACATTAGATTTTTTTAAATAGTCCTTAACCTTTTGTTAGGAAAAAAACGTGTATACAATTCTTACCCAAATTGAAGCATGTTTAAATTCCCGTCCCTTGTCTCCTTTGTCTGACGATGTCAATGACCTTACTCCACTTACTCCTGTTCATTTTATCATCGGTGAATCGCTTATGGCATTACCAGAAGCTGACGTGCGAGACAACATTAAATTGCCTGGTGCGATATCAGCATCTGCAATATATGGTGCAGCATTTTTGGCAGCGGTGGCGAAGGGAATTTGCACGGGCTGCAGCAAAGATCCAAATGGAACACTGCAAGTGCAGGTGAATGGCAACCTGGGGTCATGGTCGTCATAAGAGATGACAACTTGCTAGTAACTAGGTGGCGTCTTGGAAGTATAGTCGAGGTCACTCCAGGTCACGATCAAATTGTTCAAATTGTTAGGGTGGTATTCGTCAAAAGTGTTGATGGGTTGATTCTACGACCCGCCACGAAAATCATTCGGCTACCTATCGACAGCAGCGGCTGAAGACAGCAGATTAGCCTGAAAAAGCAGGTAATGATCTAGACAACAAGTCTATTAAAAACAGTGAAAAAAAAAACAATAATAACTAGCATCAAGTGCATAAACTTTAGAGACATTACGATTCACAAGTGTAAATTAGTTTAATGATTGATTTTTTGTTTTATTATCCTTTTGTTCGTTCACATTTCCATTTTCATTTTTTTTTGTCCATTAGCAGCATAAGTACCGGACTACTTCTTTGAAAGGAAGCGCTGAATGTTTATGAACTTGAATTTGTAAATAGATATTTTAACATTTTTTTATATGTCAGGTTTAAGTTAAGTGATTAGATAAGTATTTTGTTATGGTTTTTGTCCAAGATTGTATTTTCATAATTCGAGTGTGACGGGATGTAGAGACCCTTAGGTCTTAAGCGATTTATGGCACTCATCATTCATTCATCGTTTATATACCACATGTTTTTTTTCTTGTTCTTTTATAATAAATTATCTTGGGCCTTCGAGGTCATTTTGTTTTGTAATCACTCACCAGACTTTGACGAACGAACATCTCTCGTCTATTTGTGAAACATTGTAAAACTATTGTAATCAATTATTATATTTTTCAATAAATCAGTATATTAGAAGTGTGCATTACAATTTAATACAGCGAATTATCCTTTGATAAAACGCAAAACAATACGAGTGTATGTATTTGTTTTAGAATTTCGACTCCTTAGAGATAATTTTAAAGTTGATAATTATTTGTTTGAGTACCAGTCACGATGTGATCACGAACCTTATATTCTTTTCTATTATTTAATTTATAATAATTTTTACAAGGTGAGTTTGATTAACTGGTAGCTGGTAGATACGATCCAGATAGATGAAAAATTTACTTCAGAGATTAGCTGCTTCCGACGCGTGTCTTGGTTTATCTCCTAATACCATTGCCGTAACATCACTTTAAATCCAAACCTTTAGTTTGCTTCCCTATATCTCAACTACTGAGCAACATGCCGATCCAGCGTGAAGTTTTGTAGGTAAATATCCCTATTGGAAATGTTAGCTTCAAAATCTTACAATGATGTCTAATCTGTCAAAAGATTCTGAGAAGGGCGACCAACCGTCCAGCGACGACTGAAAAGATTACTTTATGTACGTCGCAACATTGTCATTAATATAATATCAAAAGAAGGACTTACTGAACTAGAATGTGAATTAAATAACATAAAATCGGATAACTTAGGAAACGACGATAGATCGACGAGAGGAACCGGCTTTCTGAAGAAACTGACATTGGTTAAAGACAAATAGAAAATAAATCCTAAAAGTAGTTCCAGATTTTCCCCTAAAAAAGCCAAAAAAGAATTGAATTTACACTCGGATGCAAAACCAGGTATACTAATATCTAAATAGTGTAACTTAATAAATTCCCCCTGAAGGGATTACTACCCTTAGCTGGCTCAACCGAGTTCGTGGCTTCTTTTCTGAGTTTTACCAATATTTCCCAAATAAAAATAATAGGGCTCCAGAGTACAAAACAAAGCAAATAATATCCAAACACCAGTCTTAAATGATTTATTTAAAAAAGTCGTTCAATATTAAAATTAAATATTAGTCGAAAATTAATTTAATCTCTTATCTTTTTTTATTTCTTCGAAAGGATTTCCTTGGATGAATTTCTTCCTGGGTTGGACTGAATATTCTTCGGATTATTTCCAAATAAAGTTTCTTCCAGGGATGAACTGAAGAGACTTCGGTGAAATCAAAATAAATAAATAAATTCGGTTTTCTTTTCTCAAAATGGCGGTCGGCTCGACACGTCTTCAAATAAAATTAATATCTCCTACGTAGGACTCCTCACAGATGTGGCAATAACCCTAATAATGAAATTAATAATCAGAATTCCATCCCTTAATGAATTTCAATCAAGTAGAATCACTTTCTGGTTTCTCCATATTATTGAGAATAAATTAATTTTAAATACACGTGTATATTCAATCAATGATCAAAAAAACTGATGTTTGGCGAAAGTGAGACTACTTGAAATTAGGGGTTAGTAGTATTTAAAAAACCAAATTCACCTCAATTTAAGCAATTTATACAAATAAAATTAATAACTGAAACAATATAATTACTTACTATTTATTGAGAAGCAGTTACCAGGAAGGCGACAGAAATTAAAATGAACGCAAACGGCAAAATATCTATCGAAGCGAAAAGATTACTTCGGATATCGGAGACGCCTGACTCCCACTTATAATCATGGCGAAAACTTTAAAATGAATCTCATCGATTAGTCTGGTGGATTTCTGAACTAAAACGATCCAATAGATCGTTACAATAGGGTATAGTTAATCAAGGATAAAATATAGCTTTAAAGAAAAAAAATCCCTGGTGAATATTGTTTGATTGGTAGTAACTATACCTGCTCAAGTAAATCTGTTTAATCTCTGTTAAAAGATACTCAAAAGTGATCTTCTAATCTGCTTAATGTCTTTAACCAATTAGTTTAACCGGTTATGACCCTCAGCGCTAAAACTCTAATATTGACTAATATTGAAACTTAGCATTACTCAGTGTAAGATCTATGTTTGAGAACAGGAGTCATAGATGTTAAATACCAGATGGCTAAACTTAAATGGAACTGGACTAGTCATGTGGCCCGTCTTCCAAATGAGAGGACTAAGAGGTTGCTCGAGTGAAAATCAAGAGCCGACAAAAGAAACAAAAGAAGACCCTTCTCCCACGCGATACACAAAGGATATAACAAGAATGACCACAAATTGGATTCAGAGCGCTAGGACAAAATACAGTGGATGTAAATAGGAGAGGCCTGAATCCGGCAGTGAATGCAAACGGCTGATTGGTAAAAGATGGTGAATTTAATTAAATATATGAAGATGTCTATGAAGGTATTGTAACGAATTAAAAATAGTACGGGGACCGTGCCTGGAATCTGAGAATGGATGTTCGATGTTTCGAGATCGACTAAAGCCGAATATATTTACGATCGGCTGGCTCCAGATAGGACAGTCTTCACCAAGTTGCGCTATAGTGTCAGATCTTATGTACATAAATTGAATCGATTGTAAATAAATTGTATAGTGAGTCTGTCATAGCTATTTGTTTCGTGTTAATAAATTACAAATAAACCAAACCCAGTAGTTTTTGTGTTTCGTTGCAGTATTAATAAAATTTAATTTATTATAGTAAAGTGTTCTATTCCAAAAGACTACACATCTATTTTTCTATGTCGGAATTTTAAGATTCATAATTTATGTTACGCTATTATTTATAAAATTTGACATCAATAAAACAATTTGATTAGTGTGCTTAATCTATACATAGATATAATTAAACTGTAGAAATGAAAATTCTGTACATTAAAGATATTTAAATAGTTATTTGTGACACAAGGACGGAAAATGACATTTTGCAAGAGCGAGTAAAGTTGTGTAGCCGAGGTGCGTAGCACCGAGGCGAAACAATACGAGCACTTGCAAAATAGTTTCCGGACGTGTAACACACACTATTTTTTGGTTCGACTAATTTTTAATATTTTCAAAAGTTCTGTTATGTTCAAGACTTGACTGCTTGTGCTAACTGAACTAAGACCACTGACTAGAAGGTAGCCGACAAAATGTCAGCTGGTAATTAATTTTTATACATACAAATACTGTGCTATAACATAGACAAATTAATTAATTAATTCTATTATCTCTGGCTAATAAGCAGCACAGAGAAAATTGTTATATTGAAAATATTAAAATCAATATCTAATAATTTTATATAAAAATAGCAGAGACAATGAACTATATCCATAATCGAATGATAAGTAGTTGTAAATTGACGACATAAATGTCAAATTTTATAATACAAGTTGTGAGAGAAATTAAATGTAAATTAAAACCCTGCTTACATTTAGAAAAAGTTATAGGTAAGTTTAATATATTGTACGTTGTTTTTAATTAAATTTAATTAAAAGTTATATTTATTATGTATTTTTGGTGACTTAAAATTTAAACTCATAGCGCCATCTCTTTAGATAATCTAAAAGCTACTTTGCCGGCCTAGGCCGGAAAATGCCATTTCCCGGACGATTTTGAAGTAATTAATAGTATTGTTTCTGGACGGAGGACCAAAAAAATAATTAGCGGAGGGTGTTACTACATCGACATAGAACCCAAAAATGTGGTTTGATTTTTTTTGTCTGTCTGTATGTTTGTGCGCGCATCACATGAAAATAACTGATCCGATTCGAATGCGGTTTTCACAGATGTGTTTGTCTTCTTTTAAATTAACATCTGGGTACAGCTAGTTTACAAATAACTCTTACCTTTTTGTAAAAGGACTATGAGAACGTGTTGGATTGCCTAATAAACCTTGATATTAATATGTGCAAATCGCCTATTATATCTATGCAGGCCTCAGTAGTTAATTTCTTAATAACGATTAAACCTTTACTAACGATTATATCACTTGATAACATAGGAGATCTGTCTGAAAAGTCTACGTCCTATCTTCATATCTTCTTATTATCATTACTTAGCGATTTCTAAGTGAATGATTTTTTAAATTTGGTAATAAAATTTCTCAAATTTTAGTTTTTAGACGATCACTATCAATAGATTTGCAGTTACTTTTAGAATTATTACAAAATTCTTTAATTGTGTTTTTTCAATTTATTTATCCCTACAGGACTTCTGCCTCATTTGAATAGTTTCCGAACTCTCGGTTATTTTTAGCAAAATCCAACCAACACAAAAATGGCTGCGCATTAACTTATAGGTATCGTAGGATTTGGCAAGCAACCAATAAGTTCGTGATGCTTTACTGCTAACGTTTATGCTCGCAGGGGTTCTTCGAATACTCTGGAGCGAACTTATAAACGCGTGTAGGATACTTTTCGAAGGAACGGATTCAAACCTTATACATTGAAAGGTCTATGCCTTAATTACTGGTAGTATTTAGCATTTTAATGCAGTTATGTGTTTCCTACTATAATTTTTGCTTGATTTGTACATTTTGATTCAATTAGTTAATCTCAAAATCATGTAAACGGCTAGATATTAGTAGCTTTCTGTATTGAAAACTTTAATTCTTCTTGCATTATAGTCATTGAGAACATCAAAATTAGACAAGCTGTATTCACAGAAAGAACAAAATAAACAATTTATCTTTATTAGTAATTTTCGTTTTGAGGGCGGGTCAAGTAGGTACAACGTGAAGAGATATATGGATAGAGGCACGCACAAAGTTGGTGGTGATTGATGGTGAAACTTTAATTGCTGATATGGTAAAACTACGGATATTTGGCAAGATACCTACAATTTTTAACGACCATTACTTGGCCTTCATGTTTCCCGGACTTTAACTGAACACGATGAAATATATTAGAGAAAAGACTAAAGTAACAAATTGCAGTTGTTCAAAACACTGAAGAAATGAAAACAGCGCAAATTGAAATATGGGAACTAAAAACGTTATTATAAGTATTAGAAGACAAATAGCTACAGTTATAACGGCTCGAGGTGGTTCTTACTACATTATGTAGTTTTGTAACGTCAGTAAATGAGATTTTTTTTTAGAAACATTTAACTCAGTTTAACTTTTCCTACTGTTCAATTCTAAGACTTAATAAAATTAATAAAAGTAAGCGGATTCAATTTTTTTGTGTAGTTGTGTAGTTTTTCGGTAGATCTACTGATGTAGGAAGTACCTAATTTACCGATATACCTTTATAATTTTCTTTCATAATTATTTAACTTTTTTGTATCTTAATTTAAACTTACCTTTTTGAAGTTATACTTCGTGCACTCGGCGGAAAGATTTGTGTAGAGTTAAATGTGAAAAATCATTACATATGTAATGGTGTGAGTAAGAGAGAGACAGAAACACATATATGATATTGGTCGGTACAAACAAAGATGAAATATTGAATACATGTTATTAGTTATATCTATTCTATAAGTCCTTTGAATACCGTTTAAACATTCATTACATTGAAAAGAGACAGATATACAAAAAACAGTCTGAGCTAATGTTTTGAATGTCATAGTGACGTATTACATTGTGTTTGACAGATTATTTATAATTCTGTCACGTAAGTAAACATATAAAGTTTAGTATTTTATATTAATAATATAAATAATAATATTCAGTAATGGGTATTGATTATATTCTAGTCCATAGTACCGTCACATGGTTGCATTATATCCTGCTTTTGAGGTTGTTGGCTACACAAACAGAGTTTTTAAGAATACTCGAAAAGTGCATTCCGAACAGACAATAGATAGAAAAATTACAACTCGGTAAGTATTCCAAATGGGTTCAATTTATGTACTCGGGGTTTTTGCGGTCGCTGAACACGAATATCATGATGTCGAAAGTCTCCGCGGCACTTGGTGCCTAGGGTATTTACCTCTTCTCCTGGGGTTTTATGTTAATTCTGTACAAAATCAGTGCACACGGCGGTTTTTTGGGTCGCTGAATACGAATATGATAATGGCGATGGTGTCCAAAACACCTGGTGCTTAAGACGGACCTTGTCTCCAGGAATTTTATGCAAATTCGATACAAAATGAGTGTGCACTCGGTTCTAGGAGGTTTTTGAGGTTGCTGAACACGAATATCATATAATGATTTTGCTAAATTATTCGCATATAAATTTATGAATTCGGGCGCGTGCATAGAAGTATAACTTCTGCCGGCAGTCCCACTGACTGCCACACCCGTTTTTTTATTCAATAAACACTTTTTTAAATTTGCTGCCATTTATTAAAATTTACGGACTTCTACTTTTTTTGTATCAATTTGGTATGAGGAGTTCCAACAATTTGTTTAAAGTAAGTCGGATCAAGATAAATGTATTTTCTAAAGTATTTCTCAAAATTCATAACTCGGAAAGTATTCATGAAAATGAGATACATTTTTCTATTCGGGGGTTTTCGAGATCACTGAACACGAATACCAAGTTGATAATTCTCTATGAGATACCTGGTGCCCGGTTTCTTCGTAGTCTCGTAGAATTTTATGAAAATTCGTTATAAAATTTGCTGAATCTTATTATTTCTGTGGTTTCGAGGTAGCTAAAACTAAATATCATATTCTTGCAGTTCTGACATATTCTTTATAATAAAAAATCAAAATAATCGAACTTTTTATTTCCATAAAAATGATGCAGCCATCTGTTCCACCCAGTATCATGAGTTTAATATTCTGCGGTTGCAAAACGAACTGTGAATAATTATATGGATGTAGAAAACATGGAATGAACTGTAGCATCGCGTGTAAAAATTGTGCTGACTTTAATTGCACAACCAATATAAAATATGCTTTCAATGAAGGAACAACTGAGGACTATGACAACGAGATAGGTGACAAAACAAATGAAGATACTGTATAGAAAAAAAATATTTTTGTTAATAGGTTTTAGCCAATTTTATAACGAATTTTCATAAAAATGCAGGAGGTGACAAAGATGCGCGGCTATAAATAGAGAAGCGCGTTTACAGATGCAGTCTTTTATTTTAAGACAGCTGTTAAATTACAATTAGTTAAAGTTACACAAGAAACTGTCAAGTTTAGTGCTCTAACGCTGAATATTTTCACGCTGTAGATATGGATAAATTTCTAATTGGAGTCAAACGAAAACCAAATAAGGAAGAACCTTGTACTTCGACTGATTTACGAAGATATAAGTGTAAAACCCGAAAATATGACCAAGCTTATTTTAAAATTAGTATTGAAATTAGTGGAGAAGAATAACCGCTTGTTTAAACGTATTAGCTCTTGATAGCTTGAAACCCAATAAATTAAAGAGGCACCTAGAAACATTGCACTAGGAATATAAACCGCATGAATTTTTCAAGGAAAAACTCAGATCATTTAAAAAACAGTAGACAAATTTTCAGAAAACGCTTGCAGTGAATGAGAAAGCTTTGTTAGCATCAATCAAAGTGGCTTACAAAGTAGCTAAATGTAAACAAACACAAACTATAGCAGAGCAACGTATTTTACCCGCTACCAAAGACATTGTAGAAACATTGTTTGGTAAAAGCTATGCTGAACAACTTGACAATATTCCTTTGTCAAATGATACAATCTGTCAAAGAATTTTGGATACATCTGCTGACATTCAGAAGCAGCTTGTATCTCAGCGTTTTGGAAAATTATTTGCTATTCAACTGGATGAAGCAACTGATTCCAATAATGAATCCCAATAATTTGTTACATCAGATTCTGTCAGAGAATCACAATATGTAAATAAGCACAATTTACAAAAAGAACTTTTTATAATAGAAAGTTTTTTACTGATTTATAGGTCATATTTTGTGTCATCTCAACAATGCACAGCATCCCTGATTTTGCAAAAATATTAAGTCATACAACGCTGTGATTGATCATAGAGAAGATTGTTTCCTTGTTAACAAAATCAAGGATAGTTGTATCTAAAAACTTTCTAAAACACTTTATTTTATTACCAGTTAAAATAATAATTACTGTTTTCACATGTAAGAACAAAAAAAAAAAAGAAAAAAAAACTTCTCTGTCGCGTAATCGATCCCATTATGATAACATAACAGAACTATCACAAGTGGACTGATCCGCCGCCTAACCAACTACGCTACGAACGATTTATTTAATAACTTTCAAAATAATATTATCTATACACAACTTAGATCATGTTTAATATCAATTCGGTATAAATTTCGAAATCTATGTATATGCCTAAACACACTTGAAACATGCATTGTCATCCAGTTCTTAGCTATCCTGAAAATTTCAGAGCTCTAGGTAGTCGGGAAATAGGTTTAAATTCGATTACAAATTCCACGGAATGACACAGAGACACAGAACACGGCGAAAATATAAAAAACTTTCTAAAAAACTACTGTAGATATTGCAAAAGTATTGAAGGAAGAACTATAGCCAACGAATTATTTATTGAGGATTACAAATAATTCGGCGAATTTGCAATGAAAAAATTGTGTTGGGATTTGCAGTGATGGAGCCCAAGACATGTTTGGTAAATACAATAATTTGCAAGCGCTTGCGAAGAAGAAATCACAGATATTATTTAAACACATTGCATGATTAGGTAATCGGGAAGCTTTAACGTCGAAGTCTCTAAGCCCTGGTCTAAATATTGTTTTGGAAGTAGTTATTGAAGAAGTTAACTACATAAAAACTAGGGCCTTAAAATCAAGGATTTTTCTGTGCTTTGTACAGATATGGGAGCTTTGTTTTTTATTCTTCATCCATATGTTTATCACGTGGTAAGGTTGTCAAACGTATCTACAAACTGAGAAGTGAAATAGCCATATTTTTGAAGAAAGAAGGTCATAAGCGTTTGGCATACTTCTGCGACACGTTATTTTTAATGAATCTTTATTATTTGTTAGATATCTTTGAAAAGCTTGATACTCTTAAGCTTCAATTCCAGGGAAAAAACTTGAATGTATTTGATTTGAGTGAAAAGATTCCTACATTTGTCGAAGTATCCAGGATTTTCCACTACAAAAGAATCATAAATTGTAATGTTAAAAACCATGTAATCTTATAAAAACTGAGTACGAATTTCCGTCGATACTTTTTAGCAGAAGAAAATATCAATTTGTCCAATTGGAAATCTGTTTATAATCCATTTAACAGTAAGTTTAATGAACCTAATAAGAAGAACAGCTAATAGACGTTTCGTCCAGCACTTCACTGAAAATGGATTTCAGTCCCAAATCTTTCTGGATCGAACTTCCAATTGACTTCTCAATAATAAAAGCCAAAGCAATACGGATTTTGTTAGTTTTCCCCACGTCCTATCTTTGTGAAACAGGATTTTCTGCTATTGCTTCGTTAAAATCTAAATATAGAAATCAGCTTCAACTAGAAAAAGAAAAAGAAAATATGGAACCCAATTTATAGAGTTTGTGTGCCAAAAAGCAAGCGCATGTTATCTTATAGTCCCTGCATTTTAGGAATATTTAAAATTTGTTTGGCTTAGAATAGTTTGTATTTCAATATTTCAATATTTGAAATCGGTTTTAATAATTTTGCTCTACAATTTACTGCGCCCCCTTAGGGGCGCGCCCTACAGTTTGAGAACCGGTGTCGTAGAGAATGGTTAACTTGGTATTCATGTTCAGATACCTTAAAAAACCCGGAATAACAAGTTTCAGCGAATTTTATAACGAATTTCCATAAAACTCCAGGAAACGAGATACCAGGTATCTCCGATAGAATCGCCGAATTGTGAATTTTTGTTTTTTTGCACTTTGAGATGCACTTTTCAAAATGCATTTTTTTTACCTTTTTATTTGTAATACGTGGCATAGGGTCGGAAACTTTTCTGAAGCTCTCCCGAATCGAATACAAAAAGTTGGATGTTGATCCCAATTACTTTAAAAAATTGCTAGGTTTTAGTGCTGTATTTCCTGGCCTGTTGCTTCTGTTGCGTTTCGCAGTTATCGTAATGGTTTTTCTGGGTGTATTAGTATTTATTTTACTTGTAGCTAATGAGATTTTAGAGGTAAAATTCTGGTGAGAACCGGTTTTTGCTAAACAAAAGAGTGATAAAATTGACTTTTGTTAAAAACTAGTAACAAAATATTTAATATGGATAATTAATTTTCTTATAATAAAGAACAATTAATGGTTTTCTCTTAATTTATGAATTTATTTCTGTTTGTGTAAGCAGATTAATTGTAAAGATGCTGTAAGTTTTTTATGAAATATGTATTTTGTAAAGTTGAACAGTGTACATAGTCAGCCAAGTAGAAAGCCAACAACCGAAGACGTATTAAACTTATCCAATGAGAAATATTTATCTTTCATTCATGCACTATTGAACTTGGAGAAATGACTTTTAAACCTGTTCGCTATGCAAACATCAATTTACCTTACACATTCTTCATTCTCAATACTGCTTTGCAATAAAAAATAGTTGTAATGTGACACCGTCTGCTTGATGAGATGTTGGCTGTGAAAATAATGATTGTTTTGCCGTATTAACTGCAAACAATAAGGTATTTAATCATTGAATAAATTCATACGAATGGCATTAATAAATTTTATTCCCTATCGTTTAAAAATAGACGGTTTTCCACCCTACAACGCAGTTGGAAAGTAGACAACTGTTAACCAGTGTGGAAAGTGGTCACTTTCCACCCGTAACCCTTGGTTACGCACCTCCTTAGATAGAGATCATTAAAATTGGCAAATATGACAAAGGTTTTATATCAGTATCGGTATATAGTCAACCAGCATAACGACAAAAACCAAAACGAAACTTTAGTAGAATATAATTTCTGTAAAAACATATGTTTGTACTAAAAAAACCTTGATAAAAAAGAATGAGAGAAATTTATATTAAGTAAAACCAACATCCGGCACCCGAAGAGACAATAAAGTAAACTGTAAGAATAAGGCACTAGCCGAACACACATCAGAAAAAAGGATAAAAAATAACCTTAAATGCAAACAATAGATATTACCAACTACGTTTTGTAACGACTACAGATTCCAGAATAATAACAACGAATTGTATTGTAGAATAAACGATTGTGTAGACATAATACATATTTATTAATTCCAGTGGAATTTATTATTAAGAGAAACGTAACAATAACAACCACAGAGCGAACAGTAGGTAGGTAAATATTATAATAGTGTAACGTTTTCCGGGCTTAATAAAACTACGTCGAACGTAACAATTTACTTTTATTAAAAATACGACTAATTAACAACAAATATTCCAAACGTAATCGCAACTACAAAGAATTATCGCTTACAGAATCACTTAATTAATCACTGATTGATAACACAACTAATTACCGCAAACTGTATCGTTTTCTAATTCACTTTACTTATCGCCTGTCTAATATTAACTTCCCCTTTGCGAAAACTTCGCTCGCTTATATATCCGAAACAATCAGTCCACCAGAATTGTCGAGGCAATTCCCGACGCTCGCGTGGCTTCTAGATCTGGCCTATTGTTCTAAACATTCCCGAATAAAGACAGGGGCGTACCCGGTTCAATTCGTTACACTGCCCCCCTCTTAAGTCTGTTCGTCTCGAACAGGTCAGTTTCCGTTGTAGGGCTGTAGGCGATCAAGATGTACGACCTTCATCTTCGACTTGGGTGTCCTCTGGATTCGATATACTAAATCATTCATCTTTTTGATGACCTTGTAAGGACCTTCCCAATTGCTCTGCAGCTTCGGAGATCGCCCTTTCTTCCGAGTGGGATTGTAAAGCCAGACCTGCTCCCCTTCGGTAAATGTGCGCCCACTCATGCCCAAGTCGTAACGAGTTTTCATGCGGTCACTTTCGAGTTGAATTTTGTCTCGCACCTCTGCAATGATCATCAACAACCTTTGGCGAAGTTCTGATACGTAGTCTTCAACTTCCATGGGTTCTTCCTCTGGACACCCGAACAGAAGATCGCTTGGCAACCGTAGTTCCTTTCCAAATACTACGCTGGCAGGCGTTCGTCCGGTCGTCTCATGCACAGCTGATCGATAGGCCATCATAATCAGCGGTATGTGTTGGTCCCAATCGTCTTGAAGTTCGCTGACGAATATGCGAAGATGGCTCTCCAAAGTCTTATTAAACCGCTCTACCATTCCATCTGATTGTGGATGCAATGGAGTTGTTCTTGTCTTTCGGATACCCAACATTTCGCATACCTTCTTAAAGACATGCGATTCAAAATTCCTCCCTTGGTCGGAATCAAGTTCAAGAGGCACCCCAAAACGGCTGAAAAGGTTCTCTACGAGAGCTTCGGCCACCGTGGTCGCTTCTTGGTTGGGTAGAGCGTATGCTTCGGTCCATTTACTAAAGTAGTCTCCCGCAACTAAAATGAACCGGTTTCCTCTCTTGGTTCTTGGAAAAGGACCAGCAACATCAATGGCAATCCGTTCAAAGGGGGCAATTACGTTATACGTCATTGCCCCTCGAGTTCTCGTTCGTGGTCCTTTACTAGTTGTACATTCTGTACACTTCCGGCACCAGTCTTTCACATCTTCATAGTACCCGACCCAGTAGAATCTTTGCCTCAATTTGTCTACGGTCTTCTTCATACCGAAGTGGCCTCCTGAGGAACCTCCATGAAGTTCAGTCAATACCTCCTCCCGTTTGGATGCCGGCAGAATGATCTGATGTTTTATTTCTTTTCCGTTACTGCTTTCCCATACGCGATTAAGCACCCCATTAACTAACGCGAGACTGTCCCATTGGGCCCAGTAACATTTGAAAGCTTGGCTTTTCGCCGAGATGGTACTCCATTCTGGTCGAGACCCGCTTTCCTTAAACTCGATGATCGACTTGATATCCGGGTCACCCATCTGAGCATCTCGCAGAGCTTGTGGACTCCATTCATCGGCCGGCTGGACAATCGTCTGCTTGCAACGAACAAGCTCTTTTGTCTCTTTCTGCTCTGCTCTGCTACAGTGCCCGCAATCCTTCTTGCAAGGCCTTCTTGAAAGAGCATCGGCATTGTTGTGCAAACGTCCTTTCCGATGTTCAATTTTAAATTGATACTCCTGAAGTCTCTCAATCCATCGCGCGACTTGGCCCTCTGGGTTCTTGAAATTTAAGAGCCAAGTTAAAGAAGCATGATCAGTTCTTAACAGGAATGGTTGTCCATATAAATACTTATGGAAGTGCTCCAACGTCTTCACGATTGCCAAGAGCTCCTTTCGGGTGACGCAGTAATTCTTTTCGGGCTTGGAAAGCGTCTTCGAGAAATACGCTATAACTCTCTCTGCGCCATCTTGGACTTGGGATAATACTCCACCAATTCCCACGTTACTGGCATCCGTGTCCACGATAAACTCGCAACCTGCTCTTGGGTAGGCTAAAATTGGAGCACTACATAAAGCATTTTTCAGGTGGTCGAATGCTTCTTGGCATCTCCAGTTCCATTCAAAAGGCTGGTCCTTCTCGGTAAGTCGATGTAATGGTCGAGCAATATCCGCAAATCCTTGCACAAACCGTCGGTAGTAGGTGCAAAGTCCCAGGTAACTCTGAACCTCATGTTTATCCTGTGGGATTGGCCAGGATCTAAGAGCATCGGTCTTGTCAGGGTCAGTTTGAACGCCTTCCGAGGAAATGATGTGTCCCAAATATTTCACCTCCCTTTTAAACAATTGGCACTTCTTGGGACTTAATTTTAGATTCACGTTGGAAAGCTTTCCAAGAACTTCCTCCAGGTGTTTGAGGTGATCTTCAAAGGTTTTGCTGTAGATAATCACATCATCTAGGTACACTAAGCACGATTTTCAGTGCCGCCCTTGAAGAACAGTCTCCATAAGTCTTTCAAAGGTGGCAGGCGCATTACATAAACCAAATGGCATCACATTGAAGTGCCATAATCCGCTTCCAGTTGAAAATGCTGTTTTCTCTCTATCATCGGGATGGACTTCAACCTGCCAATAGCCACTTTTCAAGTCCAATGTTGAGAACCATTTTGAACCAGCTAATGTGTCCAAAGTATCGTCTATGCGTGGCAAGGGGTAACTGTCCTTTTTAGTAATTTCATTTAGTTTACGATAGTCTACACAAAATCTCGTAGGTCCGTCTTTCTTCTTAACTAGGACTATCAGTGATGCCCAAGGACTACTTGACGACTGAATTACCCCTTGTGCCTTCATGTCTTCCAATAGGTTATCAACTTCAGTTTGTTTGGCCAATGGAACTCTTCTAGGAGCCTGTTTGATCGGGGGATGGTCGCCCGTATTTATTCGATGTTGTACCATGTTCGTTCGTCCCAGATCATTATCGTTTGTTGAAAAGGCACGTCGAAATTTGTTTAGCAATTCTCTGACCCGTCCTTTGTCTTCTGGTATAAGATCTTCGACCACACTGTCTATGAAGTCTTTCAAATCCTTGGACTCAATTACTTTTCCGTCATATAGAGTACCTTTCATTTGTGTTTCATTGACCACAGACTTAATTTGCTCGCAATGTCCAATGATTGTCCCTTTATTCAACTTTTGGTCATAGTTTTTGATGTTTAACAATCTTGCGGGAATCGTGTTTGTCTTAGCCATTATCAAGGTACGTCCGAGTATAATGCCATTGTTAACAGTTGCAGAAGCCGGTTCTAATAACCCAATCATGCCTTCCACGCCATTTTCCAATTTTACAGGTGTTACTAGTTCGCTTCTACCTGGGATAATGATGTCTTCTGATAAGATCAGTTGTTTACTTGCGATATCTTTTTCCCTGTTAATCTTCAAAATAAACTCTTCATTTCCCATCTTCATACTTCTCTGGCCGACATCTAACACGACTCCATGGTACTCCATAAAATCCATTCCAATAATAACTGGATCCGATATATCAGCTACAAAAACTTTTTGCGGTATCTTGCGGTTACCAAGTTCAATGTCGACCACTATCTCTCCGCAGACGTCCATTGTTTCGCCATTTGCTGTGGTAATAATGTAGTTCTTAGAAGCATTTAATCTCCAGGTAGGCAAAATGTCGCTTCTAACGATGGTATGCGTGGCTCCAGTATCAATGACCATTTGACAAGATTTTCCTGCAACTTTTCCGTCCAGTAAAAGGCTGTTCTCTCCGCACTGAAGTTGAGACACTTTGAGTTGGACTCGTGGGGCATGGGAAGAACCAGCCAGCTTCTGCCCCTTAAAGCTGGCTACTCGGAGTTTTCCTGATCGGTAGTTCGGCTTTCCTGGCGAGGCGGGAGTCTACACTGCCTCTTTAGGTGTCCAGTTCTTTGGCAGTTGTAGCACCTGAGCTGCCGTCTTGGTGGTGTCGGGGTATTCTGTGCTGCCGTTGATAATGGACGGTGCTCCTCCAGAAATTTTTGTAACTCCCGAAACAAATCGCCATCGTGATCTTCCGCACCTGCACTTACTGATGCTTGTCGTGCTTTTACAAATCCTCTTGCCGTACTTCGTTTGACTGCCTCGAACTCCAGTGCCTTCGATAAGGTCTCTCCCAACGTATTCGGCTTGGCCAGCTTGAGGGTTTGCTGAAGCTCGAGATCACGAACGCCATCGGCAAAGCATCGACTGCCATACTTTCAAGTACGTCTTCTGTCACAGTCGGGAACGCCAACCTCACTAATCGCGCGATGTCCGTGCTGAATTCCTGCAGCGATTCCCCGGAATTCTGTCGCCGGTTTTTAAATTGTGTTCTGTAGAGGGATGGCATGTACTTATCTCCAAATCTTTTATCCAGATGTTCACACAGATATTCGAAATTCTCCTGCTTGTCATCGGGAATGCTCTGTAGTATCTCTAGGGCGTCTCCTCGTAGCGAGATAATTAATGATGTGGCCCTTTCCTTGCTGTTTCACCCATTCGCCGCAGCAGCCGCATTAAACTGGCGTAGGTAGTTGGCCCAAGATGTTTTGCCATCATAAGTCGGGGCCTTGATTTTAGAAACTGCTCTTACGCTCTCGTTTTGAGAACTGACTTCTTCCCTTTTGTAATGTAGGGATATAAAAATTAGACGTGGCAACTGCGCTAGAACAAAAGAATCAGTCTTGTTGAGAACATTGAGAGATATTGACGTACTAGAGAATCTTTAGCCTAATAGAAGTTTGAATCTGTGTATTAAAGTAATAAACCGTTTAAAATATAAAACGAGTTTAAATTCACTTTAACGATACATCACAATTGGCGACGAGGATGGGATGATGGGCAGCATATTTAAACAGTTTCGATTATGAAATAGAATATATAAAAAGTAAGCAAAATATTATTGCAGATTATTTGAGTAGAGCTCCGATACATCACACCTTTCTACTGGTGAAGCGGAGGACTTGCCCTTTTTCAAATTATCGAATTCTTGCTTTAATTTTTTGACCTGGAGTTCAGAATTCTCGATTTGCCTTTCTGTCACCATTCTCTGTTTTTCAATCTCTTCTCTCAATTCGTTTTCCACTTTCTTCACTTTTTCTTCTAATTCTGCCTTGGTGCTTTCTAAATTCTTCTCCAAGGTGTCAAATCCGTTGTCCATCTGCTTCTTTAAATCTTCTTGTGCTGCTTCAATCTTTGTAGTCATTGCTTCAATCTTTGCAGTCATTGCGTCTTGGCTAGCATCCATTTTTGTCACCATTGCGTACTGGCTAGCTTTCAATTCTTCTTGGCTAGCTTTCAATTCTTCTTGGCTAGCCTCCATCTTTGTCGATAACTGGCTAATCATTTTAACGAGTTCCTCCATGTTGTCGAGTCTATTTGATTGACTTCGTGTTTCAACTGGCATGTATGGCTATTTTCAACTATAGAATTTTCCCGAAGTTACGTCAAATGTTCTTGAAGTAACGTCGAATGTCTTTTATTGCAGTAGTCAAGTCGGTGTATAAAGTCACAATCGAGTTATCTCTTCGTTATTCGGAATAGAACTTTCTAGAACGATCTGGAAATCGCACTATCGGTCACGTATTTACACGTACTATTGACCGGTAAAGTCAGTTTTCCGATATGACTTGCAGAATCCAAATAGAATGTTCTGGAACTTTCTCGAAACTGCACTATTAGTCCTGTATTTGCACGCACTGTTGACGAATAAAGTCAGTTTTTCGATATCACGCGCGGTTGCCGAATAGAATTTTCCAGAAATTTCTCAATCGATGTCGAAAAATCCGTAGCCAAAACAGGGTCCAATGTCCATAAAATCTATCCAATAGCACTTCCGGAATGTCCTTTGTCACGTTCACGCACAAACCCAATCCCACTTCTGACACCAATTGTAACGTTTTCCGGGCTTAATAAAACTACGTCGAACGTAACAATTTACTTTTATTAAAAATACCACTAATTAACAACAAATATTCCAAACGTAATCGCAACTACAAAGAATTATCGCTTACAGAATCACTTAATTAATCACTGATTGATAACACAACTAATTTGTATCGTTTTCTAATTCACTTTACTTATCGCCTGTCTAATATTAACTTACCCTTTGCGAAAACTTCGCTCGCTTATATATCCGAAACAATTATGCCCGGTTTCTGAGGTACTTTTAACGGCAGTTTATCAATTCGATAGCGCTATTGGTTCAATAACTCTTGGAATTGCGTTTCTGAACATGGTCGCGTCAGTTAAACTCCGTTTAAACTAAGGTAAACTTAACTGATCATTTTGTGCAGTTTATCGATTCCATAACTTTATTTGACGTTTTTGACGTGGTCATTTCATACGATTTTTAGGTTATTAGTATTAAGTGGTGAATTTTAATGTTGCGTTACAGCTAAATTTAACTCGAAAAAACAATGAATAGTGGTATAATTAATACAAGCAGTTCGTCAGAGTCGGATACAGAAGTAATGGAGTTTATTTATCTAGAAACTTAAGACAAAGGAGAAACCCTTTCGAAATGTTTAGTGATGAAGAGTTCACGTTAAGATATCGGTTTAACAAGAACACTTTGATACATGTAACTGAAATCATCCTACTTTAGTGCCTATTTCGCACCGCAAATACACATTGTCTGTTTTGGAACAAATCTTTATCGCATTACGATTTTATGCCACAGGTACGTTCCAAGTTTTAATTGGTGATGACATAAACGTACATAAAAGTACCGTGTTAAGAGTAGTGTATAAAGTGAGTAAAGAAATAGCAAAATTAGCTAGGAGCTATATCAACATGCCCAATGTGGAAGAGTTAAGAAAGGTTAAGAAGCAATTTTACAATATAGCTGGATTTCCAAATGTTATTGGTTGTGTAGATGGATCACACATACCTATTCAGTCGCCTGGTGGTGAACAAGCAGAATTGTTTAGGAACAGAAAAGGTTTTTTTCTATTAATGTACAAGTCGTTTGTGATGCATACAAAATTATATATCCGTGACATTGATGCTCGATGGCATGGATCGGCTCATGACAGCACTGTGTATCACAACTCATTCCTGCGAGGTACTTATTTTCATCTCTGCTCATGAGAATGAGATTCTTGCGAGTCAAGACGCGTGGTATTTTATTAAAATAAAGAAGCTTTTAACACATTACAAACTGCAACTTACCTTATCATCACTTAAATTTCTTCTAGCTTTTTTCTTTAAATTATCGTATAAAGCATGTAATTGTTTTTCACTTCTGATGCCAGTTTCCGACACAGCATTATATTTGTCGATTAGTGCCATCCATGCTTGTTTTTTAGCCTCAACAGAAGAACCGTCGGTTTTTTTATTGTCGATTATTGCGACAAATTCTTTCGCTACTTCTATCAACAGGATCTTTTCACGTTCAGTGAAATTCTTACAGCGTTTTTCTGATTCCATATTAAATGAAAAAAGAACACTTCAAAACTTAACACGAAAAAAGCACACGCGGGAACAACTCAAAGCAAACAACACAACAATCAAATCAACGGAAGTATCTTCTGACTGGTTATTTTTCTCTATGTCAAATACCACTCAAGCACTCTTTTTCCCACCAGTTTAGGGAAGAAGACGGTATCAACAATTGCAGATGAATTTACTTTAAATGGGAAAAACCCTAATAATCCCTACCGATACTTCTAAATAGATCTAGTCATCGTCAAACATCTGTATTCAAGGGAAAAACCAAAATTATTTAAACTAATAAATGTTAAATGGGTATAAGGATTTAATTTAATGCTTATTGTAAAATAGCTGTTTACGATCTGAGATTAGTTACATAATATCTACTTAAAATTTATTTATTGTTATTACTTTTTTTTATATCACTATTTGGGATTTCCCAAAAGAAAGTATCTATATCTTATTTTCATATTTTTACACTAAAATAGTAGGTATTTGATAACTTATTTAACTTCAAAAAAACTATTATCACAAATAAAACATGTAATAAGTACAAAATAAAATAAATAAAGTCAAATTTATGTCGCTTCTTTGAAAATTTCCATCTAGTGGTAAATGTACGAACTACTTATTGGTTAAATAGTTATTGAGTAGCCAGTTGCGTGTTCAGAAACGCAGTGACAGTTAAACGAAGTTTATCTTCTCCATAACTATAATGAATCGATAACTATTGAAAACTTAACTGAAGCCCTCAGAAACCGGGCATCAGTCCACCAGAATTGTCGAGGCAATTCCCGACGTTCGCGTGGCTTCTAGATCTGGCCTATTGTTCTAAACATTCCCGAATAAAGACAGGGGCGTACCCGGTTCAATTCGTTACAATAGTTAACATAGAATTAAACACTATTTGAAGCGTTAGAATTACTATATAAGTAAAAATTTATCGTAGAATTGTCGTTGCTTTGATTATGAACTGTTATTCCTCTTCTATATTTTTTCGAAGATTGGTATACCTATTCTGTAATTATTTTTATCCAATACTTGTTGTTAATGACAAAAGCTCTCGGCTGATGTGTTTTTGTGTCAGGAATAACAATGACACATTTTTCTTTTTGTAGATCCATATGATCTATTTTCATTTTGAATAGTTCATCAGTTCGACAAGTGCAGGTGTTCAATTTACTTATTTTGACGTTAAATTTAACTTAATTCTTAACCTTTAGTTAAGAGAAGAAAAAATGTGGTAATCTTCATTCCCCATGACTATCATCATAGGATCACATCTTTGGCCAGTGTCCCTCACGAAAGTAGGCCAAATTTTAAAATTTTTACTTAAAAAAATAACGAATTTTTAAAGGAGAATAACTAAGAATCAATTTAGAACTACAGAGCTGCGGTTAAGCTCATATGGTAACAAATTTAATTACGTTAGATTTTATTTCTAGCTTAAATATAATAGTTTAATTCTTATTATAAATTATTATTATTATTATTATAATTATAAAATGGAATGTTTGGTTTGTAAGACCAAATCAGATGTACCAACACTTTCATGCGATAGCTGCCATAGATTCACTCACCGTGATTGTTCTGGCTTAAATGCCAGTGAGTTAAAAGTAATGGATCTAAAAGGAAAAAGATTGTTGAAATTTTATTGTGAAGATTGTGAAAAAGGAATTAAATTAATTCCTCAGCTTATAGCTAAAATTGACAAGTTAGATGCTGAACTTCAAGACATGAAAAATACTAAGGCTCCTTCTGAAGCATTGACCAATACTACTAATATAACATCAACATTTGTGAATGAAAAGGAAGAGTGGATATCAGAAATGATGGACAGACAAAATCGCCAAAAAAATATTATAGTCTTAAATGTTAATGAGTCTAAAAAGAAATCTCAGACTGACAGGAATAAGGAAGACTTAGAAACTGTCATAAATATAGTTAGCAGTATTAATGTAAGTACAGATGATGTTAAAGTTTTTAGACTTGGAAAGTTTCAGCCTAATAAGAATAGACCTATTAAAGTAAATTTAAAATCACGCGAAGATGCAATAATGATACTTAAAAATAAAAAAACAATCAACATTCCTGGCATTGTTATTTTTGCTGATCAAACTCAATCTCAACGGGACTATTATGCTAAAGTTAAACAGGAATTGCAAACATTAATTAATAATGGAGATAATTCAAAAACAATTAAATATATTAATAATAAGCCCACTCTGGTGGAAAAATCGAAAGTGAATACTACAAAAAACGTATCTTCCCTAATATAGTGCTTAATGCTGACATTATATATCTAAATTCACAGAGTTTTCTAAAAAATAAAGATAATATACAAGCTAATATTTTGTGCTACAATCCTAAATTCATATTACTGAGTGAAACAAGAGTAACTGATGACATCGAAGACATTGAAATTTCTATAGATAATTATAATTGCATAAGGTGCAATTCCAAATCCCGCTCTACAGGAGGTGTTTTGTTATTTGTACTTAAAAGTTACAAGTATTCTGTGTTTAAAACCTATATTTTAGATGGAAATTATTGGTGTAAAATAATCAAAGTTGATGTCGCTTCTACATATTGGTTCATTGGATGCTTATATCATTCACCGTCCAGCTCCCATGCCACCTTTCTTTCAGATTTTGAAGAATATTGTGATAATGTGTTTATACCCAATCGTAACTGTGTTTTAGTAGGTGATTTTAATTTGGATCTTTTGGGCAATAGTTTTTATGCTAATAGGATAAAAAATATTTTATTAACTTCTGGACTTGAGCAGCTTATAACAGAGCCTACCCGTATTACTGATACTAGCGAGACATTAGTGGATTTTGTAATAACTAATCAAAATAATGTTACAGCTGCTGTTCATAACTCTCCTAAATTAACAGACCATTCTATTCTTTCGATTAACTTTAGTAACGGTACTACCCAACAAATAGAATGTTTAAGAAAATTCAGAAATTTAAATCCAAGAAATTTAGATGCAATCAAATTAAACCTACTTATGTGCAACTGGTCTCTTAATTTAACCAATATTAATGATATATATCATGAATTTTTATATAATTGTACAACTATTATTAATAGTATAGCACCAATTGAAACTTATACATACAAACCTACTCTACCTTGGATTGATAATGAAATTTATTCTAGGATGAGGTGTAGAGATCAGGCTTATAAATCTTTTAAAATATGTAGCGATGGTAGTAAGATATCTAAATGGAATACTTTTAAAAAATATAGAAATGAAGTGGTCAATATGTTAAAAATAAAAAAAGAAAGCTATTACAGAGATAAAATTGATAGATATAAAAGCAATCCAAAGGAAATGTGGCGGACGTTAAAAAATTAGTCAATTTAAATTTATATAATTCACCTCTTAATATAATTTTTGATGGTCCTGATGGAAATTTTCTCAGTCAGGATGCTGCTGAAGCAGCAGAGAGTTTTAATATTTATTTTGTTGAAAGTGTCAAAGATATAATTGGGGATATTAATGCTGACAATTCTCAATATAGTACTAATTGTAATTTGTTTCCACCTTTAATACATTTTAAACCTTTATCTTTAATTGATCTTCGTCAAATTATTAGTTCCTTTGATAATAAATTCTCTCTTAATGAAGTTTTAAATCCTAAAATGCTAAAAGAAATTTTTCAAACAGCTGGTCATGTAATTTTAAATGTAGTTAACACTTCTTTGCAAAAGGGCACTTTTCCTGAAGCGTTAAAACTTAGCACCATTGTGCCAATTCAAAAAGTCACTAATTCCAATAAGGCCTCTGATTTTAGGCCTATAAATACATTACCACCTGTTGAGAAGCTTATTGAAATGGCAGTCTATGAGCAACTCATTGAACATATTGAGTCTCATGATATACTAATTGCTCACCAATCTGGTTTTAGGAGAAAACATTCTTGTGAAACAGCATTGCAATTAATTTTTTGTAAAATTAAAAATGAAATTGAAAATAACAAGTATTCTGTATGTATATTTTTGGACCTAAAAAGAGCCTTTGAAACAATTGATAGAAGTCTCCTGCTCAATAAGTTGGTGCAATATGGTGTTAATGGTAAAGTATTTGATTGGTTTTGTAGCTATTTAAATAATCGGAAGCAGCAAGTAAGGTTTAATGGCTCATGTTCCTCAAAGATCTCTGTTGATTCAGGAGTTCCTCAAGGGAGTGTTCTAGGGCCTCTCTTGTTTATTCTATATCTTAATGATATACAATTATATGTAGATATAGAGTTTATAAATTTGTTTGCAGATGATATGCTTATAATATGCTCAGATACGGATTTGCAAACAGCAGTTAGGAATACTAATTTAATACTAAGTAGAATTAGTTTATATTTACAAAATAATAAACTAAAACTCAATGTTGCCAAAACCAAAGCTATGATCTGTACAAGTAAATACAAATATAGCAAAATTAAATTAAATGATATAACTCTAATGGTGAGCAATGAAAATATTGAAATAGTTTCAAATTTTAAATATCTTGGTTTTTACATTGATAATATTTTATCCTTTGACTCTCATTTTAATTATATTTATAATAAAATTTCTAAAAAGTTATTCTTTTTTAGTAGAATTTCTCAACACCTGTCAACTGAAACTAAGTTAACTGTTTATAACACGATAATACAGCCTCATTTTGACTACTGTGCATCAATCTTATTTCTGTTTAATGATAATAAAACCAGCCAATTACAAAAGCTCCAAAACAGAGGTATGAGAACTATTTTAAAAACTAATCGTTACACACCTATCGTTTTAATGTTAACCTCACTGCAGTGGTTAAATGTTAAGCAGCGGATCTTTCTGCGCACGATGGTGTTGGTATACAAAATTCTAAATAATCTTGCACCACCCTACTTTAGTAATTACATTGTTCATCATCGTGATAAGTACCCAACTAGAAACAACAATCTTTTATATCTCTGTAGAACCAATAGAGCTGGTACTAGAAACTCTCTCTTTTTTAGAGGTTTTCATAGTTTTAATCAACTTCCTGATAATATTAAAAATAGTAGGTAACTCTGTAAATAGCTTTAAAACCTGTCTTGTTAAATTCATTTATGAACAGCAGATGTAACGTTTATTTTTTATTTTATATGTTGTAATTTTATGTATTTTATATGTTAAAGTTAATTTTCTTTTATCTTTTAAATTATTAGGTACTGTTTATTTTAAATTCTATTATAATTATCATTTATTGTAATTTTTAAATTAATATTTGTTATATTAGGGTTTCCTATTTCAAATAAATTTCTATTTCTATTTAATCGACTTTAAAAATGTATTTTTTTAACGTTCCGATTACAAGATACAAACCAAAAACTGAAATGAATCCGAAAATTTTCAAATGTTTTGACCATCAAAAAATTTTCTCATCCATTTTTTTCGGTTGCAAACTTGGATGTTCATTAATCAGACATGCCCTTATATCATATCAAAACTGCAGCTCTCTTCAATTTTTTGTGAATCTCAGACACCTGGCCATTGACCTATTCCTACTAAAATGGAACCCCGGAGGCAAAAGACGACGAGGTAAAATTCTAATTAAAAAAAATCTTTTTGTAGAGATGAAAGTACAGTACGTACTTAATGAATTTATTTTATTTGCTTTGATAATTGCCAATTAACATTATATTCTATCTTATAATAAGGAATTTCTCCAATATTAACTTATTTAACTTTAGCAATTTCGTGAATTCAAGGTTGTTCACCTTAATAAAGAATAACAAAGAAACTTTTGATCCACTTTTGTCTGAATTTAGCCGACCAATGAAGCACTGAACCTCCGAAGTTTAAACGCCAAGACGAATTTTAATGATTTTTTTGCATTCAATTCATGAGAGCATCAGGATATTTTGCAACAAATCTTTCAGTCTAATGAACGGTGAATCATGAAAAGGACGATCTGTCATAGTCAAAGAAGCTTACCTAATCTTCTTCTCCAAATACATTTGGATCATAAGGCCATATTTCCGGTTTTTTAAACCCGCTGAACTAAAACACTTTTGGTATATGCTCCTATAAAAAGTTTCGCCATATCATATTGGTCTACAATGCGACCTGGGTGCATTTTTTAAAAGGTGTTTTGTTCTTGCCCAAAATATTTTGTTAGGGATCCATATACAGCCACATCTAAAGGATAGATTCAATCAGTCGTGTGTGGTGCGAAAGACAAAAAAGTCGCGTGATTTTTGCTCGCAAATTCTACTGGATAATATTTATAAGACTTATGATTGTCGAGCAATAGTAATATTGATTTGTTTTCACTTGGTTAAACATGTTCAACAGAAAAATGCAACCAAGCCAAAAAAAGCTTCACCATCGTTGTCCGTGGCCTGTCGACCTGGTGGAGCATTTTCTAATAATCGTTCTTGCATGCGTTTGCGAGCAAATATGAAAAAAGAAAAAATCCAACTGCATTACAAGTTAAATATGTAAATATCAATTAAAAATTAATAAAATAATAAAATTTAAGACGGATTAATTAAAATTTTAAACGGACAAACCGGAAACCTAAACGTTTGCCCTTATCCATTTTTCCGAATGCATTAATATTTCCAACAAGTGATGTCTTCAAATATTTTGAGTAGGTAAATAAAAAGTAATAATCACAAGTTATACTCATTTAAACTCGTAATAGAATAAACTTATTAAGAAGTGACTCGTTGGTAATATAAAAACAAATGTACTCACGTATTGTTTTGGTTGAACTGTCATGAGGTCGCCGGTCACGTTGGCCAGGACAGGACTAATCACAGTAACTCCATCTCTTATAGATTTCTAGAAAAGAACGATTATTCTTCTTACTCGCCCTTTTGGCCCGGTTTCCCCTACATATGATATAGGAGGAATTGCACATGTGTTATATATGATATAAGTTGAATTAAGATTATCAAAAGGCCGACTAACTACTAATGCATCTGTGGCTGAAGTTATTAGAGGCGTTAACGGCTATAGGTAGAGATTGCAGGTTCGATTTCTGTCGGGTGTGAAATTTTTTCGATTTCTTTTTAGTGTCATTTCATGTTTGTTAAATTTTTAAAATTATATTGGTATTATATCTACTTATCATTCTTGAGCATATAATTGATAAACAAATGACGTTAAATAAATTTATGAAGTTAATTCACGAAAAAAATACAAGAATGATTTTTGACTTAAGTAAATATTTTGTGCCGACTAAGTAATAATGCATCTGTTGCTGAAGTTATTAGAGACGTTAACGGCTATAGGTAGGGTTTGCAGGTTCGATTTCTGTCGGGTGTGGAATTTTTTCGATTTCTTCTTAGTGTCATTTCTTGTTTGTTTGTTAAATTTTAAAGATTATATTGGTATTATATCTACTAATCATTCTTGAACATATTTGATAAAAAAATGACATTAAATAAATTTATGAAGTTAATTCACGAAAAAGAATGATTTTTGACGTAAGTAACTATTTTGTGCCGACTAAGTACTAATGCATCTGTTGCTGAAGTTATTAGAGGCGTTAACGGCTATAGGTAGAGATTGCAGGTTCGATTTCTGTCGGGTGTGGCATTTTTTCGATTTCTCCTTATTGTCATTTCTTGTTTGTTAAATTTTAAAAAATATATTGGTATTATATCTACTTATAATTCTTGAGCATAATTGATAAACAAATGACCTTTAATAAATTTTTGAAGTTAATTCATGAAAAAAAAAATAGAAAAATGATTCTTGACTTAAGTACCTATTTTGTGCCGACTAAGTACTAATGGATCTGTGGCTGAAGTTATTAGAGGCATTAACGACTATAGGAAGAGATTGCAGGTTCGATTTCTGTCGGGTGTGGAGTTTTTTCGATTTCTTCTTAGTGTCATTTCTTGTTTGTTAAATTTTAAAGATTATATCTACTAATCATTCTTGAACATATTTAATAAATAAATTTATGAAGTTAATTCACGAAAAAAGATGTAGAAGAATGATTCTTGACTAAGTACCTATTTGGTGCATTCAATCAAAATATATTGTTTAAATTCCTAATAAATTGAATATTTAACTACTCGATTCTTCGTTTTATACAATACTAGCTGTTCCGGCGGCCTTTGTACCGCATAACACTGTCGTGTCTTTTTTTCCATTTTTCATTTTTTCAAATTTTTACCATTTTGCGTTTTTTTGTTTTCAATGATTTTTTGGCTTTATAGTACTAAATTTAGTAAGAAATTCTCGTTTAAATGTATGAGATAATAACTGCGGTACTAGTTATTTTAAAATTGTAATATCTTCTAAGATGTTCATTAAAATTAAGTGATGTCAAAGACAATTTTGTTCACAATTAAATACTCTTAATCAACGACACATTTATTTGGATAAAGATTAATATTATTACGTTGATACAACTCTTAACAACTAATGCATTAATTTCGACCAAATTTGATTACCATAAAAACGTTTCTAGTGAGTTAATCTTAAAAGATAGACATATACTCTCGCCGACATTTTTTTAGATCATTTCAAGAGGAATAATTCTTTCATACATATATTTTTGGTATCTTGAACCGTTTTCGCAGCGCACGCAATGGAAGCTCTCAAGGATCAATAATTTTCCCCGTTTTTTTCACATTTTCCATTACTTCTTCGCTCCTAATAGTTGCATCGTGATGTTATATAGCCTAAAGCCTTCCTCGATAAATGGTCTATTCAACACAAAAAGAATTTTTCAATTCGAACCAGTAGTTCCTGAGATTAGCGCGTTCAAACAAACAAACAAACTCTTCAGCTTTATAATATTAGTATAGATTTACGGGAGCTGTCAAGCTTGATTATCACATATTTATTTCGCTTCCATACCAGGTAATGAGTTTGAAATAGGTTTGTTGATATTGGTATTTATACGAGAGTTTTAATCTATTGAATTTTAATAGATTAACAGTAATTTTATATTTCTCATGTTTATTAAACACAAATTAGAAAAGGAAGATCGGATTTTATTCTTTAAAGATTTTTTATCTTTCTTTCTATAATGTTACTTAATTAAACCAAAATAGCTTTCTTGTCGTCAGCAATAATAATAAATATTGATATAAACATTTTTTTATCTAACGGTATTATTAGCCCACTATCCCACTAATTTTAAGAAGAGTAAAAGTTTCCTGTTTCGGAATAGATACTCGATGTAACAACTAAACTTTTATGGCTTAATTGACAGTTAGATAATTCACTTCTATATATAATCTCTTGAAATATATATTGCCGTAAGTCGACAGTAGGTTAGGTACACACCTTTAGCCGGTGTGTCGTTAACGCCCACGTAGCTACAGATACATGATTTTTAACGTTTATGGTACCACGGAACTGATTTACGAGATCAAGTACCTATCTAGATATGTCTCTTTGGTCTGGACTGCACACCTACTTCAACATACACATATTATATGCAAATACATTTAACTCTTGTAGTTCTATTTAATACCGAAAGCGAATTTCATTCATTCATTCACAAAAAATACGAAACTGTATAATAGACTGCAGTCTTTGCATTTACTTTTATTAATAATTTTCATAGTAATCGCTTCAACGGTATAGGAATAAGTGTAGCTTAACTCGTACACTTCGTATACTTTAAATATTCAGGTAAATTTCTTCTGGACTCGTACTCTCTATAAATAATGACCACGCTGATTAAACAAACTAGTATCTCTAGTTGTTAGTGGTCTCAAATTTTTCTGATCTCATACACTGCGTGTTTAATATGATTAGGTATACTTGACACCCCCATCAAGGTGGCTGACCCAAAGTGGAGAAATTTGTCGAAATTTATTTCAAAATTAGGTGCATTTTAGGTGCTATTTAGGTGCGCAAAACAAAAATTAGGTGCACTAACCGTTTTTGAAATATTTACGAAAAACCATGGGACCGCCAGCCTTTAACAACCTAGCTGACCCATAATAAAAAAAAAAAACAAAAAACAAGAATTGAATAATCTTTAAATTAGGTGCTAATTAAGTGCTTTTTAAAACACGAAACATAAAATGAAAAATTTAAAAATTAAACGTCTTAAAATTGAATATATTGATTGTGTATGGCAAAATGCCACATTTCTTCTTGCACTTTGAACCAAAATGGACTTCGGCAGTTTAAGAACAGTTAGAAATCGGTAAAAATTTTTTGTCCTGTAATTTTTTTAATGGATAATTCGGAAGGTCACTACAAATTTTTTTTTTTATTTTTTTTAACTCGGACCGCTGAGCGAGACTTGCAACCGGTCATTTCCGGAAATGATGATTAATATAAAATTCACTTTGTCAGAGATTTAAGTGCTTATTAAGTGCAATAGTTTCTCGAGCAAAATAAACTGCTAATGAGCAATTTCAACTGAAAATATTTGTCCAAATTTTTCTTGCGTCTCAACTAAGAGTGTCAATCTGCACTTTTTAAGCACATGATCAAGATCAAGATCATTAAAATTTTTTTTGTTCGATATCAAACCTTTATTTATATTTTTGCTTGTTCGTAGGATGTGCTCAGGTAGTTTGAACAGGAGACCCTCATTTTGCCTATGTTTATGAACGTTTGCAAAACGTTTTCGCATGTTATCAAACAAACTGAATATGATAAAATCACTCGTCCTACGGACTCGTGATTTTATCACATTTCAGTTTGTTTTCGTATTTTTGCCAAATAAAAAAGTTTTCGTGGAAACTAAAAATTTATCGATAAAATTTTAAGGACTCGTGGTATTACCTTTGATAAAACATTTCTAGCTAAAATTTAAATAAAAAAAATAATTACCTATTGAGAAGTTTTTTAATTGTTCGAATTTTTTAGTTGAAATGTCTTGGAGGAGAAAAGTAATGGTATAAATAATTTTTGAGTAATTCAAATAGGTGCGCTTCATTTTGAGTACAGATAAAAAACGGCAGAGAAGTTTTAAATCTTAAAAAAAACTATGGAAATTTTATGGGATTATTTCGTAGGTATTTGTACCAGTTTTTAAGTGCTTAGAAAGTGCAGAATGACACACTTGGTTTAAGACTTGGGCTAAGAATTTCTAGTTGACTTGTCTCATCAGCGGTTTGTTCTGCTATTGAGTCTGTTGCCCTTACTGAGCACTTAAATATTTGACAAAAAGTTTTTTATAATAATTATTATATTTGGAAGTGACCGGTAACAAACTCAGCAGTCCCAGTTAAAAAAAAAATTAAAAAATTAATTTCATTTCGGAGGAGAGAATTACAAGAAAATTTTAATGATCTTGATCTTGATCATGTGCTTAAAAAGTGCAGATTGACACTCTTAGTTGAGACGCAAGAAAACTTTGGCCAAATATTTTCAGTTGAAATTGCTCATTAGCAGTTTATTTTGCTCGTGAAACTATTGCACTAAATAATCACTTAAATCTCTGACAAAGTGAATTTTATATTAATCATCATTTCCGGAAATGACCGGTTGCAAGTCTCGCTCAGCGGTCCGAGTTAAAAAAAATAAAAAAAAAATTTGGGGTGACCTTCCGAATTATCCATTAAAAAAATTACAGGACAAGAAATTTTTACCGATTTCTAACTGTTCTTAAACTGCCGATGTCCATTTCGGTTCAACGTGCAAGAAGAAATGTGGCATTTTGCCATACACAATCAATATATTCAATTTTAAGACGTTTAATTTTTAAATTTTTTATTTTATGTTTCGTGTTTTAAAAAGCACTTAATTAGCACCTAATTTAAAGATTATTCAATCCTTGTTTTTTGTTTTTTTTTTTATTATGGGTCAGCTAGGTTGTTAAAGGCTGGCGGTCCCATGGTTTTTCGTAAATATTTCAAAAACGGTTAGTGCACCTAATTTTTGTTTTGCGCACCTAAATAGCACCTAAAATGCACCTAATTTTGAAATAAATTTCGACAAATTTCTCCACTTTCGGTCAGCCACCTTGATGGGGGTATACTTGACATACTCTTCGATTTTCTACTAGGTATCGAACAAAATGGATCAAAGAATCTGCATTAAATTTTGCGTTCAAAATGAAATAAATTGTGCCAATGCATTTAAAATGTTGGTTGTGGCACTTGGTGAATCTACTATGAGTAAACTAATAGTGTATGAATGATATAAATGCTTCAAAGAATGCCGAGAAGACATCAATGACGATAACGGCTCTGGACGTCAACAACTGATAAAAACGTCGAATCAGTGAAGCAAATGGTTTTGGAAAATCGTCAAATTACTACAAGGGAAGTTGCTAAGGATTTTGTCATATCGACTGGATCAAGGTATGCGATTATATCGGATTTTTTGGGCATGAAACGTGTGTTAGCAATGATTGTTCCAAAATTGCTTAATTTTAACCAAAAACAACGTCGCATGAATATCGCTCAGGAGCTGTTTACTACCGCCAACGACCATCCAGATTTCTTAAAAGGATCATAACTGATGACGAACCATCGATATATGGCTATGACATCGAAACCAAAGCCCAATCATCACAATAGAAGCGGCCAGACGAGCGAAGACTAAAAAAGCACGGTCAAATGTGAAAGTTTTGCTTACTGTTTTTTTCGATTACAATGGCGTAGTGCATCATGCCAGGTCACAGGAATATTACCTGTAATTTATGAGACGTTTGCGCGAAGCAATACGACTTAAACGCAAGGATTTGTGGGAAAACCAGTCATGGATTTTGCACCATGATAATGCACCGGCAAATTCATCACTGCTTATTCGTGAGTTTTTGGCCAAAAACAACACCGTTATCATGCCTCAACCACCGTATTCTCCGGAATTGACCGGCTGCGACTTTTTCCTATTCCCAAAACTAAAGAGATCAATGAAAGGACGACGTTTTGCCAAAATTGAGGAGAAGAAAGAGGAGCTGATGGCCTTATCCAAAATCGAGTTCCAGAGTGCTTCGAAGATTGGAAGAAGCGGTGGCACAAGTGTGTTATATACTTTGAAGGGGACAAAATAGATATTCATGAATAAATAAAGATTTTATTAGTTACTTAAAAGTTCTCGTTTTTTTTTCTGAACAGACCTTGAACAATCTGTTACAGATTTTTGTCTAGAAATAAGTTCACTAAGAATTTGTTGGATCTGCCCATCAATTTCAACTCATATAGTTTTTTGGGTGTCCACATCCACTCTGAGTTGTACGTTGATTAGGATTGATTTGTCTTTTAGAGCCTGGACCGGGCGCGTTATTGAAATTTTCTTTTTTAAACGGCTGTACCAACCTTCTACGGCATTTGTTGTTCTGTGTTTTCGATTATAACAACCGCAAAGAGATATGAAAACTTTTGCTCTCTATGTCTTGACAAAATAATCGTTGAAGGTATCCAGCATAGAAACTTTCGGACAGTCCTCCATGCAAATACATGATTCGTCTCAGAATTCTGTCGGGATATAAGCTAAAGCCGCACACATTCTTATATGACATCGTATTTGTTTTGTTGTTTAAATAAAACGATAAAAAGACTTGCATTTTTCTCCACGAACTTTGGTGGAAGTGAAACTATAATATTCAATGTTCTTGGGAAGAGAAAAAAGTCTAGCATATGTTATTTAATTTTTGTTGGTAAGCAAAGCAAAAGCAGCAGGTACTATATTGGTTTCTGTTGAAGTACTACCAAGATTTAGGTGGGAGGTGTAGATTTGTAAAAAGTGTGGGCAGCAGCTCTTGAAAGTTCCGTCTCCCAGAAAATTCTCATATTTTAACAGAAAATGTTTTTTCTCTTTAGAAACAAAAATTAAAATGCGGTCATCTTCACCGTCATCGCATAAAAAACATTTTTTTCTACAACCGTGCGTAAAGTATTAACTTTACGCACGGTTTAAGGTTCGTAAAGTTTAACTTTTTTTCACTATTGAAAAAAAAAGTTTTTTTTACTAGTAAAAAAAAGTAAAATAAGCACTGTTTTGTATAAGATTATGCAAATACTTTGATGTGTGTTAGTGGCCGAGGTTTTAAGGTATATAGCTTCTACCCAGATGACCCGGGTTCAACTCCGGGTAAGGAAACTTTTTTTTTTATTATTTAATTGTGTAAATTTGTGTAAATATAGCAAACAATGTTAAAAACGATTGTTTACATAGCAGCGTGTTAAAAATACTTTTAACACGTTGTCATGTAAACAAGTTTACTTTTAACACGGTTTAGTTTACCTTTAACACGGTTTGGTTTATTGTCATTGCAAATTCGCTCGTTTCATTATCCAAATAGGGAAGTTGTACAAAAAACATTGTATGGTATTTGTGTTAAAAGTGATTTTATTTTGTTCGTGAAATTGTTCAATTCGCTCCGCTCATTTCACAAACGTTTTCACTCACAAAATAAAACCTCACTTTTAACACTCATATCATAAATAACTATTTTGTACAACTGTCATTAAAAGTGACACTTTTAATGATAGCAAACAATGTTAAAAACGATTGTTTACATAGCAGCGTGTTAAAAATACTTTTAACACGTTGTCATGTAAACAAGTTTACTTTTAACACGGTTTAGTTTACTTTTAACACGGTTTGGTTTATTGTCATTGCAAATTCGCTCGTTTCATTATCAAAATAGGGAAGTTGTACAAAAAACATTGTATGGTATTTGTGTTAAAAGTGATTTTATTTTGTTCGTGAAATTGTTCAATTCGCTCCGCTCATTTCACAAACGTTTTCACTCACAAAATAAAACCTCACTTTTAACACTCATATCATAAATAACTATTTTGTACAACTGTCATTAAAAGTGACACTTTTAATGATAGCAAACAATGTTAAAAACGATTGTTTACATAGCAGCGTGTTAAAAATACTTTTAACACGTTGTCATGTAAACAAGTTTACTTTTAACACGGTTTAGTTTACTTTTAACACGGTTTGGTTTATTGTCATTGCAAATTCGCTCGTTTCATTATCAAAATAGGGAAGTTGTACAAAAAACATTGTATGGTATTTGTGTTAAAAGTGATTTTATTTTGTTCGTGAAATTGTTCAATTCGCTCCGCTCATTTCACAAACGTTTTTACTCACAAAATAAAACCTCACTTTTAACACTCATATCATAAATAACTATTAATTGTTAAATTATTGCAGTTTAATACATACAAAACTAGATATTATATTCAGTAATTTTTAATTTGATTTTTAATATGACAGAAATATCAGTTCATGAATAAGCGTAAACATTTTTATTTAAATGACTGATTGACATTTCAATTAATTTATAATTCAAGCATTTCGCGTTTCTACGTACCGGTATTATAAGGTGAGATTAATTAAGAAAATAAATATTTTGTTATCTAAAATATGTTTTAAATATAATATTTTTTTTCGCAGTAAAGCGTAAAAAAAATCAGGCCTATACTTGTATTTCTTGTAAAGAAATTCGGTTGTAGAAAAAATATTGTATGCAACTCGTGCGTAAATGTTCCTTTTTTGACTCATGTGATTGTCGCATTCGCCTGCGGCTCATGCGACAACATTCACATTCGTCAAAAAAGGTAACTTTACGCACTAGTTGCATAAATAACTATTCTGTCAAAACTGATGGAAGATCTCTTTTCTTGATTTAAATGTTTTAATTCCCATAGAAGATATCGACCACTGCTTGAGCAACGTCAAGATTGCATTTCTGTTTCGTTCGTTGTATAACCTCATTACTTGAAACATTTCTTCTATTGGATCAATTTTTTTTTACTTTCTAATATGTCTTTTAGTCTTTCGTTTGTTGATACTTTTATTTTAATTTTTGTTTCAGGTTTTTTCCGAGTAAAAAATGGCGTAGGTAAGTTCTCTCTTTGGGAAGTTAAATATCCCTCTAGCTTAAAAGTTAGTGGGATATTGTTAAAAATTAATTAAAAAATATTGTACAAGTTAATTTAAAATATACCAAAATGTCCCTGCTTAAGAGACCTGTTTGCAAGTACACATAAAAAACGCATTACCGTCGACTTTTTGTACAGTAAGATGGATTCAAATGCAGTTGTTTTGCATTCGATTTGTCAGAGCGTTCATTTATAACAATTAATAAGTTAAAAAATTACACTTCGGTAATTATTGACCAAATTTTTGTTACAGTTAAAGTCGATACTGGTGATACGAATATGACTTCGTTCTCCGGAGTACCTAGTCATCAGGGATTACGTTTCACCCAGTCTCCTAAGTTTTCTGTAAATTCGTCACAAAAATCGCTAAAACTCGATACTCGGAGATTTTAGAAGTCGCTGAAAATAAATATAATATCGACTACTATCTACAAGTATCTGGTGCAGAGGAAACCAACGGTTTACGTCGTCTGCTGAAGTTATATAAACTCGCCCTGAAATTAGCATAAGTCGATACTTGTGGGTTCTTTGGAGTCGCTGAGAACGAATATGATATAGATTGTAAACTCCGGAGCATTTGCTGTACAGAAAACCTATTTTTTACGTTGTCTCCTGGAGTTTTGTATAAACTCCCGTTGAAATTCTCTAAAACTGGCGTTTTTTGGAACCCAAAAAACGAATATGACATGACTTCGATCTCCAGAGTAAATGTTGACCAGGAAACCTACTTTTTACTTCATCTCCTAAATTTTTCTTTAAATTCTTCGTAAAAATCGCAAAACCTAGATAATCGTAGGATTTTGGGGTTGCTGAAAACAGGTATAATATCGACTGCAATCTCCGAAGAATCTACTGCAGAGGAAACCTACTTTTTACGTTGTCTTCTAGAGTTTTCTGTAAACCCTTTATAAAATTGGGTAAAATTCTATACTCGGGGTATTAGGAAATAACATAAAAAGTAGGTTTACTGTGCACCAGAGTAGAAAGTAAGACACTCTGGTACACTTTGACCTTTGAACCCTACATCAGCTGTGACGTCATCTGACAGCTTGGCCTAGTTAGCAGTGTGTAGCAGAGCTTATCAGTGTGTAGCAGAGCGTAGCAGTGGACAACATAGCATCAGAGCGTACAAACTGCTACGCTCTGTTACACACTACTACGCACTGCTCTGATGCTGTGTTGTCTACTGATACGCATTTCTTTGATGCTCTATTGTCCACTGCTACGCTCTGCTTCACACTGCTACACACTGATAAGCTCTGCTACACACTGCTAACGAGGCTAAGCTGTCAGATGACGTCACAGCTGACATAGGGTTCAAAGGTCAAAGTGTACCAGAGTGTCTTACTTTCTACTCACCAGATACTTTAGAAAACGCAGTACATATCATATTCGTACTCAGTGACTTCAAAAACCTCAGAGCATAAATTTTAAGCTAACTTAACGAATTTACAGAAAACTGCTGGAGACTAGGTAAAAAGTAGGTTTCCTAAGCAATAGGTACTATTCGTTCCAAGTTCGTGCGGACTGACCTTTCTTATCTTAAAGAGGGTTTCACGACAGCTGATTTATCGCTTCTATTGTATTATATTATTTGGTTTTGATCTTTAAGGGTTTGGGTTTCATATTGTCATGAATTCACAAATTTTTAATATTCGTGGATCAGAACTTTCGGATAATTTCTGTTATTTAAGAAAAAAATTAAAAAAGTGATTTGATACGACTTTTCTCGAAATATACGTCTGTTGAACTGGCCTTTCTTCGTCATTTCCACGCCATTGGCCTCAATAAGATCAAAATGGCGACAAAAATGCGACGATAGCAAACTGACTCTACTTGACTGTAATTATGATTATGATTTATACCTTTTTTAATTTGTACTATAATAAGTTTATTTTATGCCTATCATTTAATTGAAGTGAATTGAAACCTTTCAATTAAGAAATTTTAAAAATAGTAGTTTTTTATTGGGTTTACGAAAAAAAAACATCTTTGCTTTCATGCCGCGGTTTAGTAAAATAATTGAAAAGAACAGTAGATACCTGCTGGTATAATATAGATCCTAAAATGTCGGCTCAAGCTGTTAAAATTAGTCTGTCCGCACAAACTTGGATCAAATAATACCTCGGAAATCGCTGTCGGTGTATATAGTTGGTTCACATTTAGTGTGCCTTCATTATATAAGTCATTTTGATAAGGACAGTAAAAATAAATAACCTCTTGTAAACATCTGTCAGGGGTTCGAACTTTCTGGAAGTCTCTGGATCAACACAAAAACGTAAATTGCAAACAAACTGTAGATGGGTCGCAATTTTTGTCGAACCGTTTTGCAATCCTACTGACTGCGCCAATTATATTTGCGGATCCGAAAAATGACTTTTTAAAAATAAATTCGTACTTTATTTCTATAAACTACAATTATAAAATTTAGATCTTAACTACTTGAAAACTAAAATGTTTACGTCTTAAAAACTGAAACTACAATAGAAAGAAAAGAATTAAACATTGAAATATGATATATATGATATAATATGATAACACTATTATTTCCCACGAAGTCGGGAGATTCCAGGTCGTAACTTAAATAGACATTATAAAGACATCTTTTATGTTGTTACTAAAGGTTAACACATAAGCTCAGTATATAACTAAATAAATATAAATTGTGTTCAATGAGCCGCATCATATCGAATAGATTCTTATAAGAAATTGTAATGAATGCTTCGCGTGTTTAAATCCTATTTGTTTTATATATTTTACCCAAAGGTTAATAGCTAGTTTAAGTATGTGATAAGTGATAATAGTTTTATATATATATATATATATATATATATATATATATATATATATATATATATACAGTGAGGTAAATAGTGGGTATTTAGCAAAAATTAGGCGAAGTGTAATCTTTAAGATTTAATAGGTACTTCAATATTTCGTTAAAAATATTTTAACATCTTCAGGAAGTTACTACAAATGTTACAATTCGATTAAAATAATAACTAGTTATGTTCATATAATGTTTTACTTACTCTTGTGAGGATGAAGCCAACGATGGAATTAGGTATAATGCAAATAAAATATTTAAAACAATCACTATTATTAAATTATTAGTAAAATTTCTCAAAACACTCTACAAATGTTGAAAAACTTAGATGTCATCGTTTACATCTATATTCATCTCCAATAATTCATAATAATTTAATAATTTAATCCTCTAAGACCTTAGTAATTATTAACATTCACTCTTATTACCTATCTTCATATTAAATAAACCTAAACCTATTAAGTTAACCTTAACAAATCAATAATATTGTTACGTTCTAGGGGTTCAAAATAAAAATCACTGCTGAACGAAAATGTCTAATTTATTTACACACTACTAACTAACCGAATTATAACTAAATAACTAAACTAACTATAACACTACACACTAATTTATGTACAACAATTAACTCCGATTTATATTCACTTATTTATTTTCACTTCGTAGTTCGCTCGAATATTTAGACTACTCGCTATAAACTTTAAACTTCCCTGTTGTCCGCCGCATCTCAGCTTATATAGCTGTTCACCGCTTCCAGAACATCGTTCGGTAACACTTTCTCGAAGGTCTTGTCAGCGCGCGTATGATCAGGAATTATCTCGATTATTAGACTTCCGGGAATCAGTTGCTTACCTAGCGCTATCAGGCAGACAGAGGCGTACTCAGGGAGTCTCGCTCGTTACAATATATACTCACTCTCCTGGCTTTGTTCTTATATTTTCAAAAAATCGAAGTAGTTATGTCTCTATTTTATGTTAATCCAACATAACGATGACATCTAAGTTTTTCAACATTTGTAGAGTGTTTTGAGAAATTTTACTAATAATTTAATAATAGTGATTGTTTTAAATATTTTATTTGCATTATACCTAATTCCATCGTTGGCTTCATCCTCACAAGAGTAAGTAAAACATTATATGAACATAACTAGTTATTATTTTAATCGAATTGTAACATTTGTAGTAACTTCCTGAAGATGTTAAAATATTTTTAACGAAATATTGAAGTACCTATTAAATCTTAAAGAGTACACTTCGCCTAATTTTTGCTAAATACCCACTATTTACCTCACTGTGTCTTAAATAATCAGCAAACGACTAAGAAGTACTTTATATATATATATATATATATATATATATATATATATATATATATATATATATATATATATATATAAATGACTTTACTATTGTCCATATCGTAAGGTAAATTTGTTGTTTTGATATAATAAATATAAAATATACTACTCTCAGAAATACATCCGCTTGAAGTTATTTTTGAAGTGAAAATGTCTAGTCTATTTCAGTTCAATGTCTGGGTTGCGTAATGTAATAATAGAACTGAGGAAAGTATTTTGTTTTTGGAATAATACTCTATTCCTTAGTATAAGATACAATAAAAAGTTGGAATAATATGCTAATTTATAAAACTTCATTCAATTAGCTATAGTCTGGTCGAGAAGTCATTTAAATCGGATTTGGGTTATACCTATCCGAAAAATTTGGTTTTGGTGTCAATCGATTTGTAATGACAAATAGAAAAATGTTCCTGAATATCAAAATATTTTTTAAAAAATTTCCTGTTGTTATTAACAATTTAAGATTTAAAAAAAAGGGGGTTTACATTTTTGATAATAAATCCAAAACTATAATAGCTAGAACAAAAAACTGAACGGATTCTTAAAGGGAAGGAAATTTCCAACAAAAAAGTCTTGACTCCCCGAATTGTAGCTCAATTATTGACAGGTGTAAATTAATGTTGAAAATGCCATAAAAAACGGGCGGCGCGGCAGCAGCGCGTCACCACTGCAACGACCAAATCACATAAATTACTTTTTTTGAGTAAGTAAATATTAATAAAAAAAATTAAAAAAATTCTAGCACTAACAGAACATATCAGAGAACAAATTTCTGCAGTCAAAAAATTTTTTTCGTTATTTTTCACATTTCTATCGGTTTGTTAATTAGAAAATGACATCTACATTGTTACTAACTTTAAATTCGTTACTGTGAGTAAAATAATAACACAAGAATTTTTTTAACCCTTGGAATCTTTTATCATAAAGCTACTGAACAAAGTTACATAATAATATTTTAAAATTTTTAAAAATTGAAATTGATATTAACAAACAATGTAAACAAATGCGATTTTAGATGTGAAAAATTAAAATTTTTTTAAACAATTGTTTACAGTCGTTTTTAATACGCAAAAAACAATATAAATCCAATTTTTTTTAATTTTTGTGACCAAGTGTTTAAAAATTTTTTATAAACAAATGGCTTATTTAACAATTTTTAAAAAAATTTTTTTTGCCATTCTATTGTTTATTAAAAACCAATCCGTTCAGTTTTTTGTTCTAGCTATTATAGTTTTGGATTTATTATCAAAAATGTAAACCCCCTTTTTTTTAAATTTTAAATTGTTAATAACAACAGGAAATTTTTTAAAAAATATTTTGATATTCAGGAACATTTTTCTATTTGTCATTACAAATCGATTGACACCAAAACCAAATTTTTCGGATAGGTATAACCCAAATCCGATTTAAATGACTTCTCGACCAGACTATAATGAATATCAAGGAAAATAATCATTTTCGTACTAAAAAATGATATCAAAAAATTTATTCTGAAAACCGATAATCGTATTGACATTACTATCACTTTCCTCTATTTTACTATAACCAATTTCTTGATTTAAGGAAATTTTTAGTGTGGAGTTTATTATTACATTATTTTGTTTGTAAAATGGCAGAACATGTAAAATGCCACGTTAGATGGAGAACCATATTTTTAGCGTTTACGAAATTTTCGATTATAAGTTTTAACTTTTATCAGCTCCAAAATGAGAAGATGTATTATTAATGTAAAAATGTGTAGATTACCTATATAATTAACTACAAAAAAAAAGAGTGTGCGTGTAACCTTTACGCGCGATTGAAGTAAAACTTATTTGACGTACGTATCATCGCAAAATAAATTCAAATTCAAAATATGTTTATTAACAAGTAGCTACAGTAAGTTAACAGAAATTAGATGCTTACATAAATAATTATAATATTCAATATGAACAATTTTTTTTCTAAAACTAACACACCAAGAGATTACAATTCAATTATATTTATTGTCTATATACTTTACAAAAAATGATATGTTATATTTTAGAAAGTTTTTATATTTTCGCCGCGTTCTTCCTTGTTTCGGCAACAAGTTATCCTGGTAAATTTATAGCACAATCTAAATTCTGCGTTTGGTGTAATCTTGTCACTCGATGTAAATTTGGAACCGAAGACTCTGCACCTAAAAATGACAGAAAGTAAAATGAAATTATTCTTAAATTATTTCAACCGATAATAAAAAGTAAATTAATATTAAAAATATATACTTGTAGCTGCAGTATTATCAGTATTACGTTTTGTGTAAACTGGAATAGTACCATCAACAATAAAATCCATAATATTTTCACCAATTCGATCTTCCCTATCAATCTCAACTTCATTTTCATAAATGTTATGGTTATCTTCGGTAGGATCTTCATCATAATTGTCACGCAATAGTTGAATATTGGCATTAACATGGGCTTCATTTTGGGTAGTGTCTGGTATTGTCTCCAATAAATCTGATACTTCGTAAAAATGTATGAAATGTTTATCACGAAGATGAAGATGAATCCAGTTTTGTGTATCATTCGCTTTAAAATGACAATAGATAGTGTCTTGATCCTTTGTAGTTATGTTGTAAAAACAATAATGTACACAAACATTTTGATTGTACATTTTTGAAAATAAATACAATCCAAATCTCCATAATCATTAGTGCTTGATAGAATGTTATATGCTTCTTGCGGATTGTGGCAGGAGTTTAAATAGGGTGAACCGCGTAACTGATTTCTCAAGTCACAAGTCTCAATTTGAAGATGCAAAACACTTATGAGCGAGTGGAATAGACAATTACCATCGCCAGGAATTGCTGTGTTCCTGTATAGAATAACTTCGGGAGTAATGCATTCATTACGCTGTTCATAAATTTAAAGTTGTTGGCTGTGAAATTGATTTTCTTGTAGCGTTACATTTTCTATATTTTCAACAGCCCTACATTGCACGACATTCTCTTCATTACTGTACAATTTTCGTGTTTTCCTGTGAAAAAAATGAGGAAATCGTAAAGTTAAATAATATTGAGGCATATATTATAATTTGTTTTTAAATATTATTAAATGAAATTACATATCCACGTAAGATTTTTCTTCATTACGTTGACGAGATTTCCTTTGACGTTCAGCATTTGCCTTCAAATCTTTCTGGCGCTGATAATATGCCCTTTGAAGTGCACATTTCCTTTTTCTTTTTAGCTCTTTGGTTCTATAAAACGAGAATAGCTAGATATAAATAATAGGTAGGTATAAATAATTAGGTATTAATAGTGTAATTACACACCAAAAATAAAATGTATGTATATAGATTACTCACTCATTTTCATTTTTTTCATTTTCATTTTTCTTTAAATTTTTCTGGCGCTGATAATATGCCCTTTGACGTTCACAATTTCTTTTTCTTTTTAGCTCTTTAAGTCTATAAAACGAAAATAGCTAGGTATAAATAATTAGGTATAAATAGTGTAATTATACACCAAAAATAAAATGTATGCATATAGAGTACTCACTCATTTTCAATCAACATTTTTTCATCACTTTCTTTATTCATAAATCCACTTTGTTTAATCATATTTAAAACAAACACTTCGTAAAAATATTCAACAACAATGTATTTTGGTTAACAAGCTGTCAATTCATACAATTACAGATTTAACTTTTATTTAATATAGTAGGCGGAATCGTGTTAGGTATTTTGTATCAGGTTTTGTTTCCGTTACAGTAGAATGACGTCATGTCCGTTAGAATTACTGAGTTACTCCTAGTCGCGCCTAAAGAAGTTTTACTTCAAAAAATCATCGATCACCTTATCAGTAATTTCCAGGTAATAGGTAATTTAATAAATTCAGTAGGTATATCAAATTAAAAAAATATTTTTAATTCAAAAATTTTTACAAAGATGTAAATTTATGTAGGAGCATATTTATAACAAACACATCTAACAAAATTAACCACAGTTATTTCACCCAAATCTCACTTACTTATCATTTTTGAAGTTATACTTCTATTCGAACACCCTGTAGAAAAAGATTGTGTATAGTTAAATGGGAAAAATCATTATATATGTAATGGTGTGAGTAAGAGAGAGACAGAAACACTTATAAGGTATATTGGTCGGTAAAAACAAAGATAAAATATATACCACATGTTATTAGTCATAACTATAAGTCCTTTAAATACCGTTTAAACATTCAGTACATTGAAAAGGGATAGATATACAAAAAACAGTCTGAACTAATGTATGAATATCATAGTGACGGACCACATGATTATTTGACAGATTATTTTATAATTCTTTCACGTAAGTATACATATAAAGTTTAGCATTGTATATTAATAATAATATTCAGTAATGAGTATTGTATTGTATTTTACCAATAGTGGAGGAAATAAAGCACCAAAACCTGCGAATTTTATAACGTAAGATGGATCGGAATGCGTTTTTTTGCATTGGATTCGTTAAAGTATCAGGAAATTTGTCGCTATATTTATTAATGTAAAAATGGAAATTGCATTTCTGCATTCGAAAAGTACATTCAGACAATAGAGAGAAAACTTACAACTCGGTAAGTATTGCTGAAAATGGGTTCAATTTATATACTCCGGGTTTTTGGAGTCGTTGAACACTAATATCACGATTCCAAAAGTCTTCGCGGCACTTGGTGTCTAGGGTATTTACCTCTTCTCCTGGGCTTTTATGTAAATTCTGTATGAAATCAGTGCACACTTGGTACTCGGTGGTTTTTTTGAGTCTCTAAATACGATTATAATAGAATGTGCACACGGTTTTTGGAGTCGCTTACCACGAATATGATATAGAAGTATAACTTCTGCCGGCAGTCCCACTGACTGCCACACTAGTTTTTTTTAAATAGTTCTGTGCTTTTTCAACTTCAGACCTTAATTTTTTGGGGAATGTATTGGAACTTTAAATTTTCAGTTAAATTTCGACCTGCAAATTTACTAGAACTACCACAAAATTATAAATATTTGGATGTGCGGCTTGAAAATTTTGCTTAAATTTAGAGCAATTAGTCGTACGAGCCATACTAATTGATGAACATGCCCATAATTCAGGAGGAAATAATGCATGTTCACCGATAAAGTTATCTACTAAATAATCTTCAAATTCAACAATTTTTGAACCCTCTTCCCCACAATTAATAAATTCTGCAAAACAATCACTTTATGAGGATTCAAAAATTGTAAGCCAAAAAAATGTTTTAACAATTTCCCAGTTTCAGTTTCGCGTTTGTAGTCATTAACGAGGTATAGGGCTTTTATTTTGCGAAATTATGACTGACTAAGATGAAATCTACAGCCGATAATATTAATTTCCGGCCATATCTTTTTATTGCCATATCAAAGTTAATTACTATAATTTTTGGGTCCAAAAATAAATTTATGCCACTACACTTTTTAATTAACAGTTCGAATAATTTTAAATATGTTCAATTTAATTTATTGGGTACTAAACAAAATATTAGGGGAATGTAATGACCGTTCTTATAGCCATGAATGGTGAAAAACAACTGGAAAAAAACTTGGTACAAAAAAAAGGGTGTGGCAGTCAGTGGGACTGCCGGCAGAAGTTATACTTCTATGCACTGTTAACTAATAAAACTTAATAACTACAAACACAGGCAAGTAGAAATAATTTTTTTTTAAATTTACTGTATTCAATTAAATAAATACTTAAAAAAATAAAACCAATTGATGTGTGTCCTTACTTCAAACACGAAAACCAAACAGTAAAACGATCAATGTACAAAAAAATTGTTTACAAAACCCGATTTGCTTACCGTGGGCTATTACAGATTTTAAAACACTAGAAAACAATGCAAAACATTTTCTAACAACATATAGGTACACACTTTTACAAAATTTTAACGCACTTTGAACTTTTGAGCTGCACTTTTCAGTAACTTTGCAAGAACAGGTTTTAACTCACAGGCATGTCTTCGACTCAAAAGCATAGTGAAGGATATAATGCAACCATGTGACGGTATTTTAGACTACAATACAATACTCATTACTGAATATTATTATTAATATAAAATACTTAACTTAATATGTATACTTACTGGACAGAATTATAAAATAATATGTCAAACATAATGCGATACGTCAATGTAATACAATAACAATAGCTCAGACTGTTTGTTGTATATCTATCTCTTTTCAATGCAATGAATGTTTAAACGGTATTCAAAGGACTTATAGTGATGACTAATAACATGTAGTAAATATTTCATCTTTGTTTTTATCGAACAATATACCTTATATGTGATTCTGTCTCTCTCTTACTCACACCATTACATATATGTAATGATTTTTCCCATTTAGCTACACACTAATTCATTCCACAGAGTGTCCGAATAGAAGTATAACTTCAATAAAAAGTTTCATCCATATAAATAAAATACACAATTTTAAATTAGTGACACGGAATAGCACCTATAATTTTTTCATTCTTATCTTTAATCAATAAAAATGACTCGTCTTGTTTGGTTTTTTGCTGCATTTCAGTTACTATGTCACAAACATCACTTTGAATTTGTGGACGTGGAGGTAAGACACATCTTCTTGCATTCCATATATTTTTTCTAATACGTTCAAAGTCCTTCGTCACTATCCCACCAGTAATGTTATTCTTTCTAATTTCCTCACATATCAACTTGGAGAGTCTTTCCATCAAATTGTTCACATCTTTTCTTTTGACACTATTGCTAAGCGCCTACCTTGGAATATTTATTTCTGGAGGATGGTTGTGTGTCAAATTACTTTGAATGATAGAAAAATCACTCACTGATGTGTGAAATTGAGTTGGACACTTACATTGTTTTTTAACACAATAGATCAAGAAACTAAGCTGGAAAATCATGTAAAAAATCGAAAAAATACCCAGCGCTATTTTATTGTTGGCAATGCTAGATAAAGTTAACACAAAAGTCGTCTCATCTCGTGAGTCATAAAAAAATTATTGCGTCATTGTTTTTTTTAAACGTCTTTTGGAACGAAGTTCCCTTTCGGGCGTTACGACCAGTTACGACTGAGGCTAGAGACTAGCCGAAAAAAATTCAGACCAAAATATGTCACGACACGACACACGCATGTTTCTCTCTCTCACAGACCAAAAAATAAAAAACTCTCTCTCTCTCTTATAGATAGATATATTACAATTAAAAAGACACTATTTTAAATTAAAAGAAAATGTACATTAAAAAGAAAATACTGTAGAAAAAAAAATAATTACCTATAATAGTATTATATTTGATTTCATCATGTTTTTATAAATTAATTAGTTCATAAACATTTCAAAAATAGTTCTTAACTTGACTAGTTAGGGACCTACGTCAAATTACCTTAACTGTCCATTACTGTCAAATATTTTAATTTTAAAATTTTGTATTAAATTGTTAATTCCTGTTTTAAATTAAATTGAAATAAAAAGTAATTCTAGGTCGATGTATATCATCTAAACCTCTGGTATTGTATAAATGGACACTTTTGTTAAAAGAAACAAACTGTTGAAAATAATGGATTTACTTTTTTCTATTTTGCTTTGAACAGTGTAGTGTCGTAACTTTGTTAAGTTTATACAGGTTTTTTTTAGATAATAAATATTAAAATAATAGAAAATAATAACAATAATGTATCCTGACAGTGTTTCTGCACAAGTTCCGGATATAGCTGATAGAGTTAGGTAAGTAGAGATTTTATACAGACAATAATAAATGCTTATGTATGTATAACCACTCTGTTTAATTCCTTCACTAATTAATCGAAAGGAACTTCGTTCCATCCGGGTGTCCCTTGAGACCTCACACTTTTTTTTCTTACTCTTAATATTCTGAAAAAAGTACTAACTTTAGAGAAAAAGACAATTTATTCGTCTTAAAATGATTTTTAATTTGACTGCTTTTAAATTTAAATTGGTTCAAAAATCAAAAAATGTGGGTTTTTATGAGGATTTTTATTCACCTAAAAAGTGGGCTAAAGATGGGCCGGATCGGTTCAGTAGTTTTTGCACAATGCAATTTGTTTATAAGACAATTATTAAAAAGGACCTTTTTTAAATAGCTGTACATCCGAATGGGAATGGCCTACAACATCCATTTTGATCTCATTCTCTTCGTTTTGGTTGTAGGTATTATCTATTTACAAAAAAGTTTATTTTTTTAAACAATTAGTTGCCTAAAATAGTTGATTTAAAAAGTACTGATTTTAGTCGATAAACAAATTGAATATCTCCGCCGTTTATGACTCGATTAAAAAATTATCTGCACCACTGGAAAGCTGGTAAAAAAATACACATTTAAAAAAGAAAAAAGAAGTTTCTAGGACCATTTTTAAAAAATCATAGAACTATTGTTTATAAAATTAAGAACTGAAATTTCAACTATTTGTTTATAAAGTCTCAATATTTAATTTAAAATTAAATTAGCTTTAATTTATTACAAATCAACCCTTTGTGAGCTTGTTAAAATTAAGACGTTTTTTAGCAGCTCCTTATTGAGTCGTGGTGAGGATATCTTTTTCTCTTTTAGTGAAAAGCGAAAACAGAAGTTCAAAACGGCGCACATTTAAAATTTTGCAATATTCCGACTTCTAGACATCGTAGAACCTTCTTTTTTTCAATCTGGGGTAGCTCGTCGAGAAAATAATGTCTGGCTAGTTTACAACCCCAGTAAACCACCCCCAAACACCTTAAAAAAAATTTTTTTTTTTTTGATTTTTTGTTATTAACTTTTATTTTCTATGTATTCTATGAAATTAAAAATTTGTTTTAATAATGGCTTGCACCTTTTTTACCCTTATGCAACAAACCTATCCCAATTATTTTTTTATTATAACTGGTGCATATTTTAGAAAGTTATACAATATATTTAAACTAAAACTCATACAATATTATATTATGTAACTAGGGAGTAAAAATAAAGAATACCGAAAATCGCAGGTAAATTATTAGCCGAGGCAGAGCCGCAAAATATTGATTATTTTCTTTTTATTGTGGAAATAGGAAATTTTAAAATATTTATGTATTTGTAGGTAAAAATAACTGCTTATTTACATAGTTGAAAAAATATCTAGATGCCTGCTAGAGACATTCTAAACTGGAGCAGGCGCATACAAATAAAAGTACTCAAACAACACCGCGAAAGAATTGTAAGTCAAATATCGTATATACCCTTCATTTATTTTGTGGGTTAAAGGGTGCAAGTCATAATTAAAACAAATTTTTTATTTCATAGATTACATAGAAAATAAAAGTCATTAAAAAAATATATTAATTTTTTTAAGGTGTTGGGGGTGGTTTTGAGGGGTTGTAGCCTAGCCACACATTATTTTCTCGATGAGCTACTCCAGAGTAAAAAAAAGAAGGTTCTACGATGTCTAGAAGTCGAGATATTGCAAATTTTTAAGCGCGCGCCGTTTTGAACTTTTGTTTTCGCTTTTCACTAAAAGAGAAAAAGTTATCCTCTCCACGACTCAATAAGAAGCTGCTAAAAAACGTCTTAAGTTTAACAAGTTCACAAAAGGTTAATTTGTTATGAATTAAAGCTAATTTGATTTTAAATTAAATATTAAGACTTTATAAACAAATTGTTGAATTTTCAGTTCTTAATGTTTGTAAACAATTGCTCTATGATTTTTTTGTTATTCTATCTCCGGTTCTTATGGTCCTAGGAACTTCTTTTTTCTTTTTAAATGTGTATTTTTTACCAGCGTAGATAAATTTTTAATCGAGTCATAAATGGCGGAGATATTCAATTTGTTTATAGACTAAAATCAGTACTTTTTAAATTAACTATTTAGGACAACTAATTGTTTAAAAATTGTTTTTTCTGATAAAATTGTTAAAAATATTTTCACTGACCATCTTGTCAGGTTGTTTTTAAACCAAAGAGAAGAACTCACAATATCAAAGATATCACCTGATCATCAATTCACCATTCATCAACTAAATACTTAAACAAATAACAAAAAATAACATCATTATTGGCTATTATTAGTACCGAGATTTTTAAGTCATATTTTGGCAAAAAAGGAAGGCATAGATAGAGCTCAGTTTCTTTTAAACTCATTTGTTATCTATCTCTCCTACGATGGGGACACTCTCATAATCTATCTATGAGTTCACATGTTGGCTCAAAGCTCAAAGCGATAAAAAAGCCAATTAAAGTAATATGTCGAAAAGAAAATTTAACCTCAACAATCAGTGTTTGTATGTAACTGAATTCCTACTAAACGGTTGGACAATTTTGATGAAATTTTTTGTATGTAGGTATCTCATCCACTTGAGGATTCGAGAATGGTTTGTGATCCACTATAAAATGTTATTTTTGATTAATTTTTAAAGTGACTGTACATCCTAAGTGACATTTATTGTTTCGTTCTACGAATTCCTAATAGACGGCGGTGTAAGTTAATTGATAGAACTCTCTATTAAGGTTTGAACTCTACGTTGATTAGACACCCGGTAGATGGCGCTGTGTTTTGATTTCTAGATTATTAAACATAAAGGTTGTGGTAAAACTCAGTAGATGTGTTTCGATTTATGAAAAAATAGAAAAACGAATAAATAAAGTAAAATGGCAAATATTCGAAAAAAAAAACCTGAAAAAAGAAAATAATTACTAAATTAAGTACTATGACGCCACCATATAGTTAGTTAGTAGGTATCTCATGAATTTAAACAAGCAATTTTACTTAATTAAATACTATGACGTCATCGTAAGGTGGCGCAGTTGATATTATTTTAACATAGTAAAAGATAAAAAATACATATATATATATATATATATATATATATATATATATATATATATATATATGGACGATGACACATACATATAAAATCGGTGTTACATCATTATTTTTAAAAACTAATAAGTATACTTAAGATGAAATAGAAAAAGTAATTACTTAAAATGATGGCCATGTGCAAACCCGCTGGTACTCATCTGTCAATGTCATGTCAATGCGAAAAGTCAAATTGAGAGGAAAGAAAGAAGATCAATGAAATGTCAACAAACTGGCCTAGGGCTAATGAGACCTTTAGTCAGTGTTTCCACATCAATGCCCACAACAAAAACTTTACGCAAATTTACCGGTGGTGTTGCAATTAATTTTGTTTATATTGAAACATTTATGGGGACTTTAACACAATTTATTTACAAAATTGTTAAAATACACAGAACTCTGCTGGATAACGTCTAAACTGCTTGACAATACAATGAACTATCGTAAATATTTGAACTTGAACTGACGTTAACTGCCCATACATTCCCTTATATACAACATTATTTAATCTAATCAGTGTGTTTAGAACTTTCTAGAATTTTCTAGAAACATTATTTAATCTAGTCAGTGTGTTTAGAAGTTTCTGGAATAACCGAAAAAGAATCTTTCAAATTAAGGTCCTTTCCTTTACGGTTATCCCGTTACACTGCCCCCTCCTTAGATTCATTCCTCCTGGAATGTTATTTTCTACATCGGAATCCCGCACACTCCCTGAGCCAGCCAAACCATCTTCTTGGAGCTGCTGCGCATCTTCACTGTGGTTTCCTTGGTAAGGCGCCAAACGATCATGATGGAACACGACGGGTTTCCCTCTGGGAATTTTCACGATCTGATAAATGACATCGTTAATCTTCTTCTTGATGGTGTATGGACCTTCCCAGTTTTTCTGTAATTTGGGACAAATACCTCGACGCTATCGGGGGTTATAGAGCCAGACTAAATCTTTAACTTGGTAACTCTTTTCCATTGTCCACGTGTCATAGTACCTCTTCATCCGATCACTAGATAATTGAAGTTTTCCACGCACCAGGTTGTGTATATTCTCCATTCGATTCTGAAGATCGGCGACATATTGTTCACGGGCCATTTCTTCACCAGGTCTACAACCAAACACTAAGTCACATGGTAGCCTTGTTTCTCTACCGAATAGGACCTTTGCAGGCGTTTGGCCAGTTGATTCGTTAATGGCCGATTGAATTGCCATTAAAAATAGTGGAATATGTCGATCCCAATCCCTCTGACACCACTTTTGACAGATATAGTTGGTTATAGTCCGGTTTATTCGTTCTACCATTCCATCAGACTGAGGGTGCATCGCTGTGGTTCTCGTTTTGTGGACGCCTAATATTTGGCAAACTTTTTGAAACAGCTTGCTCTCAAAATTTCTCCCTTGGTCTGAATGTAATTCTAGTGGTACCCCAAATCGGCTTACGAATTCTTCAACTAATATATCTGCTAAAGTGGTAGCTTCCTGATTGGGAACTGCATAGGCTTCAACCCATTTAGTGAAGTAGTCCATTACAACAAAGATGTATTTGTTTCCTTCATCGATCTGTGAAAGTGGCCCCAATACATCTACTGCGATTCTTTCAAAAGGACTTCCAACCAGGTATTGCTGCATTTCCGCCTTCGGTTTTCGGTGCGGACCGTTACTGGCAGCATATGTAGTGCATTTACGACACCAATCTTTAACATCATTAGTGCAATTTACCCAGTAAAATCTATCTCGGATCTTTTGCAGCGTTTTCGTGATACCCAGATGTCCTCCAGAACTATCATTATGCATCTATTTTAAAATTTCTGTTACCTACAGCATTTCTTGGGACCACTATTTGTTTCCTTGTTTCTGTGCCCTCGGAATTTTCTACAAGTCTTTGAACGAGCCCACCGTCCAAAATTAAAGAGTTCCATTGGGACCAGAATGCTTTTAAAGCTGGAGAGGATGAGGATATCTCTCTCCACAACGGACGACGGTCCATTCTCTTCCATTCTCGAATCTTTTTCAGAACGGGATCGTTTTCTTGTTGCTCCTCCAGCATAGAGCTCTCGTCTTTTGACACAACCTTAACTAAGGCAAGTTTTTCCTCGTTCTGCTCCATACAGGTACAATGGGGGCAAGTATTTCTTATGTGGCCTAGTTCTCCGCAGTTCCAGCACTTCACTGGGCGCTTTCTTTTTGAAGAAAACTTCATTAACCTCTCCACTACCGCTTCGACGTCGCTAACGGCATAAACGGCATGGTCGAAGTTACCAGTGTCTTCCATTAGTCGAGCAGCTGCATGTGAGGCCTCCGTCACCGTATCGAACTTTAGGGCAATGGTCAAGGCGTTTACAAGAGATCTCAGCCTCGCCAACCGTACAGTCCGTTGCAACTCGGCGTCTCGAAGACCATCGGTAAAGGTTTGGATCGCCAGGCACTCCAGAAAATCTTCCGCTGCATTTGGATACGCAAACCGTACCATTTTTTCCACTTCTGCCTTGAACTCCTGGATAGTTTCTCCATTTTTTTGCTTCCGGCTTTTCAACTGCACTCGGTATACCGGTTGTAGATGACTTTGACAATAACGCATCTCTAGACGATTCACCAATAGCTCAAAATTGTCAACCTCATCCGGTGTCAATACATGCAGGACGTTTAAAGCCTCGCCTCGCAAAACCATGGTTAGGAACAATGCCTTCTCCTGGGGTGACCATTGACCATCCATTCGCTCTGGCCACTGCGTCAAATTGTTTCAGGTAATTTGACCAGGAAGTCATCCCGTCGAAGGTCGGGGGTTTTATCGTCATTTGTACCTTGGCCGCCTCTCCGTTTCCTCGTCGTTCGACGTCTACGTGGCCGGTTTCCCTCCTTTCTGCATTTCTGTCGCCGTGGTGAATGATTTGGTTTCGGCGACAAGCTTCCAGTTCTTGTTGAAGCTTCCTTATTTCGGACTGCATTTGCTGGTTGATCTCCTCTCGCAAGTTGGCCACTTGGTGATTCTGCTCGTCTCGCAAGTTGGCCACTTGGTGATTCAAGTTGTTCACTTGCTGGTTTTGCTCGTCTCGCAAGTTGCATATTTCGGAGCGTAAATGCGATATTTGCTGGGAGAAGGAACTGGATAACTCTTCTGGTAGGGTAGACATCCGTTCTGATAGCTGGGACACCTCTTCGCGCTGGCTTCTTATCTGACTGGATAGCTCTTCTTGTTGGTTTTTCATTCGTTGTGATAGCTCCTCGTGTTGCCGTAAACGTTGTTGCGATTGTTCCTCTTGTTGGCTCGTCATTCGTCCTGATAGCTCTTCTTGCAGCCGGGAAAGTTGTTAAGTTAGTTCAGAATTTGCTTTTTGAACTGGGTCTTCGAACTCCACAGCGTCAGGGTCCAAATTATTATTTACGTAGTATTCACATTCGATTAATACATTATGCAAAACTGCCCTTCATTGAGAATCTAACACCACAAATATCCAGCATTCTACGAAAGTATAATATTATTATAGCGAATTCAGTTATTAATCGACTTGGTAAATACTTCACTTACATTAAAGATAAAACTCCTACGTTATTAAAATCTAACGTAGTGTATTCGATTAAGTGCAGTGATTGTCCGAAAGTGTAGGTACATAGGGCAAACATCTCAAAAACTGGCTAAACAGATCGCTCCACACAAAAGTGATACAGTTAAAAAACCAACTGCAACTGCCTTGAGTCAGCATGTATGTTCCAGTACACATAATATCGATTACGATAGCGTCAGTATATTAGAAGAAACAACTAACCAGTTTAAAAGAAACTTCATTGAAATGTGTTACATCCATTCGTCTCCCGAGTCTATGAACTTTAAAAAGGATGTGGAAGGGTTGAGTTCGATCTACACCTTTCTTTTGTGCCAAAATATGACAAAAACCAATCATTTTAATAACAACAAATAGGTTATGTTTTTATTTAAATATTTATTTATTGATAGATGACTTACTTGACAGAGTCAATGTTCCGTCTTTTACTCTACAAGACATTTAGCCAATGTATCAAAAAATTGTGTTATTTGTGTGGTCGTAATTGTTAACTGTTGTGTTTTGTTTAATTTTATTTAACATTTTAATATTTTATCTTTTGAATTGGTTTTATAATTGGACCTGTTTTATATTTTAACAACCCACGTTGGTCATGTTTTATGCAAGGGTTGTTCTCATATATGAGGTGTAACAAGAACATATTTTTTTGTAAGTTTTAATCTTGAACATTATTACACCCTTTTAATATTATTATTGTTATTCCCGTTAGGCGCTGTTGAAGGTTAAAAACTAACCGAAAATTTCGCAACCTAAGAATAAAGTTCCTACTACTGGCGTTTTTCCATCAATTGCCCAACCCAGACGTTTCCTAAGCCTGTTATTTGAAATATATATATATATATATATATATATATATATATATATATATATTTTGAGATGAAATATGATTCTATGATATATATAAATTTTAAAATAAAGTATAAAATGATTAAAAAGAATCTTCTTGATTCCAGAAAAGAGTTCAAAGTTTTGATACTTGTATAATTTAGTTCCATTTTCCAGTATATTAAAAATTATTCTCTTCATTCCTAAAAAAAGAAAAGGAAAATTAAAATAAGAAAGTTGAATTAAAACGTAAATGGTAAAAATACATGCGTTGGTTTAAAATAATTAATGAACTGAATAAATAAAGGAATACTTACTTTTAGTAGACTGTGTAGATATTTTCAATTCTAAATTTTCCATATTTATTATTTTCATAATATTCATATTTGTCATTAATAAAATCAATAAGTAAATGAGAAATTCTAAAAAAAAAATTAAAGTATATTAAAATATAATAGAAAATAAAACTTAGAAATTTTGTTAGAAATCTAGTATGTAGAGATTATAATGCAGATTTGTGAAAAAAATTTCTAAATCTAGTATGTATGGTGGTAGAAATTGTTGAATAATTGAGATAAGTTATCTAGGTGGCTGATTTGTTTGATTTATATAGAATCAAGTTTGTTTTAAAAAAAATTGATATGATTTAGATTGTTAGCGACAGTTATTTGTTTTTTTGTTGATTTGTTCAATTGTTCTCTTTCCCTTGGTCTGTCGAAGCAGAAGGTTGGAATAAAAGTTATGGAGTTTTAAAATTGAGTTTTTTTTATAAAAAATGAAGTTTAAAGAATTTTGAATGGTTTAATATTGGTAATAAAGTCAAATAGAAGAATTTTGTATAAGATTGGTAAGCAGAAAGAGTATTTAAAGTTAATTTAAAAGATTTAAAAAGACTACGAGAAGAGATGTTGAATTAGAAATAAGATTTATCATTGTTAAGAAGATTATATTATCAAATTAAGAAAAAAAGTATTCAAAGAAGTACTTACCAGTTCTAATTGAAGCAGTTTTCCTCGAGAATTCAAAAAAATCCGTTACTTATATGGTTGGAGAAGTATTTATATGGTACAAGATTTGAAGAATTGGAGTTAAACGGTATCGTTATACAAAAATAAACATTTGTGTGTTTGATTTCCTGTTGTATAAACTATTTTCTTTGTCAATTTCATTTATAAAAGTATTTTGCACTTCATTAGATTTAAGAATAATAAGAATTTCTCATTTTCACTTTAATATATTGATTAAAACTAATAATTTTCACATACACAGTTCTTAAAATATTCATTTATAAAGTTTTAAGGTTAATTTCAGTTAAATGATCGAGAATAGATACAATCACTAGACATTGTTACCATTGGCGTACCAAATAAAATATTAAAATTAAATAAAAATTAAAGTTAAATTCTATTTATCATAAAATTAAAACTTAAATTTCAGTAAGTAATTTTTCTAAATGATGAACTCTGCTCTGTAGATGAGAGAAGCACGGGCTATATAAAATAAATAATTAGAATCATATCTAGAGTTATTTATATTATAATATAAATATATATATATATATATATATATATATATATATATATATATATATATTGTATAAGAACATATTTTTTATAGCAACGCCCCTGAATACACTCAAGAAATGTTATGTCGTTGTGCTATTTAAATTGTCAAAGAGTATTTAAAGTACAATAAACTCAATGAATAATAGTTTTCTATAACCCATTCCCAACTAATAAACATTTTACAGGCCAATCGTATTAGTTTTTAAAAAATGAGCATTCTTGTGGCTTCATTTACATCTAAATAGTTTATGTCTACAAGAAAGTTGCTCTTAGATTTAAATAATAGGTTATTAAAATTATACGAACACGGGTGGTCCAAATGAAAAGGTATTGAAGTACATTAAAATTACGCTGCTATAATTTATATATTGTAGCTAGTTTATTTTGTGTTTACTACTTTATAATTTTGTCTTATTTTATGTACTATCTAATAGATGCATCTCAAAAATAACATTTATTATATATTATGTATATACTTTCTATAATATTTAATCATGCTGGGTTATTAGAAACTATTATTGTTTTGTCAACAATAGCGTACCTATACAATTTTATGTTGTTTAATTGCATCTAGCTTTAATTGTTTGAAGTAACCACAATACCACATTTATCATCTTTTGCAAGGGTTAACCGATATAATTGATCTGTAGTATTCTTTACCTAACACCTGTTTTTATTTATTTAAGTACAGAATTGTGTAAGGTTTTTGATGTGAAACATCTATATCCGCACGTAAATCAGATTTCTGGCGTGGCGACGGTGACGTGTGACGTAAAAAACCTAACGCATAGATAATATATAATAAAGAGATCTACTGATACCTTATATGAAATTGGTCTCATGTTTTGAGCGACGGTGGCGCGCCAACAATAGGGGGAAGACGCTTATCGATTCAAAAATTTGGCGGGACAGGGTATGAATTGTTTCATATAGAAATACACTTTTAAAGCTCATATTTAATTCTTAATATTTTTACTGATGTGTAAAAATATTAAAAATTGAAATATAGACTTAAAAGTGCATATTATCTTATAATATTTAGGTAAATAAATATAAAAACTAAATAATAAACAAATTTTGATGTGAAACATCTATAGGCGCACGTAAATCAGATTTCTGTCGTGGCGACGGTGACGCAAAAACCTAACACGACTCCGCATACTATCTATTCTATAAAAATGAATGTTTGTCTGTATGTTATCGATGAACTCAAAAACTACTGGACCGATTATTATGAAAATTGGTATATATATATATATATATAAACAAAAGGGGAAAATTATTGGGCATGTACGCAAAAAAGGTTAATAAGGCGACGAGTAGGAATGGTAACCGCAGACATGCATGTTTCTGGCTCATTAGCCGTCATCAGTGCGGCATAACCAAGTAGGGTATTGCACTTGGCTAGCAAAAGTGTTGGGTACTTGGGAGCAAAGGATGTTGGGGAAACATGTGTAAAGAAACATAAAAACACAAAAACAACGAAAGCTCACACAGCTGGCCGAAAGCACAAAATGGCGATAGGACTCCTGTGTGAGCTTTCGTTGTTTTTGTGTTTTTATGTTTCTTTACACATGTTTCCCCAACATCCTTTGCTCCCAAGTACCCAACACTTTTGCTAGCCAAGTGCAATACCCTACTTGGTTATGCCGCACTGATGACGGCTAATGAGCCAGAAACATGCATGTCTGCGGTTACCATTCCTACTCGTCGCCTTATTAACCTTTTTTGCGTACATGCCCAATAATTTTCCCCTTTTGTTTATATTAATACGCATTTTCTTGGCACTTTGTTTATTTTATATATATATATATATATATATATATATATATATATATATATATATTTTTCCACGGAAAAGGTATTTTTTCAAAATATTTTAAAATTTTCAAAATTGTGAAGATTTTTAGAATTTTTAAATTTTCAAAATTTTTCAAAAATTTGAAAATCATGATAATTTTGAAAATTTTTAAAATTTTCAAAGTTTTTAAATTTTTCAATGTTTACTTTAATCGCGCGTAAAGGTTACACGCACACTCTTTTTTTATTGAATACTGCATATGATTTTACAAAATAATGTTGATGTTTCACATCTGCCAGGCGTCCCGTGACGGCTCACATTTTTTTTTACCTAATGGTAAGAAGAGGCACTTTTCAACAGGGGTACATTTGAAGAGTCAAATCTTCCTTTATTTTGACTTCGCAACTTTGTTCGAAAAATAACAAACACAGAGACTGATTGAACAGTTTTGAAATTAAAAATGAAAGAATGTTTATATTTTAATGTAATTGGTTTTCTTATGCAATATAATCTCCCTTAGCTTGTTATTTCAATGATCCACCAGTTATTTTCGGAACCTCTGCAAAATATTGTTCCACGGCTGCAATTGCTTCTTTTTTCAACGATAAATGCCTTTCACGAAGGAATGTTTCAAGTTTCTAAAGAGGTAATAGTCGGAGGGAGCCAAATCTGGTAAATACAGTGATTGTTCAAGCAACTTGTACTTTAATTCGTCCAATTTAGCCATCGTTAACAAACTTGTGCGAAGATGTGCATTGTCTTGATGAAGAATAACTGTTTTCTTCTGTAAACCGATCTTTTTCACAAAATTTCTTTATCCAACTGGTCCAAAAGATTGCAATAATAATAAACTTGTTGCCGATAGTTTTAAATATACCTGTTTTGGAGCTGAAGAACCAGCTTCAGTCCACTATAATCGTTCTTGTTTTACTTTAGAATCATGATGATATATTAAAGTTTTATCCATAGTCATAAAACGACGCAGAAATTCAGTTTTATTCTGCTTAAAACACTCCAAATTACGCTGAAAAAATTTGTTTTCGATTTAATTTTTGTTGAATTGTTAACGAATCCGGCACTAATTTTTCGAACAGTTTTTTCATATTAAATTCTTCGTGTAATATATGGAGTAGGTATTCGTTTATCTAAGATGACTACGTTTTCAGCAATTTCACGTTTACTCAAACTTGGATTTTGACAAACAATATCATAGACTTGCTCAATGATTTTTGGTGTTGTTGCACTTTTTCGACATCCACTACGTGGTTCATATTCGACGCTTGTAACGCTACGTTTAAACTCTAAGACCCATCGATGCAATATTGGAAATGAAAGAGGAGATTCCTTTAACAGTTTTACCTTTTTTGTATTAACATCTGTTGCTGATAATCCTTTCAAAATAAATCATTTTATCACTGCACCATACTGACACGTCAATTTTGAACGTTATTTAAAAAGATAATACGAAAAGTTCTAACGTTGTTTCTAAAATAGTGATTCTATGAAGGTTACTTCACTATTATAAGCACTTCTAACTTTTTTAAGCACTTGTGGAAAAAATACTATGTACAATTTGTGCGGTGTTGCCAATAAGACACTTGGGCAGGTGGGCCGACCGAGTGTTTTATTGGCAACTTTCCATACTCGTTGTACAATATATTATATACTTAGTCTGTTGACTGTTTTGTTAACACGTGCATGTGCAATATTTCTAATGATATATCGTTAGATAAAACACGTGTACTTTTGTAAACTAAACAAAAGTTCACGAATTTCACGACTTTTAAAATATTATGGTGTACTTAACTGTTTGTAAAGAAATGTAAGGGAATTTTGGACAGGTAATGTAAATGTTTTTTTTTTAATTTCGGCTTAAAAAGTTTTTTTTACTAGGGTATGAAATGAACAGCAACTTCAAATGTGCACCGATTGTTGATTTCTTGATTAAGCAAAGCAATATGTTTTAAGCTTTATAGTTAAACAAAAAGGAAAATTTAATTATCTATTCTAGGGTTCCTAGAATGATGAGAAACTATAGTTGATTCAAATAGAAGTGTCATCAAGTGGGCTGGGTACGTGTGAGATCATATTTAACTTTATTACTAGATTCAATGGAAACAGAACTTTAGTTAGGGAATTTTATGTCATCGCGATGTGTCCAAATATTTATAGTTATATTGAGCATATGTAGCAATCTGATCGCAAGCTGGCTAATATTGCGATTCAAATTTCACTAAACGTGGGTACTGCCACTACAAATTTGAATTTTCCAGAGACTACTTGATGACACTTATATTTGAATCAACTATATATAAAAAAGTGAAAAAAGCCATAAAATTTCAAAGACGACATGCAAAGAGTTATGGAGAATGTTAAAAAGGAGAAATCTTTATTAAACAGCTGTAAAAGTAAATGTGTATCGATCTGTATTTACGATGAGTCTGATGGTCCTTTGTTAGAAGAAGAGTAAGATAGGAAATTAGATGATAATAATGATTATTTTTCTCTTGTCAAAGATGTGGAATTTGAGGATATTGTTCGCACTGAAAGGACCTCATCTTTACTCTTTTTCAACTTTAATCATTGTCAGGACAACTTAAGAAGGTTTTTTTATGATTCAGTCTTTTATATAACCCACCTAACTGAATAAAAAATATAACATTCAAATCTACCACTTGTCAATGTACCACTTTAAAAAATTCTGTTAAACACTAAGATTTCTTGCCAAATGTGAAATTCAATTAATCAAATTTACCCAATATATACATAGAAATATTATAGTACACTAAACTATTGCATTCTTGTAATTAAATGAGAATAAAAAGAAAATTACTACAAATTTGCTGAAAACTGCACTATTGAAGCGAGGCTTCTACACTCGCGTTATATTATGTACTGTGTTCTTGGTCAGTGTTGGCCGAGGTGTTGGCTGACACTATACTTTTTGGTACCCCTGAGCTGGCTCCGGACAGTAGAATATTGTAGTTAATTTTTTTATTGCTGGTTTATCAAGCCAGCTCGTTGCCTTGTATTCCTCTATGTCCTGGCACCCAAACTATGTTCCGCTAGAAGATTGAGTTTTACACGGCATTCGTGTACTAGTCTTTACCACCTGACGATTTGTGCATATGTTGATCCACTTGGATTTGTGTACCCTTAAATTATTATCTAGCACTTTGCAAGATTGCATATACTTCTGCTTAAAATACTTCTTCATTTTTTAATCTGTCTATACATGAAATGTAACCCTACGGCTTGGGTTGAGTGCTCGTATTTTGCCATTCCTTAGGTTGATGTATTTCTACTTGGAATGTTTTCGTAGGTATTTGGGAACTTTGCATTTCATTTTCCAAATGTCTTGTTCAATTTTCTGAATTATTTTGTCATGTCCTGACCAGAAAAAATCTATTGTAGGTGGGTAGAGCGACCCGAAATTGATTAAGGGTGTACTAGCCGGAAGGAGAACAGAAAAATCTGTATTATTGTTTATTGCAAGATTATTGTTTATAAGTTTATATTACCAATGATTACACACATACATATATAAATACAATGATTTTAGTATAAACTTTTTTAAAACTGGCTCTAATTTGAATAAAAAAAAATAAGAAACTTCGTCCTAGTCAACAGAAGCGACTACTGCACCAAATTTTTTTGCCAAATGACCATACCATATGCCATATGTATACATATATGATCGGAGGTAAACCGTAGAGCGACAGACAAGATTTTGTAGGCTTATGTATTACAACAAAATGAAACAAAATACTTTCATTGTTTAAATTGACAAGCCCTGAAATTGCTATATAAAATTAAACACAGTAGACATATTTAAGATTACATATTAATACATTTTAAAAATAAAATTTTCATACTTCTACATAAAGATGTGCAAAAGGAACGGATAACCAAAGTTATCTCTTAATGTTTATGATTTATTTTGTGTGCTATTTTGATGAGATAAGATATACCTAATAATAAATACACAAATACACTAATATCGTTAAGGTCTCATTAATACAGTTTTGACTTATCTGAATGTGCGTCATTTCTAAACACAATCTTTTATGTTAATTTTTTTCTGTTTCCAAAATACTGGTTTCGGTCAAATTAAATTTTTGAATTTTATTGCATGATCTGTAAGTACACAAAATGTATTTTTTTAGTGTTTAGGACGAGGCAATCCATAGTATGTACCATAGCACAGAAAGGCAGCCATTGAGAAATGGAGGCTAGAAAAGGCCCAGGACTGGTGGGAAACATCACCGGGCAAGCGACAAGCCAAACTCTTCATAAAGGGTTACTCGGCGAAGTTTACTGCAGAGCTGCTATCACAAAGGCGAAATGATGTCAGAATGATTGTCAGTCTCTTGACAGGACATTGTAGGCTCAGAAAACACATGAGTCAGCTAAACTTAGCAGATGAAGACATTTGTCGATACTGCCAAGAGGAAGAGGAAACTGCATTTCATGTCCTATGCCAATGTGAAGGCCTTGCAAGGACGCGGTATCTAGTACTGGGAGAGGAGAAACCGGCTGCTCCAAGTTATGCGGAGTGGCCACTGTCAAGGCTATTAAGTCTCATTAAGAGGGCAGAGCTGGACAAGGTGCTCTAATCCTATTCCACAGATAATGGGTGTTCACAATAGATCTGCAAAGGTCGCAGTGATATAGGCTAACAGCCAACCCAAAAATATCTATCTACCATAGCACTTGACCAATCTCTGTCAAAGCAATGTTCTCTATTAGAAAAACTAAGAGACTCGTCATTAATAATTTTTGGTACTTCATTTTAAACTTTTGCATAATTCCTTGGGTCAACGGCTGGCAATAAGTTGTTGTGTTTGTACATAAAAACACTAATTTTACTTTATCCAACTTCAGTTTTGTGTGCGAAGTAGCATTGTCCAAAAATAAAAGAACATTCCTACCCTGTCTTGGTATTTTTGGGTTAAACTATTTTACAACTAAGATATCCGTAATCAACCATGCACTTTTATTGGATACCCAATCTTTTAATATGTTTTCTATATAAGCCCCTGTAAAACACTATCGATGTTTACTTTTTCCGATTACAAGTAAGTTTTCCGTTTCACCAATAACATTATAACACAGAAAATTGTCACTCGCTGTTTAGCAGATTTTTTTCTTCTTCATATATCTCTTTTTAATGCAAAGGTTGTAATTGGCATTGCAAAACAATAAAGTCCAGTTTCATCTGCGTTAAAAATGTCTTTAGGATCATAATTTTCGATTATAGTTTATAGTTTTATTGTGAAATTTTGCACGTTACCTTCATCTATATACAGGGCGAAGCTATGGTAACTACTTACAGGCTGCTGCAAGGCCAGGCTCCCATAACCTTATTGAGGTAAAAAGAGAAAGCAGAGCTATATGATAGGGTTAAGGCGGATCAAATAATGAGTATGCTCAGGACAGGATAGTCCCCAGGCAGGTATAACTTAGCGAGAAACTTTCGAGAAGAATTACTGTAAAGAAATTCATAGGGCAATAGTCCCTACTTCAAGGGAAGTCAATCTGGTATACCGATGGCTCAAAGACTGAATAAGGTGCAAGGTCGGATATATAGTAGAAGACACAAGATACAAGTCCAATTAAGTCTAGGTGCGTATGCTACAGTGTTTTAGGCGGAAGTAATGGCCATACAACACTGTGCAAAGGAGATCATAAATCAGGGTATAACGGGTAAAATCGTTGCCATACAATCGGACAGCCAAGCAGTTTTAAAGGTGAAAGTCTCAGCATAAATAAGTTCATAGCTTGTGTAAAACTGTGTTAGGGCCCTGACGCATGCAGGAAGTCGGAATTATCTTACACTAGCATAGGTCACTCAGGGTTTCAGGGCAATGAGAAGGCCGATGAATTGGCCCGAGCGGGAACTATATCCCAATGATTGGCCGGAACCATTCGGCGGGGTTGCCGACTCGTTCAGAAAAGTAGCCATTGAGAACTGGAGGCTAGAGAAGGAGTGGTGGGAATAATCAACGGGCAAGCAACAAGCCAAAGTATTCATAGAAGGAAACTCGGCGAAATTCACTGCAGAATGTCAGAATGATTATCAGTTTTTTGACAGGACATTGTCGGCTCAGAAAACATCTGAGTTATCTGAACTTAGCAGATGAAGACATCTGTTGATACTGCCAAAAGGAGGAGGAAACCGCATTTCATGTCCTATGCCAATGTGAAGACCTTGCAAGGACTTATCCCCAAAAAGTTTTAAAGTTAATTTGTGTAGGTATTTTGCAAAACCTGTCCTACCAACCATTAGAAGCATTAAAGTTACAAATTTTTAAATTTTCTGAGGAACATTCCTAATTCTTCCTTCACAAAAACAGTTATAAACTATTTGATCGATTGGAAGATTCGCTTGTGTTTGGAAACATTCGATTTTGTACTGTACCTACTTGAACTTTCTTCTGATTATTTTCTTTCTTTTTTATTTTCGATTATAAGATTCTCTTGTGTTTGGAAACATTCGATTTTGTACTGTACCTACTTGAACTTTCTTCTGATTGTTTTCTTTCTTTTTTATTTTTTAAAATCGCATTAATTTGTGTTCTCCCTACATCAGACTTATAACGAAAATTTTCACTATCCGTAATTACTTGTATTTCTTCTTTTTACGTTTTAGATTTTGGGACGCCACAACTATAACTGATTTTAAATATCAGCTTTAAAGCATTTGGGATTTCCGATGATTATAAAAGGTATCCTTTCTAGTTTAAATGCTATTTGTAAATTGCAGGTCATTTGTGGCCGTTGTTGAAGGTTCAATTTTCATGTAATTTACTTTAAATGTGTTATTTTAAGTGGCTGTAAGCTATAAGCGTTATTAAGGTTTTATATATTTAGGAAATACCATAAGATTCTAAGAAATGCATAATTGGCCGTTACAAGAAATGACCTCTAGTGAGGGGTGAACTTTAGGTGTCTTCCTATTTTGTGAATTCCCGTTTTGTGACTAGACCTTTTTCAGGTAAAATTTTTTCCATTTTGTGCCTAGCCAAATTTTTACCTGAAAAGATCCAAGATGAATTTCCCGTTTTGTGACTAGCCTAAAATAAAGCCACATATTATAATACTTAGGTACCTGATTTAATCATTTTAACTTAAAAATCATTTTTGTTTATAAAGTCGTCTTTTCTCATTTTACCCATTTAAATAATAGTCATATGAAATATAAAATACATTTATTACAAAATAATATAACATTAAATATTCATCAGAGAAACTTATATACATTTTTAGTCAGTAAAATAATTGTTAAAGGAAAATTGGCATTGCATTTTTATTATGAATGCCAAATTTATTAAGCAACTAGCTGACCCCGCGGACTTCGTACCGCATATAACGGATGTATTTTTTGGTTTTTTCAAATTTTTACGATTTTATTTTGGGTTCAATTTTTTTTTTTTTGATTTTATCGTTTTTATCATATTTTCTCGTAAATTTTCAGCTGTATACTATTTTTTAATTATATTTTGTAATTTATCGATTAAATATATTAGGTAGCAACTGCGGCACCTTACGTCATATTATTTAATTTAGCAAGAATTTGTTGAAATATATGAGATATTATGCAAAATAAACCTTAAGTAAGAATTGCTCGTTTAAATATATGTGATATTAACTGCGCCACCTTACGGTGGCGCCATAGTACTTTATTAAGTCGTAATTGCTACTTTAAATATATAAGATATTAACTGCGCCACCTCACGGTGGCATACTCAGGCTTTGAACTTCATTACTGAACCGCTAGATGGCGTTGAAGAAGCTAGTTTTTGTGATTTTTTTAATAAAAAGTATCCCACGTTAATTCTAATACCTCCAAGAATATGTATACAAATTTTCATGATGATCGGTTAAGTAGTTTTCGCGTGAAAGCGTAACAAACAAACTTACATTCACATTTATAATATATAGGGAAGGGAAGGGATAGGGATGGGAAGGGATGCGTCAAATTATTAATTTAGCAAGAATTTGTTGAAATATATGAGATATTATGCGAAATAAACCTTAAGTAAGAATTGCTCGTTTAAATATATGTGATATTAATTAACTGCGCCACCTTACGGTGGCGCCATAGTACTTTATTAAGTCGTAATTGCTAGTTTAAATATATAAGATATTAACTGCGCCACCTCACGGTGGAATACTCAGGCTTGGAACTTCATTACTGAACCGCTAGATGGCGTTGAAGAAGCTAGTTTTTGTGATTTTTTTAATAAAAAGTATCCTATGTTAATTCTAATACCTCCAAGAATATGTGTACAAATTTTCATGATGATCGGTTGAGTAGTTTTCGCGTGAAAGCGTAACAAACAAACTTACATTCACATTTATAATATATAGGGAAGGGATAGGGATGGCCAACGTCCAATCTTCAACGAAGTCTGTAACTGTACGACGAATTCTTTCATCCAGCTCTACATACTTGGTTTTCCTTCGTTTCGGTGTCATATGTAACTCAACTTGTAGTTTTATATTGTCGAAATATGATGCTTTTTCTTTAAGTGCTTGTGTAAGGATTTACCCTGACAATTTTTGTATTTAGCCGGTTGTGCCATCCTTCTAAGGAATCATTATCTTAATACGTTTCAGTATTGGGGAAAACCCAACATTTAAGAAATCATGAAATCACATTTTATTGTAGTCACAAAATGGGAATTCATTAGGGGTCTTTAACAGGTAAAAAATTCTCTAGGCACAAAATGGGAAAAATTTTAATCCAAAAAGGTCTAGTCACAAAACGGGAATTCACAAAATAGGAATATACCGAACTTTAAGAGAAGTTTTGTTGTAATAAAATAGTAGAAGTAGAAACAGTAGAAGTAATAAGTTAAATAAAAAACAAAAATGTAGCCATATGTAATATAAAACAAAGTTTCTCTGAAAAGTTTAAGAGAAAAGCTGTACCTACAATTTTTGAACAAAGAGATATGTTAAAACGTACAATAAGTTAACTTTAAAGTTATATACGTTATTGTTAGGTGGAATGCAAACATCACTGCAATTAATCTAACAAACATTAATTCAGGTACTAAAATGTTTGTTTAAGAAATAACATAATGGTTGGAACCGTACCTACGGGATTTGATTATCTTCAGCAAAGTAATTTTCTCTGTTTATATAACACACTCTGAGTGGTACTTCTACAACATTGTAAATATTATTGAACTTTTCTCTTAAGATTGATGATGTGGATGAAACAAAATATAGAAATTCGGTCATTTTGTTAAGCCTAATGCATTTTTATTTTTTATTAATAAGTTCAAAAAATTAACACAGACTATTTATCTAAAATAAACAAATACAAATCACTCTGTAGGTTAAAATAGAAATTGAGTGATTACAATATTTATTATAGAGATATATAATGCTTTCTTGGTTAATATTTATTAACAAAACTACATGTGTACAGCTCGTGATCAAATAAACTTAAGGAAACATTTTAGAACTAAATTACCTAAATAACCATGATTTCTCAACAAACTAGTTTTACAGATATCTATTTAATTTAAAGAAGAATTTTAGTGAATATCTTCGATCTATATTATATATAATAGTAAAATTTTAATGCAGCAATAAACTTTAATAAAGATAAAAACATTTTTACTAAATAATTCTAATTAAAAACAATTATTATGCAAGTTTTGTTATTATATCATCATTTAAATCTACAAAATTAAATAAAAAGAAATAGAATGGTTTTAAATAAACAAAAATGAAAAACAAATCCATGCATAAGGTTAGGTTAATAAAAAGCGGCCAAGTGCGAGTCGGGATCGCCCAAGAAAGGTTCCGTAGCAAGTACCAATATAAAAGTTCTTGTAGTTCGTTTAACCTTGATTAATGTTTAAAAAAACTACTTACTAGATCTCGCTCAAACCCATTTTTAGTGGTAGTTCACATGGTAAGGTACAAGGTACATCATATATATTTTTTAGTTTTATAATTCTCTTATTCCAGAAGTTACATTTTGCCACTTTGGAAATATCTCTCGCGCAAACTATTCAGTTTAGAAAAAAATGATAGATGAAACCTAAATATCATTTTTGAAGACCAATCCATAAATACCACACACGTATGGGTTTGATAAAAAATTATTTTTTGAGTATCAGTTTTATGCCTGGGGAACTCCCAAAATTTATTTATTTTTTCTATTTTTCTTTAAAATCTTAAGGCGGTTCGCAAAATACATCTACTTACAGTACATTTCTTAAAGTTTCGGAAAAAAAGTGGCTGTGACCGGACGGACAGACAAACAGACTAACATGACGAATCTATAAGGGTTCCATTTTTTGCCATTTGGCTACGGAGCCTAAAAACGTAAAAATCAACTACCTAAGATATGATAATTTAAAAAGTAGCAAGAGTTTAAATATTTTTATATTTTTTTTTAGCACATATTAATTCGAAATAACAGTTATGGGAAAATAAAACTATGTTTGTATATATATATGTATGGTAAATAATTCTACTTATTTTTATGAACAAATACAATGTGTTGTTTGCTCTATTAATTTACGCCGACTTCCTCCCAATAGAAGATTATTCCTTAAAGCCAATTCGAAATAATATATGAACACCTAGTTCGTAATTAGCGGTTATATCTTGAGGATACTGTTTATTTATTACCGATTTGAACGTGAAAGCACTGATGAGAAATTTTTTCACATGTTTCTCATAAATTCTTCTAGTCTATGCCACCGGGAAACTGTTATTAACTTGAGGGAAATATTTCTTGAATATTAAATTGAAGTTATTTATATTGAATTAAGCTTTTAATATTTAAGTAAATTTCATTTTAGATTTACGTTTTATTGTTTACCGACTTCAAAAAAGGAGGAGGTTCTCAATTCGAACGTATTTTTTTGTGTATGTTACGTAATATCTTCGGTATTTATAAATAATCGGATTTGAAACAATCTTTTTGCATTCAAAAGAGTAGAGTGTCCATGTGGTCCCATAGAAATTTGGTTAAGGTCTGGTAATCAATGTGGAAGATATTCCAGGGAATAGCTCAAAAAACAACAGAATAAGTTCTGCAGTTAAGTTAATATGTTAATAATGGTATATTACATAAAAAAAAACTAATAGTCAGCCTTTTACTGCCCCACTGTATGGGCAAAAGGCCTCTTCTCACAAGGAAAAGGAATAAGCATTTATTCACCACGTTTGCTCACTGCGGGTTGGCGATTTCAGACAATTAAGTCCACGTTCCATCACGATGTTTTCCTTCACCGTACGTGCGTGGTTTCTCTAGGTACTAGAGAATTTACTTATTTATGTCTCCTAAAAGACACATTGGTACATGTGGGGATTGTTGGGGCTTGCACCCACAACCTTTTGCACGGTATTGGAAAGGTCATAGAATAAAGTGTAGATGGTTGAACCAAATAAAAATGAGTGGAGTTTTAAGACCATTGTTCATGTATAACACAGAAACCTTAGCAATAACGAAAGAGCATGAAGGAAAGTTCCAGGTAGCGGAGATAAAAATGTTGCGTTTGCTGTGTGCGTTAACAATAATGGTGATCTGGAACGGTATACAACAACCATACAGAACACAATTATCAAGGCCTATAAAAGCTCTTTTCCCCTAAGGCTGACTAATAATAAAGGCAACCCACCCCTTGGTGGTGCGCGGAATTAGAATGCCTAAGGAAGATGGCGAAAAGGGCTTTTAACAAGGCAAGGAGTACAAAACACCTCGAGGAAAACACATCGAGGATTTTAACTTACAAAAGTTCCACCTTAAGGAATACAAGAAAGTCGTTACACAAAAACATAGAACGGTATGGAGAACCTACTGTGAAGAAATAAGAAATCGAGGATTTTCTACAGGCATCGAAACTCTAAAGAGCGTTTACAAAGGATCCATACAGAGGAGTTAGTATACTTACGAAACAGGATGGTAGTCAAACTACCATCCTGGAAGAAAGTCTTCATCTCTTGCGAGAAATACACTTCCTCAATTCCGTTGCCACGGTAGAGGCAAAGTGGGACGAGGAACACCACATACCCTCGGCAGAGGACTCGCACATTGCCAGACTCATTGTTACCAAGAGCAAAGTTAAATGTTCAATAACTAGCTTCTCCCCCTTCAAATCACCTGGACTGAGTTTTTGCAGCACTGCTGCAGTGGGGTTTGGAGGAGATCCTTCTCACCTAGTGCAAATATTCAGAGCTTCTCTAGCTCTAAATTATATACCGAAGATATGAAGAGAAGTAAAAAAAACCGTTGTGTGGTTTTATGAAACCACGGTAAAAGTGAAACTTTTTTTCACACTATAGACATTTAACTAAAAATTTTTCGAATAATATTCCATTAAGTGTATAAAAATCGTTTTATCAATCTTAATTTTATAAATGAAAAAGATTATCCATCCTCAAATGTGGTGGTTTATGACATAAACGAAAACTCAAAATCAATCCACACATAAAATTTATTTGTTGTTCAAAGAAATACAAAAGGTTGGCAACTAGTTTCGGGATTTGACTCCCATCTTCAGGCCTATAAGTTACAGAAAAGAAAGTTACAACTTAAGTAATATGGTAGATACATTATACAAACCTTTAAAAATTATAAATATCAATGTTCAAAAATATGGATAACATCAGAAATATGAATAAGAGTCTTCCTATATTCCAATGACGTTGTATAGTACGTTGTTCAAGTAAAAATGGATTTATGTGGATTAAAAACAGAACGAAAACATTATATTCAATGAGTCTTAACACAAAGAAACGTTTTTATTAAAAAACAAAACAAATAGTAGCTGGCCAGCTAACGAAAAGAAAAGGTAACAAAATTCTAAACAAGTGTACATAGGAGCCAAGAAAATGGCTTCATACTAAAATCAGGTATTATTATATCATTGGAACTCAAATGACGAAGAAATGGAAATATGTTTATCCACTTAGATTTTATCAGTGTAGAGGCAATTAAACAAACGTTTAAGATGAAAATAAGTGATAGAATAGAGAATCGAAAGATGTTGAGACTATACTCACTATTCACATATCGAGAAGTGGAGAAAAATTTTATACTTGGAAAATTGGAATGGACCGAATATAAATAAAAAAATAATTAATTTAATATTCATACAAAATAAGTTAAATAATAAATTCAAGTACTCAAAATTGAAATAAATCCATAAACAACAACATGCACCAGCAAAAAGTTCCAACAATTAAACACTGAGAAAAATTAAACACAAATAATATAGCGTGGAGCACTGGCACAAATGAGTAATACTATACACTACACGGTCAGCTGCTGCAAACTATAGGCGCCGCCTACTTTGTACTTTATACCTACTCGGCGGTCGACCGACATGCGACATGCGCTACACAGAGCAAAAAGTTTGGGACGATGTAATAAAAGTTTCACTTTAAAAACAAACCACTACATCTCAATCAACATGCATACACAACAGGGAAATCCACTGATACGGCCCTACATAATGTGGTTGGTCAGATCGAGCGATTATTGGACAGAAAAGAGTCTACCCTGCGTATTCATAGATATTTATTTATTTATTTATTTATTTATTTATTTATTTATTTATTTATTTATTTATTTATTTATTTATTTATTTATTTATTTATTTATTTATTTATTTATTTATTTATTTATTTATTTATTTATTTATTTATTTATTTATTTATTTATTTATTTATTTATTTATTTATTTATTTATTTATTTATTTATTTATTTATTTATTTATTTATTTATTTATTTATTTATTTATTTATTTATTTATTTATTTATTTATTTATTTATTTATTTATTTATTTATTTATTTATTTAACAATAGGAATACAATACGGGACGAACCCAGGAACAGTATTCGCTTTTCAATATACAAAAATAAGTAGATTATAGCTTACAAACAAGAAGACGAGAAAGCTTTCGATAAAACCACGTTCCTTAAAATAATGCACTCCCTTACTAACCGAAATACCGCTACAAGAGTAAGCGGGTGAATTTTCAGCATGCTCTCCATGCGTGCAATAGAAATAACTGTAAATGTCGTCAAGATACGAGGCAATATTACGAGGGGCTGTCCTCAGGGAGCAGTTGTATCATCTATACTGTGAAACATGGTTCTAGACAGCCTTATACATCGTTTCAATGTACATGCCAAAATATATACAGTAGCCTACGCAGATGACATTGTAATTCTGCCAACAGGAAAGTTTGAAAGCACCCTATACGACAGAATGAAAGTGGCTCTCCAAACTTTAGAATAAAGATCAATCGCTGTCTATTAACCCCAAACAGACAGAAATGATTCTCTTCAAGGAGAAAAAGAAACTTCAGAAATTAAGCTTTACTACAGGAGGACACGACTGCCGTCGTACCAAGATGTGTCTTTGACAAACCCTACAAAATATTAACAGATAAGACAGCAGACCTCAAAGTAGTGAACGCTCTGAGCGCCTATACGGATGGATCAAAAACGCAGCAAGGCGTGGGGGATACTCTAGATCCCTGAGCCTAAAAATAAAATGGGCTATGGATGGCTTGTCAAGTGTGGTTCAGTCAGATCTAATAGGCATAACCATAGCTGCAAAAGAATTAATCAATAGGAACATCACAGTCAGGAATGTAAATATTTACACGGACTGCCGACAAGCACTACTGACCTTGAATAGAGCACGTATTACTCCAAGTTTAGTACTAGAATGTCACCAAACTCTAACTGAGGCCAACCAGATCAAAGGACATGGGAACTCTAAAAGCAACCGCATTGCAGACAATCTAGCAAGGAGGGCTGCGGGCCCATCTATCAAGCTAACAATGTCCGCTGTTTTGGACCTTATTAAACAGCACTATTACCAAAACTCTATAAAGTGCTGGGATGAAACAATGAACTCTAGACTGGCCAGAGAGGTATTACCTCATCCTAGCGAGGAAACAGCAAGAAAATTTAAGGCATTGACCAGACAAAACCTGCGAACAGAGGTGGGAATCTTAACAGGTCACTGTCAATTGCGACAACATGTTTTTAGGATGAAATTAGCAGACTCGCCCTTATGCAGAGTTTGCGAACAAGAAGAGAAAACAGTAGAGCACATAATGTATGACTGCTCTTCTTTTTCTGAAATTAGAAGATCCGTGTTAGGCGAGTACTGGCTTACAACAGCAGATGTAAGCGAGATCCCCCTTGGGAGTCTCATCAACTATTATAAATCTCTAGGCATGAGGACAGCCTGAGGTGTGGATATCCCTAAACACATTGGGCCATATGTGGCCTCAGTGCCGATAGAACAAATGAACAAAAAATTATAAAACGTAGTAGAATTCAAAAAATGATATCTCCGTCAAATTTGAACGAAATATCTTTCGTAACATTTCGTATTAAAGGATTCTTTGTATTCCTCCCTAGTTTCAGAAAAAAGTTAATGGGTAAAAAATTAAATAAAAAACGGGGTATTCAGTATTTTCTTAGTTTTTTTAATGTTTTTACAAAAAAATTATGTTTTCATCTTCACGAAGTACTAATTTGATGTACAAAAAACGTGTCCTGTAATTTTTTTTTCAAAGTGTATTAATTTTGAGAAATCTAGATTTGTTAAAATCCGGACAAATTTACTTATACAAATTTGTCCCTTATTCAAAACTATAGACAATAGTCTATTTGAAATGTCTTAAAATTCGTTCTTACTTCTTCGGTTTGGCCCCGTACATGTATGTCTATATTCTATATATTGCAGTCGGTATTAGGCGCACCAGAGGAATGTTGAATTGATTTAGCCGATAGTTGGTGTAGATCCATAATATAAAATATTAAATAAATGAAACACTCACTTAAAAATCTACACTATTATTTTAACTAACGACATGTTTCGACGCACAGCGTCTTCTTCAGGTAAATGGAAGAGGAAGAGGAACTTTATTTAATAATTTTTTATAAACATTTTTATAAATAATAAATAATCAAATATTGATAATTGTAAGTAAAATTCGATAAATATTCCAAATGATCTATACACATATCTAATTAAGATACAAATTAACTGTTTTAACATTTAGACTAACGACTATTAATATTTTATATAATCCAGTTTTTAAGAATATAATAAATAAATTAATATTAGATTATGGAATCGGGACTTTCCAATGAATAAATTTTTTACGCGTTGAATGATGTACGTAGAAGCATTGGCATAAATTTATACAAATTTTAATTCAAATATACATTCCATACATTTTACATGTATTGTTATGAGCACTTATATAGTGGCGCCGTAAGTAATTATTTTTTATATTTTAGTAATTGCAAATTTGTACACTACTACCGCAGAAACATTATTAAGAGCAAGAATTGTCAGTAAATTTAATAATAATTAGTATATCCACATTACTGGAGAATAAAAATAATATTATTCTTATATTTGTTAATTCATTTAAGTAATAATCAATGTATTGATACTAAAATCGCGTAAAATTTTAATTTTATTTTGATTAAATTTTTATTCATAATATATAAAAAAAAATTAATTATTTATTTTCAACAGTCCTTTATTATGGTTGTAATCAAAAAAGGCCAACTAAAGGTTATCCTTTTGTATATAGGCGAATAGCTTTCTTAGAACAAATATTTTTTGATTGTTTACAAGTAGTTTAGGTGAAATTTTTCATTTGTTTTTGGGGTTACTTTATCTCTATTTAACCCACAGATTTGAATATATCTTTTTGTAAAAATTTCCAAAATATTGAACATTACATGTTTTGTTTAGCATTGTAATGATAATGGGTTAAGTAATACTTTAAAAAATGATAATTATATTTTTAAATCAGAAAACAATTACACAGCATAGGCAAAAAATGTATAGTTTGTCCGTCAGACCTTTGCACATACGTCATCATTCATATTTATGCGAATAAAATCAAGACGGTACTTTAGTAGGTCGATAAAAGTATGATCGATGAAAGAGTTCGGAAGTGGCTACTATCACATCGAACGTTTTTTTTTTTTGAGTTGCATCTATTACCGATTAACAAATTGGTTATAAAGCGAATAAACTTAATACCTGTTCAATAAATTGCTGACGAACATTTTAATTTATTTGAAACACCTTTCAGGACATTTCAATCGTGAGTCTTATGTTTACCGATTGTTAATTATTAGAATTAACATGTTTTATTATTATTGTTGAGTAGATTAATGAACTATATAATCCAATAAGATAAACAGAATAGTTTATAGTTGGTACTTGGAAGAATGAAGTACGAAAGACTTGGTAGTCAAGCATTCAAATAAGTAAAAAGGTAATAAATAAAAAGAAGTGTGGAACTCATAGAATTCCGAGGAAAGCAAACCTTTTAATGTTATCTTCTGAACTTAAAAAAAATATGCCAATATACGAAAGCGGAGCCATAATGGGCCCAACGGGTCGGAGCCCTGACGCGTGACGCAAAAATTGTTACAATTTAACTCCTCGAGACCAGGAATCCAAGATAAAAAGCTTTGCTTTAAAAATAATAAGACAAGATGTTATCAAATTAAATCGCAGAGAATACGGATATTAAGTAAACATCGAAAGAATGGGAGAATAAAGAATATCGAAAATGATACTCTCACAAAAGCCAATACAAAAGGAAAGGTAAACCAAGCAAGAGATGGAAAGACAACATATATGAAGTCTTGCAAAGAAGTAACATTGAGAACTGGAAAGAAAAAGTGAACGGAAGAAAGTAGTAAAAAAAGCATAAAAAGAGTTTAGAAAAACACATTGTTACTAATCTTTTTAGCGCTAGGCCTCAAACCTGTTGAGCTTTTTAAATAAATAAATGTTATCAAATTAAATTGATAAATAAAGAAAATTTATAACAAATGGTTTATATAAACAATATATTGTATATAAATCTAGGTTTGTAAATAAATAGACGGTTATTATTTTTAATATATATTTAAACTTTGTACAAAATTGTTTTAAATTTCAGAATCACTGTCAGAATCAGAGCTATCGCCAATATCTATTCTGATTGTTGGCATATCAATATCAACCATATTTTTGTCTCGGTCATACCACTTTTTAATGATTTCATGAGTATGTCTCACACATTTCTCCCAAATATTTGTATTACATTGGTTAAGTGCCTATTGCCACATATTGATAACAGCATTATCAGAATGCCCATCCCTACCAATGTACTTATTGTAATATGATTTACAATTTCCCCAAATTAACTCAATAGCATTGCATTCACAATGGTATGGAGGTAATCTCAACACCTCATGACCATGTTCTCGTAGTAACTCATCAATGACATACATCTTTTCTTTTCCATTCATTTTTACAATTTCTAATAATTCAGGTTTTGTTATTTTTGAGTCAAACCTGATATTGTTTGTTGTTAACCAGGTAACAATTTCATCTTTCTTTGAAACTGTGGAAGGTTGTTTCTCTAAAAGAACACTGTGGTATGGAGCATTATCCATCACAATCAATGATGGCTCTTCTAAATTGGGAATTTCTCTCTCAAGATTTTCCATAAATTTACAAAGAAATTTGGCTCTTAAAGCTCTTCGATTATTTCCGGTGCCATATTTGAATTCATCGACTCAAAAAATCCCCGGGTGTCGAGTTTCTCTCCTTCCTCGCATGAAGTTCGGGTTAGTCCCCCGGAGATGAGGTTCGTTGACGTTCCTGAGCTCCAGGTGTTCGGCGGATCAATTTGAACATCATAATTGTGATCAGCGACCTTAAAAACCCCTGGGTATCCTACTTGGGCCAATTCTGACTCTTATTTACAAAGTTATTGAATTTGTCAAAAAAAACTCTCAAAAAATGCATTTTTGAAAGCATTTTTGGCTGCAGCAATGCAGCTTCCGGTTTGTACTAAGTAGAAAGTAGGTAGGAATGGTGTAAATAATTTTTAAAAGCAAATGCAAAAAACCGCAATCCGATTCGTCCTATCCTAAAAGATTTCTTATCATAATGCTTTATTGCCTCGACTAACTGTTGTTAGATGAATTAAACTTTGAGGTTAGTTTTAATAATTAACTCAAATATTATAAATGTTTGTAATGTGTAATGTACAGACATTTGGAATACCAGGTGTTACACAAAGTCGAAGAATCACCCAGATTGCGAAGCCTCGACCATAAAACACGGAGGAGGCAGTTTAATGGTTTGGGACTGCATGGATGCGGATGATGTCGGCAAAATGTTTATTGGTGTTCTCTTCTAAAAGCCTCGGCTTCTTCCTGGCCTCCATCTTGCGGTCCGAGCACTTATGGGTCTCTTCAGTAAAAGTCGCAGCAAGCTCCGAAGATGTTTTTTTCTGTCTTCCATAGACTCAAGAATAAATTTCCTGTCCTGACGACTTTGCTGGACAAACGTTAATAAAATATTGTAGAAAATATTAGGATAGCAGCAAATAAATGTGTATTCTTTTAATTATAACAAGCTTTCATCGCCAGGGAAACTATAATGCTGAATTGTAAATATATACATATATATTACAATTAGATTTCTTCAACTGTTTGGATATAGATTTTATTTCCTGTATAAACAAGTGTGTAAAATAATCTAAGAACTTTTAACATTTTTATAGAAATAGGTATTCTAGAGCACATGCAGATCGTTGCATACTGAAATTTTTTATTCTTGTAACTTTTATATTAATTAAGTTTCTTTATCGTATATCAAATACGTTTTTGTTCTTTTCAAAATTGCACATGTCTAAAAAAAGTTGCTTGTACGTTACATGCTACACATGTTTTTCGAAGTAATCTGCCTCCTCAACAAGAATCTGTCGTCAGATTTGTTCCATCGAAATTAAGACTATTAACGGTTGGTCGAGTTGTACATAAGACAGGTCTTCTGAAGTAATTCTGCCTCTTTACCTGAACACGTATTCGTCATTAGATTTGTGTCCATCATTCTTCAGAAATATGCTAAAAATCTGTAGAAATATAGGGACTGTTGATACTGGTTAAATCTGTACAGGTGACATATGGTTTTCTATATATTGTTGCATGCTTAACACGATTCTGCTATTATTTTTAATCACTCTTTCTCTCCTGTTTTCAGAAAAATGAAGAATTTCTAGAACTGGTCAAATTTCCACATGTGGCATATGCTTTTCTTTTTATTTTGATACGATCAACACGTTTCTGCTATTAAAATGGCTCGATATCTATTCAGTCTTTTAGAAAAAATTGAGACATCAAGGACCGGTCGAATCTGTATATGGTATACATAGTTTTCAAAACATATTTTTTAAGTAGAATTAACATTTCCGTTAGTTACTATGACGACTTAAAGCCTTCAACCGAGGACTCTGCCGGTACTGTGATGAAGACCGTTGCCTACCGTCACCACGTGAAGATGCCTCAGGCGCAACTAAATGAATACGACTACCGACTACCGACTATGTACTTGGAATCATTCATTAACCTTTAAAGTTTTAACGGTTTTGTAAAGAGTAAGAAGGGATAAAGCCATTCTGATAGCAGCAACATGCTAAACTTGAATTAAATAGAACAAAAGCTACATATCACATGTAATGATTCCACTTTTATTTTAGTAAAATTGTTAAGCAGTTATATTTAAATAATCTCTATAACTTTTTTGTGGTATAATAACATCTATTTACTTCTTTATTTGGGGATCTTTTTGCCACTAAAACAAACTGATAAAAAATCAATATTTTGAAAATGACCCTTACTGAAAAAAAAAAAATACAAACTTGCATAAAGAAGTATATAGGTATACTCGTAAAGAAAAATTTTTATCTTTGAAAATGACAACCGATCTGGTTGTCGAAAGCTTAGAAACATTTAAAAAAAAAATTATTTTTCATTTTTGTTAGGCATTTTCAGTTTTAAAAAAAGACCCTTGACAAATTTGACACATCCATCAAGATTAATAAGCAAGGGTCATTTTCAAAATATTGATTTATATCTTTTATTTGTTTTAGTGGCAAAAAGATTCCCAAATAAAGAAGTAAATAGATGTTAAGCAGTTTTCAGAAGACTGTAAAAACTCTTCATTGTTCTGAAGATTTTTAAGAGTGAGAAGAGAAGATATCAGAAACGTGTTGAACATGTTAAAATAAATAGAAAACAATATGCCACATATGTAAGTTTGACTACTTCTAGAAATTCTTTAATTTTATAAAAACAGGGGAGAGATAGAGTAATACCTCTAATACTGGTATTACATTTATAATTCATTGATGAATAAATTTGGAAAACAAATTTGTGAATTTATTCAAGGTCCTCCTGACGATAGCCTTCGTTTTATCCGGTATTACATCCACAATTTTATTGTGAACATGTATTTATTAAGATCACTATTTGATTATTATTATTATCAAAAGACTTATGCACTTACTCAGCAATTGCTGGTAATATTTACCTATCCCAAGGGTAAACGCAAATGGGATTAGGCTCAAAAATTACATATTTAAGAATTTACGAACAGTGTGACATGTATTTAAAATTGCTGCTTTTTGCAAGTCAATAAAAGTGTTTTTATGAAGACCGAGTTTTTTAAGACTGTCTTCAAGACTTCTGGGGATAAGTCCAGTTGATGATACGATGATCGGTACCACCTCCACTTTTTTTGCATGCCACATCTGTCCAACTTCTATAGCAAGATCGGTGTACTTTGTTATCTTTTCATTATATTTGTCCAAAATATTGTTATTGTTTGGAACTGCAACATCGACTAGCAGCACTGACTTAGCTTTTTTATCCATCACCACGATGTCGGATCGATTATTCGTCACCTGTCTATGGGTTATAATGGACCTATCGTAGTAGAGTCTAAAATCTGCATTCTCGAGCATTGCCTGTGGATTGTACTTAGATATAATAGGGTGTATAGGTATTTAGCAGTTCATATTTGTTGGCCAGTTTCTGGTGGATAATGTTACACAGTTGGTTGTGTCTGCGTAAATAATCCGTGTTGGCAATCGTTGAACATCCTGATGTTATGTGTTGTATAGTTTCCGACGTTTGTTGGCACCGTCTACACTTGTCCGATGTAATTGTTTGGTCCCTGATAACATATTTTTTGTAATTGTCAGTGTTAATTACTTGGTCCTGAATAGCCATCATAAATCCTTCAGTCTCTGGGAACAAGGTACCGTCAGCAAGCCACCTATTTGATGCAATTTTATCAATGTGTGGTTGTTTAGGTCGTGATGATGTCGACCATGTGGCGCTTTTTGTGCCCATTTTTCTTGTTTTTCCGCATCTGTTATTATTTCTAATTCTACATTAGGACCTGCTAAATTTAGAGGGGAATAATTCTTATCTGCTACTATAACAAATTTGTGTAAATTCGATGATAGTGATTTGGTGTTAAAGAAGTCTCGTAATTTATTTATCTGCTTGTTGTGTAGATTTGTTATGTCACACAGAGCTCTTCCTCCCTCCTTTCTCGGTAGTGATGTTCTAAGCACTGACGATGTTGGATGGTGATATCTGTGCTTGGTCATCAAAGTCCTTGTTGTTCTCTGAATATCTTCCAATTCGGTTTTTGTCCATTGTAGAATCCCGAAAGAATAGGTCAACACAGGTACAGCATATGTATTAATTGCTCGAATTAGGTTTCCTGCGTTCAATTCAGATTTTAGTAATGAACTTACCCTTTGTGAAAACTCATCCCTGATTTTGGAATTGGACTGTTTCTGGTCTAACAATCTGGCCTGTTGAACTCCCAGGTATTTATAGGTTTCCCCATTCTGCATGGCAAAAATTATATCTCCATTAGTTAGTGCCACATCTCCATTGACAATTTTTCCCTTCTCGATGTTTAAGGTTCTGCATTTATCTAATCCAAATTCCATACGTACATCACTGGAAAACCTTTCTGTTATATCCAGAAGATGTTGGATTTGTTGCTGATTGGAAGCAAAAATTTTGATGTCATCCATATAAAGAAGATGGGAAATGGTGCAGTTGGTGTTTCTATTGACCCTTAGGTTGAAGCCAAATTTAGTGTCGTTGAGCATTGTAGAAAGTGGATTCATTGCCAAACAGAACCACAGCGGACTAAGTGAGTCACCTTGGAATATCCCCCTCAACAATGTCGTTAGTCTTAATATACTGACCATTAATATTTACTTGAAGACTTGTTCGGCCATTTCTTCATCGAAGCTTCAAAGTAACTATGATGGGATGTACTTTGTAGATGTTTAAAACGCTCATGAGCCAGAAATGAGGCACGCTGTCAAATGCCTTACGGTAGTCTACAAAAGCAGTCGAGATGTTGCGACACTGCTTTTGCGCTTGCTTTAGGATCACAGATCCAATAATAAGTTGTTCTTTACATCCCTTTTGCTCCTATGCTAAGATGTTGTTTTGGTCGACATGCCTGTAAATTCGGTTAGTGATGCAAGATGTTAATATTTTGTAAAGCGTTGGAAGACATGTGATTGGTCTATACTGCGAAGGATCCTGTGTGTTAGCTGTTTTGGGAAGCATATGAGTCAAACCATGAGTAAGATGTTGAAGAATGTGTGTAAATTTTGATGCCATTACCTCGTGTAAGCTGTCAAATTTTTTGTACCAGAAATTTTGAATATTATCAATTCCTGGAGCTTTCCAACTATTAGTTTCTCCTACAGCTTGGTTTACTTCAGCTGTTGTTATGTTATCAAACATCATTGGAGCAATGTTTGATTTGTCCTTCTCAGATAGAATCCATGCTGCACCTTCGTTGTGTTTTTGAGGATTGGACCATATTGAAGGCCAATAGTCAGTAAGTTCATTTTTACTTGGAAGATTATGGTTGTTGTTTGTACCGGTTTTACTGAGTTGTCTATAAAACAGCTTTTCATTGTTCTTAAATAAATGATTTTGCTGCTTTTTCTGTGTACATTTAACGTATCGAGATAATCGTTTGGATTAGTATTATTATTATTATTATTATTATTATTATTATTATTATTATTATTATTATTATTATTATTATTCCTTTTCTTGATCTCGCATACATGCGGTTTTTACTGATTTGGAACGGTATTCACATACAAGTCCCGAACCTTACTATTGCAAATTAAGGTGGCGTCTGACTATTGCTGTGGTGTGAAGAAGAACTGATTTCTGCAGTTGAATATATAGAAGTGGATTCATGTTAATTATTTGAAGACTGCGATGTAAATCTTTGGGGATTATTCCAGTAGTTGACAGAATTATAGGTACAATGTGTACTGTGTTTTGTTTCCAAATATTTTTTATTTCTTCTGCCAGAGGAGAATATTTGGTAAGTTTTTCATTCCAAGTTGAGAGAAGATTGTGTGAATTGGGGATGGCTATATCTATTAAATAAGTTGTCGCTGACATCTTATCGGTAAATGTGATGTCTGGTCGATTACACGGTATGGTTTTATCTGTCAGTATGCTGCGGTTCCAATAAAGTTTGCACGTATTATTTTCCAAAACAGATTGTGGTTCGTATTTATAGTACGGACTATTATCACTGTGCAGATTGTGCTGCAAAGCCAGCTTCTGATGGATGATTTTTGCAACTTGGTCGTGTCTTTGCAGGTAGCTTGTTGGTGCTAGCATTGAACAACCTGACATTATGTGCTGAATGGTCTCCGATGAGGTTTTACATCTCCTGCACTGGTCACTGACACTCTCTTTTAAAATGAACTTTCGATAATTGTTGGTGGGTACAACTTGATCTTGGATCGAGATGACGAAGCCCTCAGTCTCAACGAAGAGATCCGAATTAGTCAACCATTTGTTCGACGCTTCTTTGTCAACATGAGGTTGGTTGATTTCATTCGGATACCTGCCGTGAAGTGCCTTGCTAGTCCATCTCGTTATATGGTCGTCATGATCATTATTTCTTGATGGCTGATTTACGTCCGTTACATGTGCAAGGTCCAGGGGTGTATATCCTAAATCTGCTTTAGAGACAGCTTTATGTAAACATGTTTCTTTTTGAATGAAATATTGTTGCAAGATGGAAATTTGGGAGTTGTGAAGTTGTACAATATCAATAAGTCCTCTTCCCCCAAGATTACGTGGGAGCACTATTCGTTCTATACTTGATTTTGGGTCATGAGCTCTAAACTTTCTCAGTAAACCTCTGGTTTTCACCTGAATGTCTTCTAAGTCAGTTGGTGTCCAGCGAACAGTTCCGAAGGTGTATGTTAAGACCGGTATAGCGAAAGTATTAATAGCCTTAAAGGTGTTTCGGCCATTAAGTTTAGATTTCAGAATGTCAGAGACTCTTTTAAGGTAAGATTTTAAGACCTTTTCCTTGATCGATTTATGATTGATTCGTTTGTTTTGTGCGAGTCCCAAGTATTTGTATGTATCCCTTTCGCTCATCGATTCCATTATTCGCCCATCGTCTAACTCGAAGTTACAATTAATAATAAATTATTATTATTATTATTATTATTATTATTATTATTATTATTATTATTATTATTATTATTATTATTATTATTATTATTATTATTATTATTATTATTATTATTATTATTATTATTATTATTATTATTATTATTATTATTATTATTATTATTATTCCTTTACAGCTCACACTGGTGTGGTATTTGCTTCTATTTACTCGGCAAATAAATGCAAGAGTAGATAGGTATCGATTCAGGTAAGTAATACAAAGTCACTTATTTTTATCTCTTTTTGTTTGTTTTAATTTTCAGGTTCTTCTGGCGCAACAAGGTTAGACTCCCCAAGCGTCCTTCGGACGATGGCACTTGTGTTTAGCAGCACCGCTTTCTGCATAGGTAAGTACAGGTTATTATTTAGATTTAGTAAATCGATGTTATTTTTCAGCTTTTTTGGTATTTCACCTGTAGCACCAACAATTATCGGGACAACAGTCACCCGGTCCGCTTTCCACATTCTCTTAACTTCCTCAGCTAAAGGTAAGTATTTGTTAATTTTCTCCGCATATGTTTTGTTTATATTTTGCCCTAGTGGGACAGCTATATCTATAATAAATACATTTTTTTCCGCTTTTAGATGTAAGACAATGTCAGGAATATTATTTGGAATTGGTTTGTCAGTAATGATCTTTCTATTCCAATAAATACAGCAGCTATCGGTTTCTTGCACTGGAACTGGTTCGTACGAGAAGTATGGATCACTTATAACCTTGTTAAGATATAGTTTGGATATTGCTTGATGTAAGATTTTAGCGACGTTGTTATGTCTCTCCAGATATTGTTTTGGTGCCAATACAGAGCATCCAGCAATAATGTGATCGAGACTTTCGTCCGTTTGGTTGCATATTCGACATTTTGTTTGATGTAGGTCTTCTCGCAGAATCCGTTTTCGGTACACTTTCGTTGGTATCACCTGATCTTGGAGTAAAACAGACTCTGGTTTGTCACTAAATGATGTTATGTATAAAGGGTTTCAAGTACAACCCAATCTATTTGATATTCTTCTTCGCTTTCGCTCATTTAAATATGTTTTAGTTGGAGACATAGTAAAAATGTATCGGTGTATCAAGGTAAACCCAAATCAGGCATTTCTTCAAAATATTCTCTGGAGAGAGAATCCAGAAAATCCTCTACAATGTATAGAGTTAACAACTCTAACTTATGGTACAAATTGTGCACCTTTTCTAGCAACTAGAGTTCTCAATAAAATCGCTAAGGATAACAAAACCAAATATCCTTTAGCTACTAAAAGTCTGCTATTACAAACTTATGTGGATGATACACTGTCAGGGGCTAATTCGTTGGAGGAGTTGCAGCAGTTATTCATTGAACTCAATTCTCTTTTAAATCCTTGTGGATTTTATCTTCACAAATGGCATTCAAATATTAAAAATTCGTTCAACGAATTTTCCCTCGCCAGCTTTTCTGAAATTGATTTAAATAAGGACGACGCTATCAGCAAAGTTCTTGGTCTAAAATGGAACATTCAAGAAGATTGTTTTATAATTTCAGTTCCAAAATTTGAATTTTTTGGTCCCCCTACCAAACGAAAAATCCTTTCTTGTATTTCACAATGTTGGGACCCGTTAGGTTTCGTAGCACCCGTAGTAGTTTTGGGCAAACTGATTATTAAGGCTACTTGGAATTTGAAAATTGACTGGGATACTGAAATCTGTGATGAATTTATAATTAGTGAATGGAATAAATTCATAAAAAATATATCATTACTCAAATCTCTCAAAATACCAAGATATTTTTTCAGTGAAAAGGTTATTTCTTCAGTTCATCTTCACGGATTTGCTGATGCAAGTTCAAAAGCTTATGCAGCTTGTGTTTATCTTCGAACTGTCTATTCTGATGGAACTGTTTCTTCCTGTTTAGCTACAGCCAAATCTAGAATTGCTCCACAAAAGGTTATTTCAATTCCAAGGTTGGAACTTTCGGCAATGCTTTTATTAGTAGAATTGGTAGGCGCATTTCTTACTGTGTTCAAAGACACTGTAACATTTTCTGAAATTCATCTCTACTCAGATTCTGAAATAGCCCTTTATTGGATTAGTTCCCCATCACATTGGTGGACTACGTTCGTTGCCAATAGAGTTACGAAAATTCAATCAGCATCATCCCAATGGTGTTAGCATTTTATTAAATCGCAGGATAATCCAGCAGATCTTCCATCAAGAGGAGTTCAACCATATGAATTGTTAAATTCTCCCTTGTGGTGGCGCGGTCCATCATTTCTTATACAAAATTCTCTAAACTTGAAACCGTTTCAAGTTGAAAAGGAAGTTCAGGCTGCTTGTCAAGAAGCAAGAAAAGTTACACTTCTTGCCAGGTTTCAACAAGATTCTAACAATTTTTGGGATCCATTTTTTGAAAAATTTTCTGAATTTAATAAATGTCAACGAGTTTTGGCGTATGTTATTAGGTTCATAAATAATTTGCATCCTTCAAAAGAGAAACTCAGTGGTCCCCTATCTGTGTTTGAATTAGAAAAATCAGTGCTTATTATGATCAAATCTCTTCAGCAGAAACACTTTGCTAGAGAAATTTTTGAGTTAAAAAATAATAAATTATTGTCCAATAAAGGAATACTCGGTTTGCAACCATTCTTAAGTGAAAAAGACGGTTTGCTGAGAGTGGGCGGTCGTTTAACTCATTCAGATCTTGATTTTAATCAAAAATATCCGATCTTACTTCCTTCAAAATATCATTTAGTATCTCTAATTCTTAAACATGAGCATATTCGTCTTGGACATGGAGGTGCTCAAACTCTATTGTCGAATGTTCGACTCAAATATTGGCCTCTTAATGGACTAAGAGAAGTAAAGAAGATAATACATCATTGTCTCACTTGTTTTCGTTTGAAACCTATTTCTTATAATCAAATTATGGCTGATTTACCTAAGGTTAGAGTGACTCCAGACAGGCCGTTTAACCGAGTGGGTATTGACTATGCTGGTCCTGTGTGTTTAAAATCATCAGCTTTACGTAAGGCCCCTCTCCTTAAATCATACATTGCCGTGTTCGTTTGCATGGTTACCAAAGCCATTCATTTAGAACTGGTAACTAGTCTTTCCACTGATGCTTTTATATTAGCCTTAAAGAGGTTTATCTCTAGAAGAGGTAATCCCTCCTACATTTTTAGTGACAATGGCAGTAATTTTTCTGGTGCTCGAAATCAACTTTACGATCTGCATACATTTTTAGTAAAAAATTGTACAAATCAATCTATTTCTGATTTTTGCTCAGCAAATAAAATAGATTTCAAGTTTATCCCTCCAAATGCACCGCACTGGGGTGGAATTTGGGAAGCGGCAGTAAAGAGCGTAAAATTCCACTTAGTTCGTCTGATAGGTAATGCGAATTTAACTTTTGAATTATTGTATACTATATTAACTCAGATAGAGGCGATTCTTAATTCTCGGCCAATTTGCAGTCTTTCTAATGATCCAAACGACCTTCAGAGTCTTACTCCTGGCCATTTTTTAATAGGAAGGTCTCCGGAAAGGGATACCTTATCAATTCCTGAAAACCGTTTGTCTCTATGGCAAAAAATTTCTCAGATTCAGCAGTCTTTTTGGAAAAGATGGTCTATTGAATACTTAAATTTACTTCAAAACCGTCCTAAATGGTTCACTTCATCACGAAATCTCGCTGTGAATGACTTAGTTATCCTAAAAGAGGATAATACTAAACCTTTACAATGGCCTTTGGCTAGAATAGTGGAGGTATATCCTGGTCCGGATAATAAGATACGTGTCATGTGGTTTTAAAGAGCAACGTCAAAAGCGTTTTTGTTTATTGTTTTGCGAATATATATTATCATAATTCATTAGTATTTGTTTTAGTAGTTTTGTGTATGTGTAGTTGTTATTAGTGCACGTGTTTTCTAATTTTTAATTAATATTTAATCAAATCACGTTGGTGATTAAACAATAAAAGTTCCTTATCGCAGTGTATACGTTCCAGTTTTATTACCGCAAATACAGGAATTGCGAATATGGAATAGTAATTAGTATAGAATCATAATGGATACGCTTTAAGGTTCCAAAATCAAACCAATCAATTTATCAGTCATTTATTGTCAGTTTTAGGCAAAGCTTTAAAATTAAATATTTTTTTTGTTTTACCGCTTTTAAAAGATATTTTTAATATTTAGACGTAGCACTCAAAATTTGCCTTTTAAAATAAGGCTACTTGCAAATATGGTTCAATTTTCATAGAATAATCACAGGTATCATTTAAGTTATATTTTTTGTGTTTAGCGATTGCCTCTGCGCATAAGAATTTTTAGTAGATTTATATCTACTATTCAGCTGGTTCGCAGGTCACGACTTCGGGAAAATTTCACTACAGTTTTTCGTTTTGGGCCCTCCTGTCCTTAAAAACACCTTCCGTTCAAGAGTTTATATATATATATATATATATATATATATATATATATATATATATATATTGATATGGATCCTCCCTCCGGGAACACCCTCCTTCAAGAATTATAGGTCGTGGATCCTGGATTTTTAAATCGATTGTCTTAACAATCAATTTAAAAAGATTATAAAAAGTTTCTTCTTGGTAATTTTCAATCTTCTTTCTATAATATTTAATAACTGCTTCTTATGGTTCCAATCATCTCCTCATAGTACTGCTATCCCTGGACTTCACTGGCTTATAATATCTTCTAATGAATGTTTTTTTTATTTTATATTCTTAGTTCTTTCTTGTTTAATAATTATTTATTTCTGTAATATCTTTAATTGTATATATATGAAATTTTAAAACTCGATATTTGGTTTTTCTATAGTTTTATATTTTTCAAATTTGACATAATATGTTATTTCTATCAAAATTCATTTCATAATAATCTCTATCAATAAAACAATCCCTAAACTAAACAAAAACAATACAATATCAAAATTTTACTTAATCTAGACAACTGATTTAAAAATACCAGACCACGTTCCAACAATTCACTGAAGGAAGCCGTCCCAAGAAGAAAAATCCATATCAATATATATATATATATATATATATATATATATATATATATATATATATATATATAACGTGAAGTCAATAGTGGAGTTGCAGTCAATGTTATGGCCAATGTAAATAAAGAAAACTCTTTTATTTTTGTCAAGCTTTCGAATTTATTCAATTCTTTTTCAGGACATCTATAGTGAAGAAAAAATTTTTTTATATAATAAAAATTTTTTTATTTTTTTTATTTTTTTATAATGTTTTATATGTGATAACTTACTAATACGTGAGGTTATGAAAGAAGCTGCGAATTCTGTTTGATAAAATTAAAGTATATCATACTATTAAAATACATAAAGACATATACGTTTAAAACTTATTATTTGATTGACTTTTAATATGTCTTCAATTTCTTTTTTATATATGTATGTTTTTTTTATGTATCTATGGTATTTATTTTAACACAGTAGGAAAGCAAAACATTGTAATGATTAATTTATTTAGATTTTATTATTATATCAAGTAACTTACTATATTCGTGAAATACAGAACTTTAATTACAAAAATTTTTATAAAAATTTTTTTTATAAATATGTTAAATTTAATGAAAGTTGTTATTTTTTATGTTTTTATTTTTGTTTATTTTAATATTATATTAATCTTTATGTTTTGTAATCCTGTTTTAATTTATTAAAAGTTTTTTTTATATTTATAAGTTAAATTTATATGTTAAATTTATTTATATTTATTTTTGAAATGATAGAATGTAACAATAAATATTACTCAGCCCTTCTATATCTGATTTTCTATTAATACATGTTTGCCTTTTATCAATGTGTGTCATTTCTAAGAATAATCTTTTTTTATGGTTCCTTTCTCTTTCTAAAATTTTTGTTTCTTCAAATTTAAAACTATGATTATTTTTGATTGCATGTTCTGTTAGTGCACAAGCATTAAATTTATTATTTCTAATATCACTTTTATGAGAGATGTTCCTGCTGTGTACAGTTCTGCATGTTTCTCCTATATAAACTCTTTCACAATTAGAGCAAGTGATTTCATATACTACATTTGAATTTTCAAAATTACTTTAGTGGATCTTTAGTTTGGGTGTATAGTCTAGAAATCGTTTTGATATTATTAGTGCCTATTTTAAAATTTTCATAATTTTTGGATAGTTTTAAAAGTTTGGGAGTGAGTTGAGGGATATAAGGTAAAGAACCAAAAATTGGCTGTAAATTTTTATTTGACAAGACACTATTTTCAATGTCAAATGCTTGTTGTTGATTGAAATTATTATTGTTATTTATTCTAGTAATGCACGTGGTACTAAAAATTAATTTATTTAATAATCCCAAAGGGTATGAATTATTTAACAGTATTTCTTTTAATTTAAGTAAACCTTGGTTTTTAAAATTTGGGTGTGATAATTTTAGAACTCTGTTTTTTAGTCCTAGAATTAGGTTAATCTTGGTTTTATGAGGGTGTTCAGAATAAAAATTAATAAACCTGTTACTGCACACAGCAGGAACATCTCTCATAAAAGTGATATTAGAAATAATAAATTTAATGCTTGTGCACTAACAGAACATGCAATCAAAAATAATCATAGTTTTAAATTTGAAGAAACAAAAATTTTAGAAAGAGAAAGGAACCATAAAAAAAGATTATTCTTAGAAATGACACACATTGATAAAAGGCAAACATGTATTAATAGAAAATCAGATATAGAAGGGCCTGAGTAATATTTATTGTTACATTCTATCATTTCAAAAATAAATATAAATAAATTTAACATATAAATTTAACTTATAAATATAAAAAAACTTTTAATAAATTAAAACAGGATTACAAACATAAAGATTAATATAATATTAAAATAAACAAAAATAAAAACATAAAAAATAACAACTTTCATTAAATTTAACATATTTATAAAAAAAATTTTTATAAAAATTTTTGAAATTAAAGTTCTGTTTTTCACGAATATAGTAAGTTACTTGATATAATAATGAAATCTAAATAAATTAATCATTACAATGTTTTGTTTTCCTACTGTGTTAAAATAAATACCATCGATACATAATAAAAAAAAAACATACATATATAAAAAAGAAATTGAAGACATATTAAAAGTCAATCAAATAATAAGTTTTAAAGGTAGGTATATGTCTTTATGTATTTTAATAGTATAATTTACTTTAATTTTATCAAACAGAATTCGTAGCTTCTTTTATAACCTCACGTATTAGTAAGTTATCACATATAAAACATTACTTATAAAAAAAAAAAAAATTATTATATAAAAAAATTTTTTCTTCACTATAGATAGTATAGATGTCCTGGAAAAGAATTGAATAAATTCGAAAGCTTGACAAAAATAAAAGAGTTTTCTTTATTTACATTGGCCATAACATTGACTGCAACTCCACTATTGACTTCACGATATATTGAACCAGTCACTATACCATTATTCATATATATATATATATATATATATATATATATATATAACAATATGTAAGAGATGATACAAAAGTATCTAGTGCCGTGCTGTCAATAATAAATCCAGTTTTCAACTGGATTGGTGTTTGGTTAGATTTTCTAACTCAAGACACCGGTAGAAAAATCTAACCAAACACCAATCCAGTTGAAAACTGGATTTATTATTGACAGCACGGCACTAGATACTTTTGTATCATCTCTTACATATTGTTATATAAGACTGTCACAAACGCTCTGTTCGTTATATATATATATATATATATATATATATATATATATATATATATATATATATATATATATATATATATATATATGTGTGTATGTATAGTTCCGATATAACGAAATCTGTGGACACGATAGCGGTCGCATTTCTTAACGGATCGAAATGAAATTTGGTACAAAAATCAATCGTACCAAAATCTCAGTCGAGTTTGTTAATGGGCCAAATCGGTACGGCCGTTTGGGCGTGACATCAAATCAAAATGGAAAAAAATTCGTAACTTTTTTACTTCACCCTATACAAAAAAATGTTAGGGAACTTTTTTGTTTGTCTTAAAGAGACCTACAACTTTTATTTAAAACATTTTTTTCTGAAACATATACTTTTAATATATTCAATTAATATAAATCTACTGATGCGCCTGGCTTACCAAGGGAATTTTTTTTTAGCGGGAACTGGGTTGCATTTTTTTAACCGCGAATAATGAAAAAGCAAATTAGGAAACCGTGAATCAGGAGTTGCTACTGTACATCAAAAATTTTTATTTTTTTAAATTATTATTATACTGTTGTTAATTATGTTACTGATAAAAGTAGCAGAATAATTTCTACTTAGACACGTTCACTTTTGTGTTTAGTAATGACATTTGATATAAACTACTATACATTTTTTATTCTCAGATTAGATTTGTTTAAACTTAAGTGTACGTATATTGAATACGATATTTGTTGTATTTATATAGTTACACTATTTAATGTACTTTTAAAAATACGTGGGAAATCTTTAAACTCTTTTTCTTACATTAAAGAACCATATTAAATTGTTTATTAATGGTTATTGACTGTAAACAAAATTAGCAAAAAGCATTGCGAGTCGATGGTTATTTATTACTTCATTTAAATCCGCAATTGGTCCAGTAATTAATTAATTTTTTAATTAAATATTTGCAATTAAAATTACGGAATTTATTTTTACTATATCTCAACAAATTACAATTTAAAAAATTTTTTTTTCATTAATTATTTGCTCCCTAAATGCTCTCTCAGAATCCGCAATTGCTTCAGTAATTAGTCAATTTTTGAATTAATTATTTTCAATTAAAATTACGGAATTTATTTTTTCTATATCTCAACAAATTACAGTTTTTTTGTATTTTTTTTTTCATCAACAAATTGCTCCTTAAATGCTCTCTCAGAATCCGCAATTGCTCCAGTAATTAGTCCATTTTTAAATTAATTATTTGCAATTTAAATTACGGAATTTATTTTTTCTATATTACAAATTAATAGTTATTTGTGACACAAGGACGGAAAATGACATTTTGCAAGAGCGAGTAAAGTTGTGTAGCCGAGGTGCGTAGCACCGAGGCGAAACAATACGAACACATGCAAAACATTTCCCGGACGTGTTACACACACTATTTTTTGGACCGGCTAATTTTTAATATTTTCAAAAGTTCAAAAACTTTTTACTTTGTGACATACAAAATTAGATGTTTATTGACATCTATTGCACGATTAAAAGAATTAGTAATAAGGAATGATTTTCTGATAATCGATTTCAAGATCCTTAATTTTTATACATACGAATAATTTGCTAATAAGCAACACAGTAAAAATTATTATGTTGAAAATACTAACAATAATATCTAATAATTTTATATAAAAATAGCAGAGACAATGAACTATTTTAGTTTAATGAGCAAAATTAAAATCGAGATATGTATTTTCATAATCGAATGATAAGTAGTTGTAAATTGACATAAATGTCAAATTTAATATAAAAGTTATGAGAGAAATTAAATGTAAATTAGATGCCTGGTTACCTTTAGAAAAAGTTATTAGTTTAGTATATTATACGCTGTTTTTAAACAAATTTAATTAAAATTTCTATTATTCATTATGTATTTTTGATGACTCATAGCGCCATCTCTTTAGATAATCTAAAAGCTACTTTGCCGGCCTAGGCCGGAAAATGTCATTTTCCGGACGATTTTGAAGTAATTAATAGTATTGTTTCTGGACGGAGGACCAAAAAGTTTTTGAAGTTATACTTCTATTCGTGCACTCGCTGGAAAAGATTTGTGTAGAGTTAAATGGGAAAAATCATTACATATGTAATGGTGTGAGTAAGAGAGAGACAGAAACACTTCTAAGGTATATTGATCGGTAAAAACAAAGATGAAATATTTATCACATGTTATTAGTCATAACTATAAGTCCTTTGAATATCGTTTCAACATTCAGTACATTGAAAAGGGATAGGTATACAAAAAACAGTCTGAACTAATGTATGAATATCATAGTGACGGACCACATGATTATTTGACAGATTATTTTATAATTCTGTTACGTAAGTATACCTACATATAAAGTTTAGCATTTTATATTAATAATAATATTCAGTAATGAGTATTGTATTGTAGTCTAAAATACCGTCACATGGTTGCAGTATATTCTGCTCTATGCTTTTAAGGTTGTTGGCAACATAAACAGAGTTTTTACGAATAGTCAAGAAAATAAAGCACTAAAACCTCCAAATTTTGTAACGTAAGATGGATCGAAATGCTTTTTTGCACTGGATTTGTTAGAGTATCAGGAAATTTGTCGCTATTTTTTATAATGTAAAAATGGGAAATTGCATTTCTGCATTCGAAAAGTATATTTCGAACAGACAATAGAGAGAAAAGTTACAACTCGGTAAGTATTGCTGAATTGCTGAATTTGGTTCAATTTATATACTCGGGGTTTTTGGAGTCGCTGAACACGAATATCATGATGCCGAAAGTCTCCGCGGCACTTGGTGCCTGGGGGTTTCATGTAAATTCTGTACGAAATCAGTGCACACTTTGTACTCGGCGGTTTTTTGAGTCGCTAAATACGATTATAATAATGACGATGGTCTTCGAAACACCTGGTGCTTAAGACGGACCTCGTCTCCAGGAATTTTATGCAAATTCGATAAAAAAGAGTGTGCACACGGTACTAGGAGGTTTTTGGGGTCGCTCACCACGAATATGATATAATGATTTTGCTAAATCATTCGCATACAAATTTATGAATCCATGCGCGTGTATAGAAGTATAACTTCTGCCGGCAGTCCCACTGACTGCCACACTAGTTTTTTTTTTATTTTTTATCTTTTTCATTAATAAATTGCTCCCTAAATGCTCCCTTAGAAACCTCAATTGCTCCAGTAATTAATCATTTTTTTTTTATTAATTATCTGCAATTAAAATTACCTACGGAATTTATTTTTTCTATATCTCAACAAATTACAGTTTTTTGTATTTTTTTTTTTCATCAACCAATTGATCCCTAAATGCTCTCTTAGAATCCGCAATTGCTTCAGTAATTAGTCATTTTTTTTAATTAAGTACTTGCAATTAAAATTACGGAATTTACAGTAGGTAGCAGTTTACAAATGTAAAATGTAATTAATAATTTTGACTAATTCCGTATAATTAAAGAATATTTTGGAATAAAAATCAACAACTATCAACCGATCTAATTGGGAGGAATTTAAATAAATTTAAAAAAATTAATTTGTTAAAATATAGGAAAAGACAAATTCCGTAATTTTAATTTTAAATAATTAATTAAAAGATTAACTATTTACTGGATCAATTGCGGATGCTAAGAGAGCATTTAGGGACCAATTTATTGATGAATTTTTTTTAAACTGTAATTTGTTGAGATATACAAAAAAATAAATTCCGTAATTTTAATTGCAAATAATTAATTAAAAAATTAACTAATTACTGGAGCAATTGCGGATTCTGAGGGAGCATTTAGGGAGCAATTTAGTGATGTTCGAGTTACAAAAAAAAATCATATTTCACGCTAACTTAATTGCGATAATGACGTCACAAAAATGAGAAACAGAAAAGTATGGTGGGAAGAGTCACTCGTTGTTCACACTACGTATATCAAATGATCTCATCGGGAGCAATTTATTAATAAAACAAAAATTTCAAAAATATTGTAATTTGTTGAGATATAGAAAAAATAAATTCCGTAATTTTAATTGCAAATAGTTAATTACAAAAATAATTAATTACTGGAGCAATTGCGGATTCTAATGGAGCATTTAGGAAGCAATTTTTTGATGTATGAATTAAAAAGATCTATAATTTCGGTGAGGTGTCAACTCTGTATAGAACTATGTCTAATGATTTGCTGACCATCAAGTCATGGTGCGATTCGAACCTTCTGTGCTTTAACGTTGCGAAAACTAAAATTTTGTCATATAACAGTAAGTTACAACCTTTTGTGCTTGATAACAATATTGTCGATGTCGTCGAGTCTGTAAAGTTCTTAGGTCTTATTGTGGACAATTCACTGAAGTGGCAAACGCACATTGATACCCTATCAAAAAAACTGAGTTCGACATGCTTTGCATTACGATTTAGTATTTAAGTTTTTTAAATTGGTTGGTGAAACAATTTTTGTTTGTTTTGGATTGTTTTGTCAACTAACGATGTTTTTTCTAAATATTTATATTTTTATGTTTATGTGTATAGTAATATGTATACATATATGGTAGAACTAGTTCCTAGTTCTATCTTATATTTATCTGTTGTTGGCTTTGTCAACACAAATTTTTTGTAAATTTTTCATAAAAGTGAATTGATTTGATAAAATCTCTGTCTCATTAACATCATGCTATGTGTGCTTAAGAAGAAAGCAGGTAAGTGTCTCATGTGACATGGGTTGAATTTAACGACAAAAAAAGCTAAATAATTTTTAAGAATTCATAGCTTAGAGTTAGAGCTTTGCCGCGTAGAGGCAATGGTTGCGGTTTCGAGGCCTGCTGATGCGAATTTTTTTCAATTTCTCCTTAATGTCATTATACTGCTTGGTTTAAGTTTTATCAAAAAACCTATATTAACATACAACAATGATATTCATATTTGTTAATAGCCGTAAATATATTGATTATCCTATTGTTGCAACATAAGATTATAAATAAAAATAAATAAATAAATACAATATTTGAATATTCCGATTATGTACCTCTTTACTCGATTTTTAATTTGACCTTGTAAAAATCAATTTAAAAGAAAACATTTTCAAAATATTATTCTTAAAATACACACAAAAACCAATCACGAAGATTCTGTTTAATCGGAATCAGTCGCAAGTAACATGTTAAATTTGTTTAAATTTTCTTAATTGCTTTCTTCACAATAAATAACCAATTAAGATTTAAAATCGGAGTTAAATAACCACGAGGCAATCAAATTTAGGTGTTTTTAAGGTTTAATATAAATCGATAGATATTTAATTAAAAATTTGGTAAATAAGTAAAATTTCATTTATGTAATTTAAATAATATTTACAAGTTTCCCAATCTGTACTTCGTAACATTTATTTAAAAAAAGTGCAAGAAATAAGTGTTCAAAATATTATTGAATACTTTAAATTTATATTTAATCAATATTTTTTATCTTTTTACTTAGTTTGCACCAAATGCACAATTTAAGAGTTATTATTCTTTTAAGTTTAAAAATACGAGTACAGTAGTGTAGGTTACTGCGAAGTTTTTTCTATTTTTTTCTACATTGAGAAACTGAATTTTTACAATATACTATATTACATAACGAGTGCCAAAAGTGATACTTTTCACACGATTGGGAAATATGCCGAGTGCGACAATCCCACAAGTGTGAAAAGTCACTTTCCGCACAAGTAGTGTACACTATTTTTCCTACGACCACGAGATAACTTTACCAAATATTTTGTTATGTGATTGTTTTATTTTGACAGGTTCTACTATTTTAGTTCTATGTATTTGGCTTATATGATAAATAACGCTGTTTTATTTACGATACTTAAGTAGTAGAACAGAATACATATTAATATTTATAATTAACATTTATTTTGAAACAAAACAACTATGGACGATGAACAGATATGAAAATCATTTGAATGGATTTTTAATGTTATTTTTTAATAACTTATTGATTTTTAGAGAAAAATTCCTTAAAACAGCATAAGATACAGTAAAAACTCTGAATAGTGGACAGCTAGGGGGAATTTTTTTTTGTCCGTTATTGGGAGGTGTCCGTTATTAAGAGGTTTAACAATTTTAATATAAAGGAAGTTCGATTAATGTCTTGCAAATTAAAGTTATCCAAAATTCCTTAAATTGGTTTAGTAATATAAACCTTTAAAGTCTTTGATTTTTGAAAAATTGAAAAATAAAAATATTTTTTACAGTAAATACAAAAATGTAAAATTAATAAAAACGATAGGAAGTTTTATTTATCCTTTCTGTACAAATTTTTAGTAATAAGCATTTTCACACATAGATAAGAATAAAAAACTGCCACTTATAAAATTTATTTTATTTGAAAAAATTATAAAATACAATTATGTACATATAATGCGAATTATCTTTTAAAAAAATCTAATATTGTAGTCTGCTTCATATTCTTTAGTTTGTTTTCGAAAAAGTCGTGTTCACAATTTATCAAAATCTCTGATATTTTTGTGTAAGCGCTCACATTGTTACTTACAAAAAAGAATTTTTCTAGATCCCTTAAATTATCACATGCTTCACTAAGGCTGGAAATTTTAGGAGCTTGTTGTTCGTCACTAATGTCTTCAATATCAGACTGTTCATCACTGTTTGCCAGGAAGTCCTCAACACATTTAGAAATTGAAAAATCGGAATCTTCAGTGGTTAGTTCTTCATCTATAGAAGAATATCCGTTGAAATCCAAACCCATTTCAGTTGGTATTAAAGTGGATAGGTCGGTAAAATTATTTTCAAATTCTTCTTGGCCATCATCAGTTGGGTCTCCAGCTTTTTTAAATCCAGCCTTTGAAAAACAGTTTACTATTGTTTTTGCCGTAACTTTTCCCCAAGCTGCCACTATCCATATTAAAGCATTTGCAACTGTTATGCTTTTTTCTATTTTCTCTAGAGATGGCTCGGATTCCATAAGCATAAGTAATCTTTTGACTAAAAATCTTCGATATATAATTTTGAAATTTTGTATAATTCCCTGATCTAGAGGCTGGCTGGCACATGTAGTATTCGGCGGTAAAAAAATCAGTTTAATATTTTTAAGGACTATATTGTTAGGATGGGAAGTTGCATTATCTAAAAACAATAGTATATTTCTCTTTTGTTTTTCCATTTTTTTTGTCAAACTTATGTAACCATGAACTCATTATGTTTTCGTTCATCCAAGCTTTTTTACTAGACGTCCATTCCAAAGGTAACTTATTGATATGTTCTCCTTTGAAACATCTCGGGTTTTTTGCTTTACCTATTACTAAAGGTTCTTCTTTTTCACCAGCCATACTAGTACAAAATAAAATTGTTAATCGGTCTTTAGCAGCTTTTCCTCCAGCACAGTTGTCAGTTTTTAGAGCAAATGTTTTTGTAGGTAATGCTCTATAAAATAATCCCGTTTCGTCAATATTGTAAACATCTTCTGCAGAATAGTCTTCCAAGATTTTATTTAATTTCATTTTCCAGTTTTCAACCTCTTGTAAATTGATGTGTGCAGACTCGCCACAAACAGACTTAAACGTGATATTGTGTCTCTTGCAAAATTTTTCCAACCATCCATTTGATGCTTTGAAAGTGTCACACTTTAAATCATTTGCAACTTCTAGTGCCTTTTCTTTAATTAATGGCCCAGACAAAGGAATCTTCTTATTTCGAACTTTGGAAAACCACTTAAAAACAATCTGATCCACAGCAAGTCCCTCAGTTTTAGAGAATTTCCGTTTAACTTCGTCATTACTAGAACCATCAACAAAAGACTTTAAAAATTCATTTTTGTTTTTTAAAATTTCGCTAATCTGTGTTTTTCCAACACCATATTTTTCGGCTAGTTTCCTAACACTTAATTTATATTTATCACTCGTATGGATAATTTCTACCTTATCCTTTAAAGATAAACGTTTTCTTTTTTCGTTTGGCATGTTGTGTTAACAATAACTAAACTTCAACTAAATAGTGTAAATAAAATGACCAAATTATTTGAGAAGCAATAAAATTTGTAAATAATATCCAGTAACAAGTACATATTTTCATAAACATCTTACCTATCATAAAGAGGATTAGTGGGAAAACCCATAAACCAAACCCACCCTATCTTAAGCTTGAAACAAGAAACCAGTCAACCGGAAACATTTTTATACCTGACCTTTTGCAAAAATATATAAAGGTATCCGTACACGTAGGTAGATTACAAATTCTTAAATTTCGTTGAAATTTGGAAAGGTGTCCGTACATGGAGGTAATTTTTAAAGAAATAATATCTTTTGGTAACTAATTTGTATGTCCGCGTCCGTAATATAGAGGGTCCGCTATTGAGAGGGTCGTTTATACACAAATGGGCATTGCAGCATTCCGGACATGTGTTTTTGTCCGTTACATAGAGGTGTCCGCTATATAGAGGTGTCCAAAAATAGAGGTTTTACTGTACTTTCATTTTTTTTTAAATATTATATTGTAAAAATTTCCAAAAAAAGATACTTTAAATATGGAACGGAGCACATGTGCCGTGTTAGCTTAGTGATTTAAGCGAGTGTTTTATATCAGAACACTAAAAGTAAACCCTGGTTCAATTCCAGGCGTTAGTTTTTTTTTTCAACAGTAAATACACAAGAGCTTTTTTTTTTACCGGAAAATTTTTCGATTCATCGAAAGATTTTGCCAATCAGTAATATTACGAAAAAAACTGAAATGATAAAATCGCGAGACCGAAGGTCGAGCGATTTTATCTAATTTCAGTTTTTTGAGTAATATTACTGATGGAAAAATCTTGAGATGAAGAGAAAAATTTATCCATTAAAAAAAAGATCGCGTGTATTTTGCTAAGATAAATTAACGACTAATTATATAAAGAAACAATAAAATTTATTCATTCTAAAACAATTAAACTAGTTAAAAGAACAGTTGTTAAAAATACAATTATTAAATATTGGTTGGGGAGTACTGATTTTAATGTTTTCTTCTCGTGTTTCTACGTATGTTGAATATTCTGTTTCCGAGGGTCTCAAATTATTTATAAGTTGTTCATGGTGTTCGGGGTCAATTTGGAGGTATGGTTTAATCGATTGTGATGACGAGTGTCCTGTTATCTTAATAAGCTGTTGATCGCTAACTCCTGCTTTGGCTAATTGGGAAACTGCGCTGGCACGATTTGAATGGTTAGTAACTTTATTATTGATTATGTCCAATCCAATTTTTGCAGCAGAATTTTTTGTCCAAACAGATATGGTATTAATACCTAAAGGAACATTTTTGTACCAACCTTTAGAATTTTTATTTTTCCAAAAAGGATTTGGAGTTAAAAATAATCGGTCAGAAGTAATATGTTCATTTCTTTTTTCTACTAGCAAATGGAATAGTTTTACAGGGCAAATACTTTCGTCACTTTCATTTCTAGTCAACCATTTGCTGTCTGTTAACTTTTTCGAGCCGCCTTGTGCCGTTTTCGAAAATATGGTGTTATATTCAATCCTACCCGTAGGAAGACCATTTTGGTTCTTTTCTACTTTAAAATAATAAATTTTGCAATTAACAGCTTCTCCTCCTCTCCAAGCCAATTCGTAAGAAGCTATATGAAAGAATCTTTTTTGCAGCCCTTCAGGTTCATTTATATTCCATAGTGTTGCCATTTTTATTATATTTTCTTTGTCTATTGCTGAAGAACACGTCTTTCTTTTTGTTGGAATCAATTGAAGTTGTTTTCTTTTGGCATTTCTAGCATCCCGAGCTTCTTTAAAGGTTATGTCTGTAAAAGGATCAAATTTCAAACCATATTCGTTAAAATATTTCTGTTGTAACATTTTAGCAGTCGTGTTCCATATTGTTTTGACCGCAAATTCTTTGTAATCTTCTCCATTCTTTTTTTTCATATTGAAAGCCCAATCTTTTAATATTTTTGCTAGATCTTGTATTGTAGTATTCTCTTCCAACTTATAATTTCGGCTTTGACAAAACTCCATGAATTGTTTCCATATTGATGACTTCGTATTTTTTGTTGACTTCGGTATTGACTCTTCAATATTTTTTGTAATTTGTTCATGTGAAACCTCTCCAAATCGGTTCATACTTTATGTTTTTTGCAAAGAAAAGGTAGTATTGTTTTATATTGTTAAATTTGACAATTAAATACCTGTCAACAATAATGCAAAATTGATACACACCTACTAGATTGAGGAACATGCGATAAAAAAAAGCGATAAAAAAGGATGCACCTTTTTTATCGATGTCAAAATGACAAAATAGTTTGTAGGTATATGACATTTTAACATTGGAGTTAATTTATCAATGTCAAAATTTATACGTTTTTTCTGTGTCACATTAGACGTTATGGCAAAACTACTCTGATTAAAAAACTAAATATTTGTAAATAGTAATATGTTGGAAACCTATTATTACAAATTCTCAGATATTTATTCCATGCAATTGTCTAATGTGCCATCGGGAAAAATCACCCTTTATAATTTTTATCCGTTTGTGTTTTATTTTATATTTGTAGTTATTACATTTGTAAATGTAAATAAGAAAACCGTGTTTGATTGCTTAGGTCTCCTTCTGTGCGGAAAGTAACTTTCCGCACATGTACAAAAAAGTAGCACTTTTCATAGGGGTAGAGAGTATGATAAGTGGTTCCGGTGTGTCCGGATTGCGGCGATTGGTATCAAATGCTAAAGTCAAAAAACCGTATTGCGGCCCTTACGTCCTTTTGGGGCGACCCAAAACTCGTCCCCGTGCAGGTACTACTACATAATCCAAACCTAAATTGATATGAATGTTTATTGCCCTAAATTAATCCTACAACAAAATTCGTCCCCGGTCAAGGGATTATACTTTCCAATAAATTAAGAAATACTTAGCAGACAAACATATTAATAAGGGATTTAAACAATTTGTGGTGGTGACACTATAAATATTTGGTACTATTCAATTTAAATTTGTAAAAGTTTTTCTTTCGAAGTTAGTGATACGAAGTGAAAAAGAACATACCCACGAAAAAAATGTTAAAAAGCTTAACAGGCAAATAATTAGTGCTAGTGTCAAGCGCAAAGCAGCTGATGATATTTGTGAAAAACCTTCCAAAATTATTCATTCCGCCATAAAAGAAAACAATAATCAATTAGATACTATGACAGTAAAAGACATGTATAGCCTACGAAATACTCTGTACAATAACAGACGAAAAGTATTGCTACCTTTACCAAAAAATAAGGCAGAAGTAATAAAATGGTAAAAACAAATGTCTATTAAAACTTTAAAGAAAGAAAATTTTTTACTTGCAACGGATGAAGACAAAGAAATTGTTATATTTTCTTGTAAAACTAAATTCACTGTTTTATGTGAAAGTGAAAATATTTATGTCGATGGTACATTTAATTATTGCCCACAACATTTTTTGCAAATGTTTACATTGCATGTATTCCAAAATGGACATTACATACCACTAGTATTTTGTTTATTGCTAAACAAAAAGGAGTGTTCCTATAAAAATATTTTTATATTTTAAAGGATGAGTGCGAAAAGTTAAATTTACATCTCAGTCCAAAAGTTAGTACAGCTGATTTTGAAATAGCAATCCACAACAGCATAAAAACGGTGTTCATGAATTCCCAAATTAAAGGTTGTAGGTTTCATTTGGGGCAAGCCTGGTTTAGAAAAATTCAGAATCTAGGCCTTATCTCACATTACCGAGATGAAAGTAGTGAAATTGGACAATGGTTGCGGTATATATTTGGTTTGCCTTTTTTCAATCCGAGAGAAGTAGGCAATTGTTTTGCCTTTGACTTTGCAGAAATACAACCAGAAGATGAACGTCTACAGAATTTCTCAGATTATTTAGTTGACAACTACATATCAGAAGATGCCCTTTTTTCTCCTACTTTGTGGGCAGAATTAAGTGACAGCTTGGAAAGAAGCACAAACGCTTGTGAATCTTTTAATGCCAAATTTAATTCAAGTTTTTATAACACAACACGCGCCCATCGCTGTTTCATTTTATTGAAATTTTGAAGCAATTTCAAACTGATTTCTATATAAAAATTCAAAGTTTGGGCGAGCCCTCTAGAGTACGCGATCCAGTGGTGCGGAAAAGAAAAGAGTGCAGTCGAAAAAAAATAAAAGAATATAAAAGAAGTGTTTTAAGCAGATTTAATTTTGTCAAATGTATTTCATATTTTTATAAAAACATGTAATCAGTATTCAGTATGTTTTAATTGTAAATATTTTTGTAATATAACAATATATTTTATACCTAAATTTTGTTCGCTTTTATTTTTTTACACTGTGTTAATTGTCAAATGTGACGTAGGCTATTTTTCTCATAACAATAAATTAAAAAAACTAACATTTACTGATAATTTATTATATTTTATTAATATTATAATCCTTAATCCAATGGGGACGAATTTTGGTATCCTCATTTTGGTACTTGTTCTTTTCGAGGACGAGTTTTGGTACTTTTTTCAGGTGGGAGATTAACTCAGTCCTTGATTTCAATCTTGAGGACGAGTTTTGGTACGTCCGATTTTTGCCCTCAATACCCCGGTGCACTGGAACTCCACTCCAAAATTATAATCCTATTTTGGGTTGCACTTATTAGTTAATCCCTAACTGGAATTCCCCTCAGAAAATTAAAATGTTATTAGAACTACCTGTAAACTCCATTGTAAATATTATTTTACTTCAAATATAATTTTATAAATCAGTATTGTATTAGTTGTTGTGATAATTGTCTATTGCTGATACTGTGTGCCTTTCGAAATTTGTTAACGCTTTTTTTATTTACATGATGGAGTCTATGTTTAGTGAACGGGGAAAACGGTTATTAATTTATAAAGGTTATAAATTTTATATGGGAAGAACAATAAAAAGTGGTGAAACTGTGTGGCGATGTATTAAAAAAGGCTGCAAATCCCAACTATATACTATAGGAGATATAGAACAGCCAAATTTCTCTCGAATTAGTGACTGTGATCATGACCACGAGAGTGTATCTGGGTTAGTGTTAAATCGGCAGAAGATATCTAATTCAGTTAAAAGGAAGGCTAATCATGATATATCTGAAAGACCTACCAAAATAATCCATCGCGAAATATCTGAAAATATTGGTACAATAGATACTCTTACTGTTAAAGATATAAACTATATTCGGGATAACTATAATCGAGAAAAATTGAAAACTGTCCCGAAATTACCCCGAAATATTCAAGAAGTGCATGCCTTTGTAAATAATTGTGTTATAAAAACAGTTAAATCTGAAGATTTTCTTTTTATTAATGATAATATAAATAATATAATAGTGTTTTCATGTGAAACAAATATCAAACTGATGACAGAATCCAGTGTATTTTTTATGGATGGAACATTTAATTATTGTTGTAAATATTTCTGCCAGTTATTTACTATTCACACATATGTAAAGGACACCTATGTGCCAACAGCTTTCTGTCTCTTACCAAATAAAAATAAGAGTACATATGAAAAGCTTATTCAATTATTGGATGAAAAAATCCAGTCATGGCGGCCAGAAAAAATTGTGGTAGATTTTGAAGTGGCGATACATTCGGCGATTAATGAAGTATTTCCGGATGCAGAGATAATCGGTTGTAGATTTCATCTTGCTCAAGCATGGTAGGTTATTAACTTATTCATATACATATATGTATAATTGTAATTATAATATGTCACAACATCCTATCCTATCCTACTAATATTATATAGGCGAAAGTTTGTTTGGATGGATGTATGGATGTTTGTTCCTCTTTCACGCAAAAACTACTAAACGGATTTTAATGAAACTTTACAGTAATGTAGCTTATAGATCAGAATAACATATAGGCTATAATTTATAAAGATATTGTGTGAATTGTCCAAAATATAACGATAAATGTCATTTAAGTCTGAAAAAATTACTGTATTTCTTATGTTGACAATATTGTTACGTTATTACAGTGCGAATGTAACATCTCAATATTGTCAGACTGTTATATTTTTCAAATACGACCCAAAAATTATGTATGTTATAATTTTAATGTCATAATGTTAGTTCTTTTCACGCTAATATAAGCTACTCGAAATACTAATACTGCGCACACGAAGTCGCGGGCACCAGTTATTGATACATAAAGACCTTGCTTTTATTCGAATTACACGCAGACGAAGTCGCGGGCAAAAGCTAGTGTTACATAACAATAATATCTTTTAGGTGGCGAAAGATTCAGCAAGTTGGGCTGTCTGGAGAATATAAAAATAATTCTGAAATTGGCAAGTGGTTGAAACATTTATTTGGCCTCACATTTTTACCAGCAGACAATGTGAATGATGTGTACTGCTTCAATTTTATAGCAGATATGCCTCAAGACAATCGGGTTTTGAGATTCAGCGATTACTTGGTAGAAACGTACATAGATACTAACTCTCTGTTTCTGACTTAAACCGGACAACAAATTCTTGCGAATCGTATCATTCCAAGTTTAATAAAATGTGTAATTCTCCCCATCCTAATATTCACACTTTTTTGAAAGTACTTGAAGAGCTCCAGAAAGATACGTATATTAAAATAAATAGTGCAAAATTTAATGAAAAAAGAACAATTAGAAAGGAGGTCTTACATAATTTTAATTTTATAAATAATAAGGTTTTACAATTAAAAGAAAATGCAATTAGTTTATACGAATTCGTAATAGCTGTTTCTTACAAATTTTCAAAATTTAATTAAAAAATAGTTTTATAATTAAATTATGGTTTTATTTGTCCTTATCTAAGCGCAATTATATTTTCTGGTTTTAAAAATATAATTTTATTCGGTGGGGAATTCCAGTGTGGGATTAGTACAGTATTCAGGTAGCAAAATTTTTGGTGTGGAGTTCCAGTGAGGTATTAACGATTAGGTAAATTCGGTGTGGAGTTCCAGTGCGCCCCAATACCCCATGACCGGATTGCGGCTGGCAACAGGTAGGCCAATAAAGATTAGGGTAATGACACCCTGTGGTAATGACGGTTTATAATCCTTAAAATACCTGATTGGCAAAATTTCCCAAAATGCAAATCAAGGATTTCTTCTGAGAAATTTAATAAACGCTTTAGTAAAGGTTATATGCGCTGTGTTTTTTATTGCTAATATCCAACTGATTTTGCCTACACTCTAATAGGGGTATCAATCGGTACTAGCAAAATTTAATAAGAGAACGTTAATGTCTATATTAATAATTTAATTAGGACAAATAGTTGAGTGGGAATATTGGGGTAATGGACAAAATATTACAGAAATTTACCAATAATGTTCATTGAAAAATGGGCCGGTAATAAGTAAATACTTAAATTTTGTAAAATTCCCAAGGTAATTAACTATATTGCTACAGATGTGTCTTTCAAACAAAATAATAATTTTTGACGATTTTCAAATTGATACAACATTTACAAATTTAATGATTATATGTACGTGTATTTGATTTTTTTGTAGTAAATGTTCTCAAGATGAATATGAATATAAAAGTGAAACTTTGAAATTTACGTTACAACAATTCCAATAAATACGTACGATTTACTGATGGGGTATTGTTTACTCGTGTATGTGTTTCCTTTTTGTCTTTGAAACTTTGTAAACAGTATTTATTGAGTTTGCACGATATATAATTCGTTTTTGTATTTTAACTTCCTAAGAATTTGGTTTATTTTTTTTGTCTATTTGTAATTACAACTGTTTTTATTGTATAATGTAAAGAATATTCATATTTAGAATTTTTGTAAGCTACCTATTCGCCATTTAATGGATTTACCTTAACTTCTTTTTGTCTTTGAATGGTTCAGTAGTGTAGCTCTAAGCTAGGCGCCAGGCATTGACATAAAATTTTTCTTTGTATTTTTTTAATAAAAACATTTATTATTATTATTATTATTATCTTTACTTCGCTACGCAAAACCTCAAATATGTCAATTCTGCAGAGGATAGAAGCACATAAAGTATGTAAAGACAGTAATTCAAGGTCTGTTATAGTTTAGTATATTTAACTTATTTCGAGAATTGTCTTCTCCATTTCAACAAACATTTGAAAATTGCCTTGCATATTTAAACTTAAGTAAATACATCCTTAATGTAGGGGTTAATTGCCCTTAATCTACCTGATGGCTATACCGCCGCAATCCGGTTGTCGTTTCATTTCTACCTGTTTCTTGGGAGCTACGAGTGATGAATTATCGCAGCAATCCGGTTCAGCCCAGTGGTTCTTTCCAATGTGGTCGTAGGAAAAATATTTTTTTATGATTTATTGTTTATTTATTATATATTTGTTATTTTAACGTTTCTTACATATAATTAAAATTTTTACACTATTTATTCCAATGTGTTCTCTTCTTGTGCAATATTTTAAATATGTCTGGCAACTACAGCATTGAGGGTAGTGCCATATCTTGTAGTTTCTTCATCTTTTAAATTTATTATACATAATAATAATTTTTTTTCAACCATTTGTTCTATGGTGTAATTGGTTAAAACGCAAAGGCTGTGATCATTATGAGTTCAACAAGATCATCAAAAAGTCTAGCAGAGAAAATGTTCACCATTAACAAAATTAATTGGGTTTATTAATAGCTTTAAGCCCTAGATATCTCCTGGAGAGAATAGCATATGTCCAACCCTTTTATGACAGAGCATTGATATCCTAATCCCTCACCTATTAAAAATATTCAAGATGAGTTTCATCTTGGGATATATTCCAATACAATGGAAAAATGTTTAGATCCGCCTTACTCCTAAGAATGGTAACGTTCTCAAGAGGAACCAAATTCATATAGACCTATAAGCCTTACGTGATATAGCTGAAAATCATATAAGAAATGAATATCTATCAAAGATACCACTTTACGAGAAACAATTTGCTTATCAACCTGGTAAACTCACTATTCTGATTTCATTCACCAACCGTAGAAAATCAATAATTCAATGTTATAAATCATGGAACACATGGTTATACATGGTACACAGACGGGTCTAAGCCAGAAGTAAGTTCGAAAACAGGAATTTACAGCAGTGACGGAAACGTAAATATTTCTGTCTAACTGTGTACCACTAGTTTGTCTATCTTTGTCAAACTAGTTTGGGTGCCAAGTTACTATATGTTACCAACGTTCTGAAGTGGGTGACTACTTCTAGGCTCTAGTACGACCGGTTACTATATGTAAGACGGTTTCCATCTAAAATAAAAAATTATTTATTTCAATCTTTTTACTGCTTATTTTTTTTCTTGTATTATATTTTAATTTAAAAAAAATAAAATCATTTCTAAAAATATTTTTGAAGTAAAACTCTTCAGGCACGCTTAAGTTGGGGAGAGGGCTGGTAAATGCGTGACAAGAGCGTTATGAAAAGTGTGACGGGCAAAGCGAAAGGATGTTGAGTTGAGGGTAATATAGAAAATAGAAAACCGCTAATACATTTAAATATTTGTATAGGAAAAAAACGATACTTAGCACAATAGCAAAGATATACGAAAGAGTTCTTGAACAAAGGCTAAATGCAGAAATTGAAAATCAGCTAGAAAAAATGGGTTTAGGAAAGGCAGAGGTATACAAGACCACATATTTACACTCAAACAACTAGAAAAGCATATCAACAACATATATATGGTCTTTATCGATATAGAAAAGGCATTCGACAGCATTCCACGAAAAATAGGAATAAGTCGGAAATTACAGAAGGGAATAAAAAGTTTCTACATTCAAACAAGAAATTACGTAAGAACAGGAAACCTAGAATCAGAGGAATTTGTAACCAAAGACGGATTAAGAGAGGGAGGAGTATTAAGCATTACCTATACTAGACGATGTAATAAAAGAAACAAAAGAAAACACAGATACAGGATACAGAAACATGAAACTAATAGAAATAACAGAAGGTTCATCTGCTGACGATTTAGTTATATAGGTACGCCAAAAATTAGAAAGATCTATAAACCAATCTAGATATATGGAAAGAATTCCTACAACAAAGAAACCTAACAATAAATGTAAATAAGTCCAAAGTAATGGTTATTGGAAGGAATAATATAAATATATTACTAAAACTAAATGGAAATAATATAGAGCAAGCAGATGCGTTTAAGTATTTAGGAGTAAATATACACAAAAATGGTTACGACGGCAGAAATAAATGATAGACTTAAAAACACGACCAAATTATACTATGAAATGGACAACACATTTATAAGAAACAAAAAGATCTCAAGAAAAACCAAAATAACTGTATACAACACGGTCTTCAAACCAACTTTAACCTTTGGTAGTAAAAGCTGGATACTTAAAGGAGAAAGGAAGAGCAAGATTCAAGCACTGGAAATGAGAAATTTGAGAGCAGTAAAGGATGTAAAGAAAGAGACAAAATTAAAAATGATTTAATAAGAGAAGAATTAAACGTGAAACCGATTTTAACAAGGATTGGAAGACAACAGCTGAAGTGGTTGTTTGGAAATGTTGTGCGAATGAAGGAAGGAAGACAAACTAAAAGCGTATGGCAAGCAAGATTGATACAGAAAAAAACGAGAAGTAAGGTACTTACGCCTAATAAGGCCCAGTTCTTAAGATGGCCCACTTTCAATATTTTGTACGTCTAAAAGTTCAAATGAATTTAAATTTTGCGCCCATGTTCGGTTAGTGCCATAGACAAAATTGCAACTTCATAAATAAGGAAGACAGTCGTCATTTTTGCAGTGGTTGCCAGTTTTTTAGTGTCGGTGCAAAGGGCTAACGATTTATAACTTTCTAATTTAAACCTTTTTAGTATTTTCTTAAGAAAACAAGAAGCTTTCGTGTTTTTTTTAAATACTTGGGTTTATGGGCACTTGACTCAACGTAAGAGTTGTTTATATTATTAGTTAATTTTCATTTATAAAAAGTAGTTCTTGTGGCGGGGTAAATTACCCTATAAAGGACCATCACATCCTATGATGGCTTGGGCCAGTCGAAGATATGAGACAATTCAGATTTTTTTAAAAAAATATTTGGTCTTTAAATAAACATGTTTTTTCTAAAAGTGAATATTAGAATAACGCCACAACATTGTTATTTGTTGCGTCTATTTAGAGGTTTTTGTTTAGTAGGTAAATTAAGATGGCCCACCGTCCAATTTGTGACCAAAAAAACTTTTGTATCAGACTGATTACCTAAGAATATCATATAATATTAGGTCAAGTTTTACATAAATACTTATTTTTTGTTTTCATAGGGTTTATTGATTACATAATTAATATCGGGCTATGATAGGTGCCTATGTTCCTAAAAAAGCCCACTTTAGAGGTTTTAAAAAACAATTATTATCTTAACGAATTGTTTCCAAACATGTTGATTTGTATGATTACTTTATTCACAAATAAGTGAACTATGTTGTGATAAAGGCAGTTTTCACAAATTTATATTTCTTTTCCAGCTATTAAAATTTAGCAAAAAGTGGGCATGTACCTTAGACCTAGAAAAACTTGAAACGACGTAGTGGCAGCATGTTTAAAAAATAAAGGCACAGAAGAAAGAAACAAATGGACAAAATTTGTATAGGTACTCGTGAAATTTGTTTACAGCTGAAATTATTTATTTGAAAGTTTTGTAAACCTTTGTCGTTTGGATTTTGTTTTTTTTTTATTCAATTTTTAATTTTTTTAATTATGAATTTTCTGTATAAATTACTATTAAATTATTAAATGTAGTTCAATGATCCTTTTAATACTTTTAATAGTTTATTTTAACATCAAAGAAGAACAACTTGGTTCAACAAACTAATACATCAAATATACAAAAGGCAAAGACATTCTAATTAATATTTATGACATCTGACATTACTATAAACACTACGCATAATCTAGATTACTTTAACACTTTCCCTTGTTTGTAATGTCGAAATTTAAACTTTATAAAAGTCCCATTTTTGAACACAAAACACTGAAACGTGGTGCTGGCAATGGTTTGGTCATTATATCTGCAGCTTGATCTTCTGAGGGAACTTGCTCTACTCCAATTCTTCCTTCTGTGACATGTTCTCTAATAAAGAAATGTTTTCTCTGAATATGCTTTGTTCTACGGTGATTTTCTGGATTTTCAGCTAATCTAACAGCTGCTGCATTATCAATTTGTAAAATAGGAATTTCTTTTAACTCACTCATTTGACTTAATAAACGACTCAACCATATTATTTCTTTCGATGCTTCACTGGCTGCAACTACTTCTGCTTCAGTTGTAGAGTCTGTAACTGATCCTTGACGTTGACTCAGCCATGAAACTGCTGCTCCCGCGTAAGATACCAAAACTCTCGTTGTTGATCTGCCCGTCTGAGCAAATCCACCAAAATCAGCATCTGAATAACAAGTTAGAACACCCTTTTCTGCATCATGTCGATACACCAGCCCGAAATCTGTGGTACCTGAAATATATCTAAAAACTCGTTTAAGTCTACCAATATCTGTAGAAGTAGGATTTTCTAATGATCTTGATAGAACTCCAACAGCAAATGCCAAATCAGGTCTAGAACCCAACATCAAATACATCAACGATCCAACTGCCTGTCTGTAAGGATAATTTTGCTCCCCTTCTGCTGCTTTCCCTGGTTCGGAATTTAATATTGGTGTTTTAACTGGCTTGCAACCAATAAAATTAAAATTTTCTAGTATTCTTTGAGCATAAGATTTTTGGCAAACTTTAATATCTCCATTTGGCTGTTTATCTATTTCTAGGCCAAGAAAATATTTTGCATCATCTGATACAATTTTAAACTCAGTCTTTAACTTATTTAAAAATTCTTCAAGCTCTGTATGACTTGTAGATGCTATAATACCATCATCTACATACAAAACAAGGATTGTTTTAACACCATTTTCTTCTCTTATAAACATACAAGGGTCTTCTTCACTGACTTTAAATTTTAATGATTTTAAAAACGTACCAATTCGCCTATTCCAACACCGAGGTGCCTGCTTGAGTCCATAGAGACTTCTTGAAAGTTTCCAAACTCTACCTGAGCTATCATCATAGCCTTCTGGCTGCTGCATAAAAATGGTTTCATCTAGCTTACCATATAGGAATGCGGTTGATACATCAAATTGAACTAAATGCATCTTTGTTGTTGCAGCAACTCCAAGTAACAGACGAATGGTTTGTAGCTTAGCAACTGGACTAAAAGTATTTGTATAATCAATACCTTTCTGTTGATCATAGCCTTTTGCTACAACTCTTGCCTTATATTTAGAAATTGAACCATTTTGATTTAACTTCAAGCGATAAACCCACTTGCAAGGGATAACTTTTGCACCTTGTGGTTTCTCAACCAATTCAAATGTATGATTTTCTTGTAGAGAAGCCATTTCATTATCCATAGCTCTTTGCCAGGATATATTATCTAAACTCTGAATAGCTTCTTGATACGTATTAGGTTCTTCTTCTGTTGTCATCGTACAAATAAAATCATCGTAATATTTTGATGGTTTGATTTTATCTTTGTCTCTAAGCTTTCTTTCACTTTCTCTTTCATTACTTTCATTTTCTAAATTTTCTTCATTTTCTGATTGATATTTACTTTCATCATTTTCATTCAACGAATTCTCATCATCTGAATCTAATTCATTCTTTGTGTCTATATTATCTGGAATTTCTGCAGATGAATTTTTATCAAAAAATATTTTAATCTTACTTTCACAGTCCTTAGGATTTTCTTGAAAAACAACATCTCTGGACAATACAATACGTTTTTGATTAGGAATGTAAATCCGATATCTTTCATCTCCATCATATCCAACAAGAAAACCTTTTTGTGCCTTTTTGTCCATTTTACTTCTTCTTTGTTTTGGAATATGCACAAAACATTCTGAGCTTATAATACGTAAATGATTAATTCTTGGTTTTTTCCCAAACCAAAGTTCATATGGACTTGCTCCAACCACTGATGATTTTCCAGTCCGATTTAGAATGTATACTGCGGTGGTAACTAGTTCTGCCCAAATTGACTGTGGAAATTGTACACTATCATTTGAGTACATAAATGTTCTAGCCATCTCTACTATTGTACGATTCTCACGTTCACTACCGCCATTTTGTTCAGGAGTGTAGGGTGCAGTTAACCTCTGAGTAATGCCCCTATCATTTAAAATTTTTCGAACTACATCATTATCAAATTCTCCACCATTATCACTGAGAATTTCTTTTATGTTGTGTTCCTGTTTTTCTGCATGAACCAACATCTGTTCTAAGACTATTTTAACCTCTGATTTCTCTTTTATAACAAAACTATATCGATATTTTGTGTAGTGATCTTTGAATACAACTAAATAACGCTTTTTCTGGAAAGACTCATGAAAAGGACCGCATACATCAGTAGAAATCAATTCACCAGGCTTTGAAACTTTTCTTCTTGTTCCAAATGATAAACGATGTGCCTTACCATAAATACATGGTTCACAAAGCTTGTTATTTAACTTAACTGTAATATCGAATTCAGACTTTAACTTTTCTTTTACGTAACGTCTATCTTGGTGGCCCCATCTCTCGTGATAGAGTTGAAGTAAGTTACTTGATTCTACAAAATTTACTGAAGGACCATAAGAACTGCCATTGAAACTAACAGTCTGAATGTTTGCTTTGTATAACGTACCATTTCTTTTACGAGTTCCTTGTATTACAGGTTTACCATTGACTACAAATGAGCATGATGTTACATTTGATTCAAACTTACTGTTCTGATGTTTATCATGAGCTGCTAATGGCGAAAACAAATTTCTAGCTATTTTTGGTACTAGCCAAACATCTCTAAGCTGTAAACGATGATTCTGACCATCTACATTGGAATTAATTTCAATATTTCCACTTCCAACTGCACTTAAGCGTTCATCTCCAGCAGCTTTAATACTATGTGGATTTTTAAATTTACTAAATGAACAAAACCAATCTGAACGATTTGTTACATGTCTAGTGGCTCCATTATCTATCCACCAATCATCCACATCTGTTTCAGCAGCTAAAACTGAATTATGAATAGAAACTAAAGCTAATGTATTTACTGAATTGCCCTGAGCACTACTGTTAGCAACATTCTTAGCTGGACGACCATCTGCAATCCACTTTCTACATTGACGTACCCAATGACCTTGTTTGTGACAATAATTACAATTATTATCTGATTTGTTTGTCTCTGAATTATAGTTTTTAGATTTCTTAAAATTACTCTTTTTTCGATTCGATTTCGTAAACAAAGCTTCTTGATCTTTACACTCACTACTGTTTTGCTGAGTTGAACTCTTATTTCTTTCATACACTGTAAGCTGCATACATAACTCATCAAATGTTCTAGTTTCATCTTTTGAAAATAACATCCAGCTCGACTTAAAATTCTCAAAACTACTTGGTAAAACATGCAAGACTTTACATACTAATATTAAATCTGGTAATGTATTTTCATTTTTGGTCTTCAAACCATTATTTAATTCATTCCAAAGAGTTCGTAACTTAGCAATGTGTGTCGAAACATCTTCATTTGACGACCAAGTAAAGGCAAAGAAATCAGCACAAACCTTGAAGAGCTGATCCTGCGACGTTGCTTCAAAATGACTTCTTAAAGCTTCCCAAGCTTCTTGAGCAGTTACTTTATCCATAATTTTCTGATATACTGCATCAGAAACTGTACTTGTAATCATTGACTTCGCATAACTATTAGCTTTTCTATAAAGTTCTGAATTAGTTTTATACTCTTTTGTCTCGTCTTTAGAAGCACCATTTTGTAGTGGAACTGGTTTTACTAATTTACCATCTATTACATCTAAAGCTCCTTCATAATAATCTAATAAATCTCGAATTTTTCGTTTCCAAACTGGCCAATCTATCTCACCAGTTAGCGGTTTAATATGCCTTGCTAATTCCATGACTTAGCAACACTTCACATTTACCGGCAAATAAAAAATATTAATCTTCTAGTGCGAACACGAAAACGACTGGGCCCATAACCTATTAAATGTAGTTCAATGATCCTTTTAATACTTTTAATAGTTTATTTTAACATCAAAGAAGAACAACTTGGTTCAACAAACTAATACATCAAATATACAAAAGGCAAAGACATTCTAATTAATATTTATGACATCTGACATTAGTATAAACACTACGCATAATCTAGATTACTTTAACATAAATTACTGTAATAATTTTATTATAATTCGCATCATGGAACTATACTATAGCGCCACAATGTATATAAAAAATTGGCCACTAGTAAAAAAAAACTGTTTTGTAATTCATATCGTCTTGATACTGTAGGTGTTATTAGAGTTAAGTCTGCTGACCCCTCTGTTTCTGTAGTGTAAATAAACAAACTCTACTAATTTATTCAAGGTTACGCAATTCACAAATCTTGTTTTCACTATTTATGCTTGGTTAATCTCTTTCTTTACCAAAACGTTATTTAATTTTTAGAGTAAATAAGTTTATTAGGGCATTTTTAAGATCTATTTACACAATTTCAAATTTCTATGTATTTTATAGGTTTTTGTCATAAATTTTAATAGATAATTTTTGTCTGGGACCTTATGCTTTCTAGGCAGACCCTCAAAACTATCTACTAATTATAGGTATTCTATTTACTTAAAAATATTAGTTATTATATTAATAATATTCTTTTTCTTATTTTTAATAAGCTGTTGCAGCATCTTGTATGAAGTTTATTGCCAGCTGATGTCCCTCCATCTCATTGGTAGTTTTCCTGGGAGGCTCTTTTCTCTTTTTCTCCTTCCACTACTTTCCCTCATCTGTTTTCATTTATTCTTTGTGTATGATTGTGCCACTGTATTTTCATATGTTTTTCTCATCTCACTTGCACTCCACATTTGCTTTTTTACGTCTGTTTCTGGCTGGATGTTATCTTGTCTTGTCTATTATAGTTCGCAGCATGTTAATCTCATCAACTCTTGGCATAGGTTTGGTCTTTGTTGTTTCTCCTTGAGCGTCTATTCCGTATGTTATGATTAGCTTGACACATGTTATATGTATTTTCTTAAATTTGTTTGACCATGTCGTCTTTTTAGGCTGCCTGCCACTATCGCTGTTTTATTAATTAGATTTCTTAAATATTTTATGTAGTTTTTGACATGTATTAATTGTACTATATTTCGTTTGTTTCCAATGAGATTGATATATTAAGTGTCCAACTTATTTAGTAGAATTTTTGCAGCTAGCTGTTTTTGTAGATCGTCCTTAGTTTCCACTATTAGTTCTGCATCATTAGGGAACCACACCGTACTAATTCTCTTATTACTTATTCTTAATCCCAATACTGAAGCATTCACTTCGTCTGTTATTTGGTCTATAGTTGAAAAAAAAAATGAACTAAGTGTGTCTTCACATCTGATACACTCAGGAGTAAAAATATATTCTGTGGTATCCTGGTATCCACTTTTCGTCAAGTTTTGTGTGTTAAAACAGTGGATAGCTTTCTGGTGGTATGCTTTTTGTTTATAATATTTCGATAATATTACCTAATCCGACCTTATCGAATATCTTGGTTAAGTCAACAAAACATATTTATGCAGGTTTGTTACTTCCTAATGACTTTCCCGTAATCTGTTTCACAATAAAAATAGGGTCTCTTGCCGTTCTTTGTTATTGTTCTTCTTTGTTTGTGTTTTATAAAACTCGTAAATTGTCGTGTTTAGGAGAGTTATTTCCGTATAGTTTGAGGGTTTGTGTTTTGACCTTTCATAAATATGGGTATTATTGTGCTGTTGTGTCGTCGGGACTACTTTTCCTAAAGTTATTATCTTATTTTAGTATCAAATAGTACTCTAAGTTTAATAGCGAGCTCCGTTCCTTCGTATTAAAAAAAAAACTGTTCTATAAACCATCATTACCTGGGCCTTCCTGTTCGGCTAATTTTTGTTTCAAGTATTTCTATTTCGTCGGAATCGTATAAAATTCTGTTATTATACCCCTGTTTAAGTAACACCCCTTGTGCTAACATATTTATTTACGGGTTTATTTCTATTTTTAAGCAGTTTTTAGGCATTTCTTTAAGCTCCATGTATGTCATAGTCAATTCTATGTCACTGGTAAACTTGATCCAATATTCTCTTTTAATGGTCTTTAGTTGAGTTTACTTCGATTCTGATTTGTATATATTTGGAATCATAATGAAAGTTATGAAAAGAACAGGATATAGAATGGGAAAAAAGGAAATACAGACAATATGCTATGCCGACGACGCCATAATAATAGCCGAAAATAAAGAGTACCTAGTTGTGGACTAGCTCCAAGCTAGACTGCGCCAGACCTACATTGCGTTAAACGCAGTGGCTATTTGTACGTTCGACGTACGTCAACCTATTTATACGTCGGACGTAGGTCTTTCAATTTGTACGTCCGAAGACGGATGGCAATCTATTCTTACGTCTAAATATTATATATTATGACATTTATTAAGTAAGGTTTTATATTTTATTGTCAAATGTGATTGTTGTGACATGCAATAAATACAGTTGGTTTGTTTCTGATGAACAATTAGCAAAGAGATCACTAAATGGTATATAGTCCATTTCACCGATTTTGGCCGATGACAGAAATCATACTCGAAGTAAATTTAGAGTTACATCTCTCTCAGATACAAACAAGTTAGAAATTTAAATGAGGACGTTTGTTTTTTAATACAACACTCACGTAACTGCATCTTGTTTCACCGGTAGATAAAAAGTATTCAATACGGAAGTCTTGACTTAATTCACATTCCTGGTAACCGTCATGTACGGCTCGTTGTAGAAGGGTTGAATTTAATAATTATTAATGTGATATTTTTGTAGATGTCAAACCACACTGATAGTTTCAGAAACTTACGACCTAATTTAGAAAAAAAACTCTCCGCCATTGGTAACTTGGATGACAGTTTAATCTTATTTCAGTGGTTTCTAATATCAAATCGGCCAAAAACAATGAAATGGACTATAACAATAAATAGGAGTTACTAGTTGCTCTTAGTTCAATAAACCTTACCTCCGCAGTTTTAGATGATAATGTAACTGTTGCAAGACTACAGAAATATTTTAGGTGTAGTTCAAACGAAAATATGCTTTGATTTATTAAACACATAAAATGTAACTATACCTGGATTTGCATTCACTTGGCATTGACGTCATTTGACGTAGGTATATGCAAGTAGACCAATACGCGGTAAGTCTTTCTAAGTTAAACCTGGCAACTACGCTTCATTCCTACCGCGTATTGGTTCTACTTGCATATACGTCAAATGACGTCAATGCCAAGTGAATGCAAATCCAGGTATAGGGCCCTTTGTTAGAAATGCTAACTTAGAGTCCAAATTGGCTATCTTTATGCAAAAAAACTGTGATTAGGCCTAGAATGTACAATGTAGAAATTGGACATTCTCAATGAATCACCCTGTATATACGCTTGTATACATTTAGTTATATATTTTTACAGTTATTGTGTTTGATTCATTTTTAAATCTACTGTTCTTATGGATCGTTTTGGTGATCGTATTAATGTAAAAAAACTACAAATTTGTATTTTCATATTTAACTGTGGAAAAAAATGTAGAAAGCATAAAAAGCATGAAAATACACGAAAAACTGAAATAATCATAAAAAATGTCGTAAAAACTATAAAACTCTTTAAAATATAATATTATATTATATTATCATGAATTACCAGAAAATAGAGTAGAAGTGATCAACGAGAAGCTTTATTACTCATTATTACATGCAGAGTAGAAGCATAGCTTCTGTCGGCCAGTGACACTGTGAAATTTTTGTAGGCATCTATTGGAATATTGTTTAAATATCTATATTTTCCGTGCATTCATCCTGTTCTCTGGTGTGTTGTGGTGGATCCAGGTTTTAACAGCGGTAAAACTCTGAAAGGAAGTCAACTCTATTGAGCTAGTTAGAGGATTTAAGCCCTATATTGGGATTTTCAACAGTTACAAATCAAGAAAAAAAATTAGGACATTTAGTGAAAATGAAATAGTCGAAAAAAGCAAAATTAAACAACGTTCATAATACCGAAGCCAATTTCAATCACAAATTTTGAAAAAAGAAAAAGTTATGCCAAAGCAAGTAAAACAAAATCAAATGAACTAGTTCTCTGTAATAATGATGCTAATAAAAAATAAAGAAAATCAAATAAATTACAAATAAATGTGATCCCAAAGGTACAGTACTGACTTGAGCTCACTAACCCATTTGTAAACCAGAAAACAAAGTAAACAAAATATATAGTTCACGCAGATGAATAAAAAAATTCATATTACTCTAAATTTCAAGTTCCTTTAATGATATTTTTTTTCTTATTAGTCTATTTCCACGGTGAATTTTAAATTCATTGATATAACTCTATAAACCTTTGACATCTAGGCGCAGTTAATATCTTATATATTTAAACAAGCAATTCTTACTTAATTAAGTACGATGACGCCACCGAAAGGTGGCGCATTTAGTATCTCTATATATAAAAGAAGAAGTTTCCACTGATTGAGGTATAGTCGCTCACATAGCCGTAACCGCTGATGGTAAAAACGTGAAATTTGGACAGATAATAATTTTCGTAATGTGAACACTCAGAAGGGATTTTTAAGAAATTTTAACTCAGAAGTGGTGAAATAGGGGGTTAAAAGTTTGTATGGATTTTTAAAAAAACTGAAATTTAATTTTTACGAACACGTGTTTTATGGTTTATTAGAATCGAAGGATGCAAATAAGTAGTTGAAACTTTGTATGAACAATATTTAAAAATTAATCCGTTTTTTATAAAAAATATTATGCGGACTCCTATAACTAGAATGTTAAAAATTGTAAAAAAAATGTTGAAAAAACGTTAAAAATCTTAAAAAGTTGTTGAAAATCGTAAAAAATTGTTAAAAATTTTTTTTCTAAATAGTAAAAAAATGTCGAAGTTTATAAAGAAGTCTTGAAAAATGTGAATAATTGTAAGAAATTAAAATATTGAGAAACTATAAGCAAAAATGTCGAAAATTAAAAAAAAAAATTGAAAAAAAAATTAACATTATCACAAAAGTTGTAAATAAAAGAAAAATGTAAAAAATAAAAAAAAGGTGTGGCAGTCAGTGGGACTGCCGGCAGACGTTATACTTCTATGCACTGTTAACTAATAAAACTTAATAACTACAAACACAGGCAAGTAGAAATATTTTTTTTTTAAATTAACTGTATTCAATTAAATAAATACTTAGAAAAATAAGACCAGTTGATGTGTGTCCTTACTTCAAACACGAAAACCAAACAGTAAAACGATCAATGTACAAAAAAAGTGTTTACAAAACCCGATTTGCTTACCGTGGGCTATTACAGATTTTAAAACACTGGAAAACAATGCAAAACATTTTCTAACAACATATAGGTACACACTTTTACAAAATTTTAACGCACTTTTAACTGCACTTTTCAGTAACTTTGCAGGATCAGGTTTTAACTCACACGCATGTCTTCGACTCAAAAGCATAGTGAAGGATATAATGCAACCATGTGACGGTATTTTAGACTACAATACAATACTCATTACTGAATATTATTATTAATATAAAATACTAAACTTAATATGTATACTTACTGGACAGAATTATAAAATAATCTGTCAAACATAATGCGATAAGTCAATGTAATACAATAACAATAATAGCTCAGACTGTTTGTTGTATATCTATCTCTTTTCAATGCAATGAATGTTTAAACGGTATTCAAAGGACTTATAGTGATGACTAATAACATGTATTAAATATTTCATCTTTGTTTTTACCGAACAATATACCTTATATGTGATTCTTACTCACACCATTACATATGTAATGATTTTTCCCATTTAGCTACACACTAATTCATTCCACAGAGTGTGCGAATAGAAGTATAAAATCAACTAAAAAAGAGACAAAAGCGTAAACATTACAAAATACAAGATAATAAAATTAAAAACCTGTAAATAGAAAAAATATGATAAAATCAAGAAAAACAGTAATAAAATTATGGAAATCAATAAAAAAAAGTGAAAAAAATCGAAAAATTAGAAGGAAAAAACATGAAATGAAAAAAAAAACATTGATTGTTAGGTAAGATCAGGGTAAGATGCAGTCCACCGGGTCAGCTAGTATAAATAACCTAGGTACATACTTTACATGGTTACAATAGTTCCCCAAATTATTAATGTCAATCATATGTTTTGTTTATATCATCAAATCAAACACACTTGACTCCAATTTTAAGAGGTACCTATTAGTTGCTGAAATTTATTATAGCAGCTCGTAATGTTTTGTATCATCAAAATTTCAGGTAGAAAGTTGAAGGGGTTTTACTAAACTATTATTTTAAGATATCTCTCACGGGATTTTTAAAATTTTAGAAAGTATACAAACAAGAATATATTAAATGACATTAAGGAGAAATTGAAAAAATGTCCCATCCAGTGATGTCCTTAATGTCATTTAAATATATTCTTGTTTATATACTTTCTAAAATTTTAAAAATCTCATGGTTAAAAAGTTTATTTGGTTTATACAAATTTTTAAGTAGTGTGAGAGACGGCGAGAACCGAAGACGTGATACATTAATAGACAAATTCGGATATATTAAAATAAAATTATTTTATATATTGGATAGTTTAAGAGTTTCTAAGGGATTAGTCCAGCGAAGGTTGGCAGAGGAAGGCTTGACTGGTCATCGTCTTGCAATAAAACCGCGGTTAACTGACGCCATGAAAAAAAAAGCGACTTACCTGGACTGGCAAACATCGCCAAATGATGATTAATGAGTGGAAAAAAACTAGTGTGGCAGTCAGTGGGACTGCCGGCAGAAGTTATACTTCTATGCACGCGCATGGATTCATAAATTTGTATGCGAATGATTTAGCAAAATCATTTTATGATATTTGTGGTAAGCGGCTCCAGTATCGAATTTGCATAAAATTCCTGGAGACGAGGTCCGTCTTAAGCACCAGGTGTTTCGAAGACTATCGCCATTATTATAATCGTATTTAGCGACTCAAAAAACCGCCGAGTACAAAGTGTGCACTGGTTTCGTACAGAATTTACATGAAACCCCAGGAGAAGAGGTAAACACCCTAGGCACCAAGTGCCGCGGAGACTTTCAGCATCATGATATTCGTGTTCAGCGACTCCAAAAACCCCGAGTATATAAATTGAACCCATTTTCAGCAATACTTACCGAGTTGTAAGTTTTCTCTCTATTGTCTGTTCGGAATGTACTTTTCGAATGCAGAAATGCAATTTCCCATTTTTACATTATATAAAATAGCGACAAATTTCCTGATACTCTAACGAATCCAGTGCAAAAAAAGCATTCCGATCCATCTTACGTTACAGAATTCGGAGGTTTTAGTGCTTTATTTCCTCGACTATTCGTAAAAACTCTTTTTATGTAGCCAACAACCTTAAAAGCATAGAGCAGAATATACTGCAACCATGTGGTACACGGTATTTTAGACTACAATACTCATTACTGAATATTATTATTAATATAAAATGCTAAACTTTATATGTATACTTACGTGACAGAATTATAAAATAATCTGTCAAATAATCATGTGTTCCGTCACTATGATATTCATACATTAGTTCAGACTGTTTTTTGTATATCTATCCCTTTTCAATGTACTGAATGTTGAAACGGTATTCAAAGGACTTATAGTTATGACTAATAACATGTGGTAAATATTTCATCTTTGTTTTTACCGACCAATATACCTTATAAGTGTTTCTGTCTCTCTCTTACTCACACCATTACATATGTAATGATTTTTCCCATTTAACTGTACACAAATCTTTTCCACCGAGTGCACGAATAGAAGTATAACTTCAAAAAAGGTGTTATCACTGCTATATCACATGACTATTGTTTTTTTTTTCGTGGATTGGGGATAAGTTATAAACAGCCAGACAAACTTAACAAATTATTGATAAACACAAATAAATAACAATTGCATCAATGGTTTTTGGGCTGTTAGGCCGGCGTCGATTGTCTTGCTGACTTGACGTTTCGCCAACACGAGCGGTTGGCATCTTCAGAAGTTGCTTCCTGGTTGACAGTCTGCGAACTACTGTAGATGCCAACCGCTCGTGTTGGCGAAACGTCAAGTCAGCAAGACAAACGACGCCGGCCTAACAGCCCAAAAACCATTGATACATTAGACAATGGCCGCGAAAGCCTTTCACAGTTTAAATAACAATTTCTTAAAATAATCTACACAATTTTGATACAGTCACAATTATTTAATAACGTCTTTAAAAAACCTCGTTCAACAATTCGCACTTCAATCACTGTCTATCGCCAACTATTACAATTCCTCTTCTCCTTCCAAAGCGGTCCCTTATATATGAAATTTATTCCTTCTAGAAGCGTCTCTAAAATTACATCTAGAACAGAACACTCTCGAATTATTTGGACGTTCCACTAGCTACTCGAATATTCGAAGATTCTTAGAACGACCACTCACTCATACACTCACTGTCTGGGCGACAGGTCCGGACCGGCTCGTGGCAGTATAAACGTTTTTCAACAAATTGTATTATAGGATTGTTTCTCAGATGAATTATCGTTCGAAATTCTGACTGATAAAAGCAACTTCGTCAGGCGACACCCCGGTGAGACATTCCATCCTAAGTCTCGTAAAGAGGTTAAAACGGGCGTTACCGAGTTGGGCCAGTTGACCTGAAATTAAAAAAAGATCCTTTAATCAAATTGAACCAATTTTCAATGTTTGGTGATTAAGTCATAAATATGCTTATAATGAACATCCCTAGATATGTAATTGCACTCAAAGTACGTTTTGCCAATGAAAAGATTTAGTTTACTTGAACAAATCATTGTGTTAACTGTTAACAATAAGCTTCTAATTTAGATTCCGGCAATGGAAACAAAACAAATTTCGAGTGAAACAAGCAAACAATTACTTGTGGTGCAACAGTACAAGTTTAGTGGTGGAAATATTTTAAAAAATAACACAGTTCGTTAAAGATGTTGGTATTAGTAAATAAAACAAGTGTGGTGCAACTGTGTAAATATTCACTGGATCATAGCTATGGAACAAAAGAAAATCTTAAAAGGAAGGAACTGAGGAACAGAATCAAGAGAAATAACCCAGAAGACTTGTCATCAAAAGTAATTCACAAGGAACTTCGAGAATCAAACTCTTCATTAGACAAGATAACAAATATGGATTTAAATTTAATTCATAAAGCACCAAAAAACTTATGACATTAACAGATAAATGCGATAATTTATTTTATGTCATACTAGTTCATTATTGTGTTTTTATTGCTTAGTTACCAACTATCTAATGTCGTACTTTATGCCCGTGCGGGCATAAAGTTCACGTTATGGCCCGCACGGGCATAAAAAGTAATAATTTTTTATTTAACTTATTTTAAAACATCTTCTCTAGACAGAATTTTAGACTTCTTTGCTTTGTAGCCTTTTGAAGTTTGCTTAAAATATTCCATTAACTTATAGTAATTAGCAATGTTAATATTTTTATTTACTATTAAAGTCTTCTTTACCATGGAATATTTGGACCACAAAGAACTCGGAGCAAATGTTTTAGCGAGATCGCCGAAGTATCCAAGCAACACAGTTTCATTAACATCTTTTACGTAGTTTTCTTGCATCCAATTTAATAATTTTTGGTATTCCATATCGTAAACTTCTTTAGACTTTTGTGGCAACAGATTTTCAGTTGCTTCCTTTGCTTTTTTAATAATTTCGTCAGGAATTCCAAAATCTTCGTCCATTTTGACTTCTTACTTTGACACATGTAACAATTATTGCGATTTTATGACATTTACATTCACCTAGCAACGATATTGCCTACTATGAGAAAGTGGCAATGTTATTAATTCAAACCGGATTTTTAAAATACTGATTTGTATTGAGATTGGATTGCAATTACGAACTAGTATGACATAAAAGTTTGTATGTACCAATGGCATAAACAGATGTGTATACCCTCGGGCGACTTACAAACCCTCGGGCCAGAGGCCCTCGGGTTCGACGTCGCCCTCAGGGCATAAACATCTATTTATACCCTTGATACATAAATAACTATTTCGGACCCAAGATGGTAGTTGTCGCTTTCGAAATTGCAATACATATCTAATGTAAAAAATTTATGACAAGAGTTTGAAATACTAGGATATCAAATTCACCTTTACCAGTCTTGGTTTAAAAAAGGTTTAAGTGGCATTTATGAATTCAAAAAGTTCAAAAATTCAGAAATGTTTATTAACAAGTAGCTACAGTAAATTAACATAAGTTTAATGCTTAAATAAATTTTTTGGTCCTCCGTCCAGAAACAATACTATTAATTACTTCAAAATCGTCCGGAAAATGGCATTTTCCGGCCTAGGCCGGCAAAGTAGCTTTTAGATTATCTAAAGAGATGGCGCTATGAGTTTAAATTTTAAGTCATCAAAAATACATAATGAATATTACAAATTTTAATTAAATTTATTTAAAAACTGCGTATAATATACTAAACTTACCTATAACTTTTTCTAAAGATAAGCAGGATTCTAATTTACATTTAATTACTCTTACAACTTGTATTTTAAAATTTGACATTTATGTCAATTTATGAACATCTTTATATAAACATCTAATCTTGTATGTCACAAAGTAAAAAGTTTTTGAACTTGTTGTGTTTGCAACATATGTTAATTAAAACACTAATAACTGCTGAAGCTAAACACGTATATTAAGTATTAAACAAGTTATTACACAATACACAACAACACAACTATAATACAAACATCCAATGTGGCGCTTATATCTATCGGCTCTCTTCTAGTCAGTGGCCTTAGTTCAGGTCAGTGGCGGATTTAAACTTTTGCCGCCTAAGGGCTAGCGACAAATCTCCGCCCCCAAGTTAATTTATGGTTTGATTAAATTATCAGTTTGTAACTTGTAACATTTTTTTTTCAATATATAAATACTATTTTATTTAAGTTGGAGTGGAACTAAATGTTTAATAGTAAAAAAACGAAAAACGTAGTTTGATTTGAGGTAATTAATTCAATTAATTGTTATGCAAATTTTATTAAAATAACATATTGAAAGTAATATGTGATCGGTGATTCACCGACGGTGAAAATCTTTTAATAATACTGTTACTGTATGTACAATTGTACAGAATCAGAATACAAGCAAACCCACTTCTTTAATCAAAAACACTTTCTTCGTGAACTTGAATTTGAAAAGGAGTCAATAACATCATCAAAGTCCAATCTCTTTGTTATGTCAGATTCAATGTTCAGTATTGCCACATCCCTCAAACGTGCCTCAGTCATCGTTGATCTTTCGTAGCTTTTGATCCTCTTCAGGACGGAAAATGATCTTTCCGCTGAACAGTTCGATGCCGGGATTGTTAAAAACAGTTTTAATGCTATATCGACATAAGGATATAAGTCTTGAAGTGCATTATCGTGTAGAGCTTCGTAGAGTCCAATAATTGTCAGTGGGCGTTCTTTTTCTTTCAGTTCTTTCAAAAAGCCAAAAAAATGTAAACATTCTCTAGCAAAATCTTCCGCCGTAGGGAGATCTTTGTGATACAAAGTGCACAGTTTCTTGCTGCATTCTCCAAGTGTTTTCATATTGGAGGCTTCTTCCCCATCATTATTATTGATAAGAAATCCAAACAACGAGTGAAGCTCATCATAAACAGTTTTTCTTCTTTCCATTTCAGAAATCAATGTGTCCAAAATGACGTTGTATGTATTCACTCTAAACTTGTCCCTACCAATCAACGTTACTTCTCCTTCTCTACTTTCATCGGACTGGAGTTTTCGTATCCGCCTTCGTTTTGTTACGTTTTCGTCTTCATATGTAGTCTCTTCTGATTTTACCAGTGCCCCATTTTCATAAATTTCGAATTCAAGTTCTCTTCTGAGACTACGTATGTACTCGGATAAAGATGCATATAATAGTGCTACTCTTGATAAATCGGTTTCACATGCCTGTAGTTTTTTACTTGTTACATTGAACCTGCATAGCAAATCTCCCCATAGAATTGATAAAAAAGCAGTTTCTAATCTGTGTAACTGACGGAGGTAGGTGGATGCTTCACTCCGTGTGGTTGCTTTTTCTGTTTCGTCATTTGATGTAACTGTAAGGGCTTCTATGATTTCATTCCAGTCTTCATTTAATGCCTTGCAAGCGTCATCCCTTGCTGGCCAACGTGTTTTTGACAAAGTTTTAAGGCTTAGGTTGTGTTTTTTATTCAGACAACTTGCAAGTACTTCCCACCTTTTGGTAGAGCACGAAAAGAAATTGTACAGGTTGTTAAGAAGCATGAAAAAGTTACGACTTTCTTCGCAACTACTAGTCGAATGCTCCCCGACTAAATTCAGTGAATGAGCACTGCAAGGAGAATACATTGCTGTTGGTGTTTTTTCTCGAATTCTGGCTTGCAGACCAGTATATTTTCCTGACATATTAGAGGCATTATCATATGCCTGGCCCCTGCAGTTTTCTATATCAATTTCATACTTTTTCAGAACATCCATAACAGCATGGAAGAGCTCCTCTGATTTGTGGCCAACATTTGGTAGAAAGCAGAGAAATCTTTCCACTGGAAGTCCGTTTTCAGGAACGTACCTGATTATTATAGATAACTGGTCAACATGGGAAATGTCAGGTGTAGAATCGATCACTAAAGAAAAATATTTTGCTGCTTTTATTTCAGCTACTACTTCCTCTGTAACTTTTTGACCCATCACTTTAAGGAATTCTTCATATGTGGTGGAGGACAAGTATGAAGTGTGCCCTTGGCCTGGATTTCCATGCTTCGAAATGTGAGCCGCTAGGAAGGGGTCAAATTCTGATATTAGTTCAATACACATAATAAAATTTCCACAATTATGTGTCGACCCAAATTTCTCATAATGCCCTCTCAAAGGTAAACCAGCAGCAGCTAAGGACCTCACAACTGCAACTACTCGTTTCAAAACATTTCTCCAATAACTCTTTTCATCCTCAAGTTGAATCATAATCTGAGAGTCAATTCTTCCGGCCGTTGTCATTCTTCTTTTCATTACTAAGACACAAGATTTGTGGTCTGATGAATTTTCATGGCTTTTTAAGTAGTCGCTTCCGTGTTTCCAGTCATCGAATCCCTCTTTTGCTAGTTTCGAAATTCCTCCAAAAAGTTGACATGGTATACAAAAAAGTTTCCCAGAACTTTCGGAGTACATTAGGTAGGATCTTTTGACTTCCTGTCCATTAATTAAGTTAGTTTTAAATAGAGTTTGAGTTAGGAAGCGATGTTGGCCGCCGATGAATCTTTTGGAACGACTAAAATCTAAGTTTGAAACATCCTGGTTGATACCAGTGCTTAACACTCTATCTCGAGTGTTATCATTTACTGGCCACAGAGCAGGGTCACATACAAAATCTGTCTCTTGATTATCGTTAAGTCCTGTAATATTTGAACTTGTATGGGGGACTGATTTGAGGATCTGCTTAACATTGTCAGATGTAGAGGTACACTCAATTTCAGAGTATTTGAAACAATTGCTCCGTTCTTCTGTTGTTGGTGACGTTGGTGTTGCAGTTTCATGGCTACTCACTGATTCTTCTGAGTTCAAAGAACTGGTACTCGGGCCTAATTCACTCTCGGGAAATTTTGTTTGTGTAGGCAGGTCTGATTCCACGAAATTTTTGCTTTCAGGCAATCCATTTCCAGATTCGGGTTTTTGGAAGAAAGTAAATATTTTACTGGTCTTATTTATTACTTCCTGTTCTCTTTTATTCTTTTGTAATGTTGCTTTTCTGTAAGCAGCACCGCTTAGACGCTTTCTGCCGTCACTCATGATTTTTTCATTGAAATTCCTGAAAAAACGTAATGAAGAAATGAAAATTCAACATTGTTGTAAAATTAAAATATCATCATGGTGGTAAAACGCTAAGTCTTTCTGTTTGATTTTTCAACTCGAAAACTGTATAGGCTAGGGCTAGGAACTTGAAATTTTGCACATTCATTACTGCAATTATTACTGAACTAAAAATTCCACTTGTATTTCCATCCAGGTAAAATGGTAAAATATTATATTGTTAATGTTTTTACTTTCTTTTTTAATGCTGGAAATGTAACAGGCTTACAAGAAATATCTACTAATACGCCCTACTAAAATTACCAAATTAGACTATGCTAATATATTGTCTTTTGTTTACTCACCGTAATGAAGAAAGACGAAAGAAAGTTTGATACATCAATAGCCTACCATCTCACAATAATGTGCAATTAAATGCAAAACGTACGCAATTTAAATACTGTATGCAACTGTACAACTGAACGATAACTTAAAAGGGCTATAAAACTTCACCTGAACCTGAGATCACTGACAACATGAACATTCAACATTCAACAAAACACTGGATACCGTATAATGTCATCACGCCACTTCGCTGATTCGAACGAGTCCATTGCTGTTTTCGGGGGATGGGAGCTTGGTAGAGGCCGTTGAGGGATGATGCGAATCGCATCATGCGATATTGCGTATTATTAGTGGAGGTGGAATGTGGAAAGGTTTGATCATTAACAGTACGTGTGACTGAGTAGTTTCTCTTCTGTTTTGTTTTAACCCTCCACTCTCCTAGTTATGAAGTTTATTTATTGATTTTAACTAAATATTTTTTTAAGTTTCAAACTAAAAAAAACATGCTTCTAAAATTCGCCGCCCTTAAATATCTGCCGCCCTGGGCTGCAGCCCCTACAGCCCTCCCCTAAATCCGCCACTGGTTCAGGTAGCACAAGCAGTCAAGTCTTGAACATAACAGAACTTTTGAAAATATTAAAAATTAGTCGGACCAAAAAATAGTGTGTGTTACACGTCCGGAAAATGTTTTGCAAGTGCTCGTTTTGTTTCGCCTCGGTGCTACGCACCTCGGCTACACAACTTTACTTGCTCTTGCAAAATGTCATTTTCCGTCCTTGTGTCACAAATAACTAATAATATTCAGTATGAACAACTTTTCTAAAACTAACACACCAAGAGATCAACATCCTGACACCTGTTAAAAGGAATGAAATTCAGTAGGATCAACAAGTCATCTTCCTGCTAAAATTTTTCATCCCAAAGACATAAATTTACAAAAAGCCCATTAAACCAGCACCACATAAAAAAAGAAAGGGGAAGGAAAAAGGAAGGATTGGGAAGAAATACGTTGTCCGCACTCACTCACAGAACCTGATCTGGCCCTTATACATCAAGGTTTTAAGTCTAGCCTTAAACCTGCTAACAGATAGCGTTTTCAAATACGTAGGAACTTGGTTGTATAGTAGCGTGATCTGATATGAAAAAGAACGTTCGAAAAGATGTAGGCGATGATTTGGAATATCTAATGTGTTAGGGGGGTTTTTTGGGTCGCTAAATTAAAATTTTACGACGAACATGCCCTCGCAACACCTGGTGCACCGCATGAATGTCAACTAAACCTGATATTTTAGAGACTGACGTCAATGTACTGCAATAACTGTATGGAATTGTTGATTCTAGTTAAAATATGTATGGAGGAAAGGAAGAGAATGAATAGAAAGTCAAAGTTTATGTAATTGATATTTTAAAACTCTTTATTGAACTCAAATCAAATAAAATCCAACCGTTACTTCACCTAACCACATTAATCAATAACTTCGATTTTCTAATAAGCAACTAATATATCAAATTCTTCATCAAGTGACACATCCATAGCCTGCTCATTGTTTTCGTCATCGACTGATGTACTCATACGGGTAACATCTCCCTCATCTGAAGCCTCTGTCTCTGCCTTCCTTTCTCCATCCCCACTTTGTTGGGTCAATGGTCAGCTGGTCTCCGTGCAGCCAAAGTGGGTATGGAGAAAGGAAGGCGACACACTAGTGCCTGTATAAATGGAAGAAAAACCTGCGCCCAAGAATATGATGGAACTGATATTCTCTGGATGCAAAGGAGATTGTAATCTGAACACGTGTAGTTGCAGGAAGCACGGCCTACCTTGCAATCTTGCCTGTAAAATTTGTGAAGGTTCAACTTGCCTCAACACTGAAAGATATTCAGTTGACAACGTTATTGTGGCAGAGACAGAGGCTTTAGACGAGGCAGATGTTACCCGTATGAGTACATCAGTCGATGACGAAAACAATGAACAGACTATGGATGTGCCACTTGATGAAGAATTTGATATTTAGTTGCTTATTAGAAAATCGAAGTTATTGATTAATGTGGTTAGGTGAAGTAACGGTTGGATTTTATTTGATTTGAGTTCAATAATAAGTTTTGAAATATCAATTACATAAACTTTGACTTTCTATTCATTCTCTTCCTTTCCTCCATACATATTTTAACTGGAATCAACAATTCCATACAGTTATTGCAGTACATTGAAGTCAGTCTCTAAAATATCAGGTTTAGTTGACATTCATGCGATGCACCAGGTGTTGGGAGGGCATGTTCGGCGTAAAATTTTAATTTAGCGACCCAAAAACCCCCCTAACAATTTTGGGTTCGTCATTTTCACTTGTGTCTGGAAAAACTTCGGTGATGACGTCCAGAGCCAGGTTAGGGCGCACCAGGTGTCTGTGGGGTGTTCGCCGGTGCCGCCCCAAGAAACCCCCAGTAACGATTGTCGGTTCCTATTTTTCAGTTGTGTCTGGGAAAACCTCGGGGATGACTTTCAGAGCCAGGTTAGGGCGCACCAGGTGTTCGGGGTGTCGTTTTCCACATAAAATTCGAATTCAGCGCACACAAAATGCCCCCATAATGATTTTCTGTTCGTTTTTGTCGCTATTTCCAGGAAAACTCTTGAAGATGAAGTCCGCATCCAGGTTAGGGCGCACCAGGTGTCCGTGGGGTGTTCGCTGAAGCCATATTTGAACTTAGTGACCCAAAAAACCCCGTGGTCTCGATTTTCTCTCCTCGCATGAAGTTTGGGATAGTCCCCCGGAGATGACGTTCGTCGACGTTCCTGAGCTCCAGGTGTTCGGGGGTCAATTTACACATCATAATCGTGATCAGCGACCTCAAAACCCCCTGGTTACCTAACTTGGGCCAATTCTGACTCTTATTTACAAAGTTATTAAATTTGCCAAAAAATCTCTCAAAAAATGCATTTTTTGAAAGCATTTTTGGCTGCAGCAATGCAACTTCCGGTTTGTACTAAGTAGAAAGTAGGTAGGAATGGTATAAATAATTTTTAAAAGCAAATGCAAAAAAACGCATTCCGATCCGTCCTATTCTAAAAGATTTCCTATTAAAATGCTTCATTGCCTCGACTAACATTCCAACACGTGTTCATAAAAAGTCTGTCTTCAGTTCGACCAGTTTCCCAATTTCATAACTCATAATTTTCTTTAAAAAGTCAGACAACACATAGACTGTTTATTTCAGCAATATTAAAAATAATTATAGTTAGATAATAGATATTATAATTCAACAAGATCTTAGATTAAAAGAAATTATATAAAGCAAGCTTAGGCGTATAGGGGTAGGGTAATGATGTTATTATAAATACTAAAAAGGTTTACTTCATCATTTTATCAAATTAAAATTAAATTTCATTGTTTGTTTTTTATTTTACTTTTGTTTATTAAATACTAGCAGGCCCGACGAATTTCGTACCTGATGTCTTTTTCTCATTTTTAGAAATTTTTACGATTTTGTCTCGGTTTTTTATTGTTTTTACCGCTTTTTTTAGTTTTGTCATTTCAATATCTTTTTTCGTTAGTTTCTAGGTTTTTACTATTTTTTTTTTCGTTGGTTTTTGTATTTTATCGATTAGATATATTGGATATTAACTGCGTCACCTTACGGTGGCGTCATAGTACTTAGTTACGTAAGTTTTGTTGGTTAAAATATATGTGATACCAACTAATTTACTTCACCTTATGGTGGCATATTTAATTGGGTAAGAATTGCTCGTTTAAATATTTGAGAAAGCAACTGCGCCATCTGACGGTGACGCGATAGTACTTGGTTTAGAAAGAATTGCGCCTTAAATATAAAGAATATAAACTGCGCTATGTGTCAAAAAACACTAACAACGAACGCTCACACAGAAGTCCTATCGCCATTTGTGCCTTCGGCCAAGCTGTACCCACATTTCGGGGCTACGACCAGCGTCGCCACGTTAGCGAAACCGACTCATTGTGTTTAAGCCGTTCTTTTGCTCCCAAGTACCCAACACTTTTGCTAGCCAAGTGCAATACCTTACTTGGTTATGCCGAACTGATGACGGCTAACGAGCCAGAAACATTCATGTCCGCGGTTACCATTCCTACTCGTAACCCTATGATCCTTTTTGTGTACATGCCCGTTAATTTGCCCCTTTTGTTTGTCATAAGTACGCATACTTGGCACCTTTTTTTGTTTCACATCCTGGGCTTGGAACGGCTTAAACACGACGCTGGTCGTAGCGCCAAAATGTGGGCACAGCTGGCCGAAGGCACAAATGGCGATAGGATTCCTGTGTGAGCGTTCGTTTATATATATATATATATGTTGATCAATTTTTTGTCAAGTTAAATAATATTTTAGAATTTTGTAGTAGCTCATATCAACCCTTTTTTTCTGCGGGGATTTTAATATTGATTATTTATCAAATTCTATTCATAAACAAACTTTGGATGACGTTCTTGCTAGTTATAATTTGAAAACTACTTCTTTGGAACCGACAAGGGTTTTCACCAATAAATTGGGGCACGTATCTTCCACTAAGATTGATTACATGTTGACAAATGTCAATATTGATTCGTGTAAAGCAAATGTGTATGAGGGCCATTTTAGTGATCATAGAATAGTTTCACTTAATAGTATATTACGTATCAAGAGTGGTAAATAGGATATTACGTACGAGTGGAAAAGTTACGCACGAAGCCGCGTAGCGGCGAGTGCGTAATTACACGAGTACGTAATACCTCTTACCACTCGAGTTACGTACTATGCTTTTTCTACGACTCAATATTTTAATTTTAATTCTAAATATTTGACATCTCTTAAAAAATATATGACGAAATTTGCCGTTTAAAATAACATTTATCAAAGTAGTGACAATAAGTAACATCCTAGATTAAATAATAATTTAAAATGTAATATATGTTGCCTATATCTGTTTTATTTATATTTAATTTTTAATAAAAACTATTATATATTTATGTTTTTAAATTGACTAAAAGTTTGTAAATAGACCAAATAAAGTAGTACGTACATAAAAAATTTATTGCAATTTGATTAAACAAAGAAATTTAAGTTTTCTTATCTAAACGCACATGTATGTTATGAGATCTCATTACGTGCATGTTATTGTTAAATGTCACTTATAGTTTATCCAATCTTAATGTGAAAACATAACCACGCCCTTTAACCCCAACAAAGGATCCGACTTTTGAATCTAGGTTGTCAGATATATTTGCGAATATTCCTAAGTTTATATATTTTGAAAATTTTCTCTCTACTTTACTATTCAATTGTTCGTCAATGACTCTTAGAAAGATAATATAAAAATATTCTTACAAAATATATACTTAAATTAATTAACTAGATTCTTCATATTTAAACAGTTTTGACTTCTAATGATAGGTATCAATTTTGTATATATTACTTATACTTAAAGATTTTTTTAAGAAAAGGCAACATTGTATATATAGTTTGCGATTTCAAAGTCGGTGCGCACCCCTTTGATATTAATGTAAAGTAATGCCGACGGCTCTTACTAAGCGCCGCGGTACATGAAACGAAACATCAAAAAGAAAAATTGCGTGAGTTAAATACCCCGTTTGGTCTGGTTCCCCATTACAGTACACAGTAGCGTTAGTGATTTTTATTGATTTTTTATATTAGATATATTTTACGGTTGGCTTGATAGTACTTAATATAGTAAGAATTTCTCGTTTAAATATATAAGATAATAACTGCGCCACCTTACGGTGGCGTTATATTATTTGATTTAGAAAGGTTTTTTTTTATTTTTTTCGTATTTTTTCTGTTTTTAATTTTCTACTTTCTTTTAGTTTATCGTTTATTTATTTATGAATCCAAATTCAACACTATCTATTGGGTTTTCTTACAATTCAGTAATTGTTATGGACAATGCGTCGTATCATTACCGCATATTAAACAAAATACCTAATAATAACACAAAAAAGAATAAAAATTTAAGATTTATGGCAATCAAAAATATCAATGTTCCTAAAAAGGTTCCAGTAAAGAAGGAATTAATAAGAATGATCAAAAGTCAGAATTTTAAAAATGAGTACGTCATTGACACCATTTGCAGCAGATAATGGTCATACCCTTTTGCGTTTACCTCCATACTAGTGTATTTTTAATTCAATCGAAATGATTTGGAGTACTGTAAAGAAACGTTTACGAAAATATAATCAGTCACCAACTTTAAGCGCAGTTGTTTCTTGATAATATTCAAGAGGTAATTAGTGGCATTAATAGCGATGTATGAAAGAAAAAATTGCGAAGCATATGTTATAAAAATAGAAAAGGAATATCCTGTTTTACCGCCAATAGCACCATTAGTTATTCAACCTGGAAACGATTCTACTTCAGAAGACTCTGTCAATTCTTGTTATTAATTCCAACCAATTTCCTTTACAACTATCGTGATGTATCTTGAAAACTTGTTTTTAAAAACAAACTAATTTTATATTCTTACTAACATACCCAACCCTTTCCAGGCAAGGAAGGCTTATACCTCCTCATGGTCCTTGCTGGACAAAAAATCTTTTAAGATTGTCTGATAAAATGAGTATTATTTGTAGACAATTGTTATAAAAATATTATGAGTTATGTACTATTTGAATAATGAGCCAAATGTTCTTATTTTAACTAAAATTAACAAGTTTTAATTTAAAAGAATTAAATTGTTATTTGACAATTTTCCAATTGATACAAAATTTACAAATATACAAAAACCGTTTTTCTTTTGAAATTTAAAACAAAAATTAATAAAAATTTATGAACCCTTTTTATTTAATTACACGCCAATGGTCGGAAATGTCATCAAAGGCACTTAAAAACCGCCAAAGAGCACCGATTTTCACATTTACATTGGATAGACTATACACGGAAAGTCTACAGTGCGATTTTTGACGTTTACAGTCATGGGCGTAGAAAAAATGTTTTATAATAACCTAAATTTACAAAAAACAGAAAGCAAAGTAGTTTATTATCGTGATTTATTTGACAACTGCTTGTTACAATTTAAAAACGCCGTATCTTTACATGATTTTAATAGGGTTTATAGTCAAAATGATATTGATTTGGCAACAAATGAATTCATGGATATAATACCTATCGTTTAATATGAATGTGTACTGTCCTGTAAAAAAACGGTGGCTAAGTTGTAAAAATAAATGGGTTACTGCAGAAGTAAAAAAAAGCAGGTCGTGATCTAAAAAATTTATACTGGGCATCTAAAAATCTTGGTGGAAATAATGCCCAAATTGCCTATAGGGAGGCGAAAAATAAGTACAATAAACTTATTAAAAATGCTAAAAGGCAATATAATGAACAACTTATTTATCAATCAAATAACACATCTAAAACGACGTGGAATTTGGTAAATAAAGAAACGGGTAGAAAACAAAAAAAATGCGATATAACTCTCAGCACTGATGGAAAAGATATTTCATGTTCTAACAAGATCGCAGATACTTTTGCGGAATATTTTGCACACATAACAGAAAAAAATCTTCTATCACATTTTGGTTTGTCGAGACCTACAACATGTACAGCTTCTAAAATCTTGGAAAATACTTTCTTCTTTACACCAGTCTCGTACCAGGAAGTGGAAGACGCAATTATGAATTTGAAAAATAAGTCCAGCACAGGACTAGACAATGTATCCACAAAAATTTTAAAATGCGGAATACATTCCTTTTCTGCTCCCTTGAGTTATTTGATAAATTTATCTATTGCTGAGGGCAAATTTCCTAACGTACTTAAGAATGCAAGAGTTATTACGATCCATAAGAAAAATGACCCAAAATTAATTTCAAATTATAGACCAGTAGCAGTGCTGAGCGTTGTATCAAAAATATTTGAAAAAGTTGTACTTAATAAAATGATTTGTTTTCTCAATAATTTTAATATTATATCCCCGCATCAGCATGGTTTTAGGTCGGAAAGGTCAACATTGACTGCTGCATGCCATTTTTTTGAGTCCATATATACAGATCTTGATAAGGGAAGGCACGTGGTAGGTCTGTTTTTTGATTTATCGCGTGCTTTCGATTGTCTGGATTTTAATTTTATAAAAAATAAATTTTACAACACAGGTTTTAGAGGGATTTTCTTGGACTGGATAGTGGATTATTTAAGCAATAGAAGGATGTTAGTTTCGTATCAGAATTCTTTTTCATCATTTTACAATATTCACAAAGGAGTTCCTCAGGGATCTGTTCTGGGACCACTAATATTTATTCTTTTTATCAACGATCTCCCTGATCACATTACAACTCGTATTATGACTATATATGTAGATGATACTGCATTAGCGATCTCTGCATCTTGTCAGGAGGAACTGAAGTCATTAATAAAAATTATTTTCGAATCTTTTGTACACTGGTCAAGAGCAAACGGGTTAATAGTAAACATTGATAAGACCCAAATTATATATTTTCATACCCAATCCTTCCATAACAATGCACATTCGATTTCATTTGAATTTGATGACACGATCATTGAATCTGTTCCATCAACAAAATTTTTAGGGTTATAAATATAGATAGTAGTTTGAGATGGATGGAACAAGTTAATGAGATTAACAGTAAATTAAATAAATCCTTTTATGCTATATCTAGAATAAAAGATACTATGCCAATTGCAGCACTTATCAATGTTTACTATGGGCATGTCTATAGTCATTTAAGTTTCAACATATTATTATGGGGAAATTCTATTAATAGCAGCAAAATTTTTGTAACCCAGAAAAAAATCATTCGGAAAATGTTTAGGCTAAAATTCAGGGAGTCTTGTAAACCCACATTTATTAAACACAAGATTATGCCATTCTATGCTATTTATATTTATCGTACTCTTTTATATGTTAAAGGAAATTTAAACCTTTTTGAGAGAAACTATCGCAGACATGATTATAGCACAAGAAATTTTAACATACTTCGAATACCCAAGTGTAAAACATCAAAATTAGAAAATAGTTTTAATTTTATGGGAATGAAGTTATAATATAATAAACTGCCTTCTGAACTGCAGGATGTTGCTCTCTTCAGCAGCTTTAAAAAGAAAATTAAAAACTTGTTGTTAACTAAATGCTACTACTCAGTCAGAGAGTTCCTTGAAGATACTCTGTAAACCTATATATGAATACTTTGTTCTATTTTATTTTGTTTTACGTTAGTTTATGTGTATTTTTTACTTTATCTTATTATGGAAATTTTAAAATGTATTTTAACAATATTAATGTAGGTACCTGTCTCTTTTGACTTATCCTATACATTTGTATTAATGTCTTTATGGATTAATAAATATATTATTATTATTATTATTATTATTATTATTATTATTATATATATATATATATATATATATATTATAACATATATGAATAATAATAATAATATGTTTTGATAATATCAATCACTATGTTATAAAATATTCCTTACCTTTAATTAATTTTAAATTTTAAATATAAATAGTGAATAGGTAAGAATTAACTCAGTGTAATTATTTTCCAATATGATTAATTAAATATGCTACCGGCTATTCCCTTATGTCAAGGTCAGAGTTCAAATATTCAACCAAACTAGATTCAAAATCAATTAATACACAAATTTGCAATAAAATGACTGTATAACCGCACTATCCTAGACCAACAATATTTTCTAGGCGTGAATTGCATATAAATTTCTAACCTTTCTAATTCAAAATGTGTCAAACTTCAAAGATACCGTTGATAAACCCAAATATGCATCAAATATATAAAATGAAATATTCTGACTTGAGTTATTAAACAATTTGGATTAAACTTAACAAAAGGTGAATAATAATAATAATAATTTAGTTAAATACATAAAACAGTGAAATAAAAATGTTCATCAAAATTTCAAAAATCAAACACATATAAAACTCTTTATTATAACGAGTGCAAAGTTGTTACCACTTGTGTGAAGCTTCACCCTCTTCTGGAATCAGGATTCTGTTCTTAGGACAATCTACTTTCTTCCTCCAATACAGCAAAGATTTCAGGAAACTTTATGAAGATCAAATAATCACTTCCTCTTCAAAACCAAGCGATGGATGACTACTATCTTCTCTGGTAAGTGTAATTATGACTTTCTTTCTTGTTAAATATTAATTTAATCTTCTTTAACTCAATTAAAATACAGTTATACCATAAAGTGCTCAGCCCCATAAATTGAAATATCTATTTCTTCATAAAATCATATAAATTTCTCTTACCAATTGCTCTCTCTGGTTACCTTGGGATAATCTTGATACTTTAAACTGTTTTAATACTTTCTATTCTCAATACTTTCAAAAAAAACTCAAAATTTCTACGGAGCAAATTTTTAATACAACTTCTATCTCAACAACCAGAAAACAAGTGATTCTATCTTCTACAAACTTCTTAACTAATTATTTATAATATAAATCTTACTAATCTCCTTTTAACTTTCTTTTAACATCATAATTTTTACAAAAATCTTCATCGAAACTTTTTACATCCTTCCTCTTCAGAAGGTCGAAAACAAGAGAGATTCTATCAGAATCAACAAAAAAACAAATGACAAATTCAACAAACTTAAATCTATACATCTTTTCCATCTAATCGCCTACTAATTTCTTATTCAAATAAAATTTTTAACAAAATCTAATTCTTGATTCAATATTAGAATTTAAAACAATGATCATTCTTTTTTTTTATATTCTTATGAAATTTACTAGCACTACAAACTAATAATTTTCTCTTTTTCAGAATATTTCATTTGGCATTTGAACTATTTATAAATTAGAATATGGTTGGTAAATACGTATAATTTAAAAGTAAGTAGAAGTTTTTTAACATGTATTTTAACTATTTGTGATGTCTTTTTTTTTTTATAATTTAATTTTCTCATTTACTTACACCCCTAATTCATTTAAAATTAATGTTTGATTACTAACGTATTGGCAATTTTATAAACTTTTAATTATCTACTTTACCCATTTATCAATTTCATAATTATCAAAACTTTATATAATGTAGATTAATCATTTTTTTATCTTTAAATAAAAATCTTTGAAATGTATTTGTATTTTTTTTTCTTATTATTCTATTTTCTTTTTCCTTTTTTAGGAATTATGAAGAAGATGATGATAATCAATCCCAATGTTACTAAATTTGCGCTCTGACTCGAAATAAGAAAATCTCCTTTCTCTACTTTCCATTAGATTTTCGTTCTACATTCTTATTTAATATAACATAGTAACTAATATCATCTCAAAATATATATAACAAAAAAGGGTGCCAAGTATGCGTACCTATAACAAACGAAAGGGGGAAAATTAATGGGCATGTACGCAAAAAGGATCATAGGGTCACGAATAGGGAATGGTAACCGCAGACATGCATGTTTCTGGCTCGTTAGCCGTCATCAGTGCGGCATAACCAAGTAAGGTATTGCACTTGGCCAGCAAAAGTGTTGAGTACTTGGGAGCAAAGGATGGTAGGAAAACATGTATTAAAAAACCAAAAAACACAAACAACGAAACTCACACAAGAGTCCTATCGCCATTTGTGGCTTCGGCCAGCTGTGCCCACATTTCGGGGCTACGAACAGCGTCGCCGCGTTGGCGAAACGGACTCATTGTGTTTGAGCCGTTCCAAGCCCAGTTGTTTGTGTTTTTTGGTTTTTTAATACATGTTTTCCTACCATCCTTTGCTCCCAAGTACTCAACACTTTTGCTGGCCAAGTGCAATACCTTACTTGGTTATGCCGCACTGATGACGGCTAACGAGCCAGAAACATGCATGTCTGCGGTTACCATTCCCTATTCGTGACCCTATGATCCTTTTTGCGTACATGCCCATTAATTTTCCCCCTTTCGTATATATATATATATATATATATATATATATATATATATATATATATATAAACAAAAGGGGCAAATTAACGGGCATGTACGCAAAAAGGATCATAGGGTTACGAGTAGGAATGGTAACCGCAGACATGCATGTTTCTGGCTCGTTAGCCGTCATCAGTGCGGCATAACCAAGTAAGGTATTGCACTTGGCTAGCAAAAGTGTTGGGTGCTTGGGAGCAAAGGCTGGTAGGGAAACATGTGTCAAAAAACACAGACAACGAACGCTCGTGTGGCTAAACACGTCCTAAGGCGTTACGCCGCAATTAAGCTTTCTAAATCTGTTTTGTGAGGTAGATCAGTCCTCGTTTTTTTAATTAGTTTTTTCTGTTATTTCCCTTCACAATTTCCTCTCTGTTGGTTTTTCTTTCCATTTCCCTACATCCGCCCTGATCAGATCTATTGTTATTTATTGTAACCATGTCAATCTTGGCCGTCTTCGTCTTCTTTTTTCAGCTAGTGTCCACTCCAATATTGAGTATATTGACGTGGTTGGCCATATATATGCCCTAACCATATTGTTCTTTGTTGCTTTATTTTCGTCACTATGTCTTCCTTAATTTCGTTAATTATCTCATAATTTGTTCTTTGTTTAAATTCATTATCATTTATTTTTATTGGTTCTAGTATTGTTTTTAATATTGTCCTTTCCAGTATTCTTAGGTCTTTCTCTTGCTGTTTCTTCGTGCTAATGGTTTCGGCTGCATACATCATTGTCGGCCGAATTGTTGTTTTATATACCTTCCATTTTTATTTTCTATCTCAGTTATTTATTTTTAAGTACTTTTTTACATGCATGATCGGCCTTACTTGCTGTTATTATTATTCTTTCATTTCTCAATATGTTTGTTTTTTCTTAACTTATTACCAATCTAATACCCTTTTCATTGTTTTTCTACTTTTGGTTATAATCCTAATATCACCAGCATATGCTATTATTTGTCCTTTTCTCGTTCTTAGTTATTTGTTTTCCTGACTATGTATTTCAAGGCAAGGTTAAACAGAGTTGCTGATAACGTATCTTCATGTCTAACTCCATTATTTATGACAAATTCTTTCGTTTTTCCTTCTTGGGTTTTTATATTTACTGCAGTTCTATTCATTGTCATTTTTATTAATCTTTTTAATTTGTTGGGTATTTCTATTTCTCTTAGAGCTACCAGCAGTTGCAGGTAGAAATTGCTTGTTATTTTTATTGAATAATAACTGCGCCATCTTACGGTGGCGTCATAATACTTTATTAAGAATTGCTGGTTTAAATTTATAAGATATCAACTGAGCCTCCTTACGTTTTTTATTTATTTATTTCCTGTTTTCGATTTCACTTCAGTTTCGCGTTTTTCTATTTATTTAAAAATTGAAATACTACGCCTTCTACCGGGTACCTGTAACCTAAATATTCAAAAAAATTAACTTACATCGCTATCGCTTGGAATTTATGGGAGCAATAGCATATAACATAAATACATAATTGATAATTGGTATTGGAATATTAAAAAACGCTGTCGAACGGGATAAAAAGTATCCTATATCCGTCTCCTACTTCTAAGCTACCTCTCCACCAATTTTTATCGAAATCGGTTTATCCGTTCTTGACTTATAAATAGTGTAACTAACACCACTTTCTTTTATATAGATTTAGATGTTTAGATACATTCTGTTATATAATTGATGAAGAGCTGTCTTTTTATTATTTTATTTCCATTAAAACATTGTAAATACATTTATGCACGACTGCCCTAATAATTTGGCATGACTAAAATATCTGTTTATAAATGGTAATTAATTAATTTACTTTATCCTAAATTAATAGTAAAATATAGCAAAAAAATTGATTAGAATTTTTAAGGTACCTATTTTATTCAATTTATGTTGAAAAAAAAAAGTAAACAAAAAGTAGTCGTGTTGAATTTGTTATAATTTTGAATGGAATATTTGAACCTATGGAATCAAACACATACATCAGTTTATACGATAAAAGAAAATCGGCACCACGTGTTGTTAAGAGTGGGGCTATCGAGGCAAACCGTGATCTGAAATCTAGCCAACTCGTTTCTCAATTCTCAATTCTCAGTCTGTCTTTACATTTGGGATGTGGCGGGTGAAAATATGAATGTAGCACCATAGATCTGCATTTAGAAATTTTTAATTAGAAATGTTATATTTATAAAAATAATATAGTTTAATAATTTTTTTTTTAAATCGTGAAGTGCCACATTTTTAAAAATTATTCAATACTGCGACGCTTGGATTTTAAATAGTTTGCTGTTTTTTATAAAGGTAAGTAGGTATTTTTTATTTATATTTTTCTTATTGTATACAATTTTTTTGATCTGAAAATATTTTAAAGTCATTATATTAATTGACCTACCTCAAACTTTTATAGAAGGCCGTTGCGCAGGTCATTGCCGGCTTTAATAATAATAATGTACGCCCAGGTTAGATGGAGTTGAGTAAAAAACAAAAAACAGCTCTAATTTAAAATTTCTTTTTTTAAAATCACCAAATTATTATAAATATAAAGTATAATATTTAATTATTTTAATTATATAATAATTATCCGCGTTTTTTTACAAGAATTAAACTTTCTGAAAAACGCTACTCACTAATTTTCATTTTACAGTTTCTCCTCATTAGTCTTATTTTTTTCATGGCTTAAATATGCCTCTTTAACAAAAATGATTACCATTACACTAATTTATTGTAAGAATGTGTAATATTATTTTTTACAATAAACTAAAAAATATTCAACATTTTGTAGAAAAATTAACAAATTATTTTATAAAAAACATTAGGTTTACAATAGCACTTGGGGAGTTCCAATAGAACTTTAAAACTGCACTAGCGTATTGTTATAATTTTTCCTTCGTGGATTCGGGATAAGTGATAAACAGCAGACAAACTTAACAATTTATTGATAAACACAAATAAATAACAATTTCTTAAACTAATTCACACAACTTTAATATAGTTACAATTACTAAATAGAGTCTTTAAAATATCTCGTACAACAATCACACTTTATCGCCAGCTATTACTATCACAATTAATTCCCCCGTCCCAAGCAGTCCCTTTTTATATAGAATTAGATCCTTCCAGAAACATCCATGCAGTTACATCTCGAACAGAAAACTTTCGAACCGCCTCGATGCCATAATAAACAGCTCATAGAAGTTTCGATTTCTTTCGGAAACAAACTAGACTAGACTTCCAAGAATTCCACACACTTCGGTCTGGGCAACAGGTCCGGACTCGTAACAGTATTTTTAATGTATTCAAAAACACGAGATTTAGATTTTAAAATTGTCTAGTAGATATTTTCTAATAAATTAAGATGTATAAATAATAGAGGAGAATTGTCATTTATCTTTATTATCAATCAACAAAAAGCTTACAAAAACCTATCAAACTTATTTTTTTTCTTCTTGAAATTTCACTTTATACCTTGCAATAAATAAAAACTATATCGAATATTTTCTTACATTCCATGATCACTAGATAATTTTAATGATAAATTTTAACAGTCAACAAATGAAACATACAACAAGTTCATATCCATGAGCGTATGGCCTTTTACTATATAGGACATCAGAAACCTAGTTCGTATTTGTTATCATTTGCATTGTAATACAGTAATTATGGTAATTACTATAATAACAGTAATTATGGTAATTACTATAATACTATGCAAATGTTTATTTTATACTATAATAAATAAGTACTTTTTGTACTATATAGCACGTTCATAGATGTGTACATGCATGTGGCAACTTATAACAGTTCAATATAAACCGAACCGTTAGTTTTGTATGGAAAATCATTAAAATTTTCAAGCGATCAATATTGGACAATATTTATTTATCAAGTTATGTAGTCACAAAGTAGAAGTTAAATATATAATTGCAGTCGGGGAGTCCCGACAGAAGTTAAAACTTGGGGTTGATTCATAGATATATTAAGAATAGAGTAGGCATAAAAAATCAGCTGGTGGGTAAAAAGAGTTTAAAAATATAGTGGTCTATCAATCTCACTTATGAAACATCTTACGCGTTTGTCCGACAAGGATGGGTAGACGACTCTGAATGACTTTTGTTGTTTTAACATAATGTACAATCCGGCCGATACTTTGCCTAATCTAGTTATTATGTTGTCTAGAGTTTAATTTTTACAATTGTTATCCATCTATGTAGTTAATAAAAAATGTTTGCACTAATGTCTGTAGAATTTTTTTCTTGTGGATTTTACACAATTCACTATATATCTTATAATAACTACAAACTAGGTCGAAATGGTTAATAGAAAATTTTCTGTATCCAACATCTGACAAATACAAGTTAGCATCTATGACCGTATGGCCTTTTACTTTATTGCGTATAAGATACCCATGTCATATTTATTTTCATATAAATTAAACATGTGTATAATGTTATAATTATGTTTGCATAAAAAAATGTAGATACTTAGTATATTAACATATACTTTGGTATATATAATTTAATTAGGTATATACAATAATTAAAAAGGAATTACCTGCTTTGAAATGCCTTAAATTTCGTTTAAACTACGTTTTTCCGCGTACAAAACTTTTGCCTGTATGTCTACTCGTATATTGCAGTATCGTATCAGTCGCGACAGAAGAACTTTTTAACTTCGTAAAGCGCAGTGTAGGGTCATTAAATATTAATCTTGTCCACTTAACTTTCAGTGATTGTATTATAATTGATGTGGGCTAGATTTTATTTATTTAATCATTTTACCTTAAACGGTACAAATATCAGTTAGATACTTAATTATTTATAATATATCGAACCAACCAAAGAAATAAAATGTTTTGAAAGACTTTTGTCTTGTTTTTTATTATTTTGAAATATTTGCAAATATTAATTTGAAAGATATTTTTAATTTAATTTAAATAAAAAAAAAATACTGTAAAAAATGACAATAATTTTTTTTAACTACCCGGTTATAAACCTTTCTAATAAAAAATTAATTAAATAAAAATAAGGAAATAGTCAAAAATGTTGCAAGACAGTTACAAACACATAAAATAGTTAAAAATAAGTTATGTTAAAATAGTAACGTTTTAAAATAGATAGGAATGCAAAGTCAGATTAAGATAATTGCATTTTAAAATTTCAAATTATTTATATAACTTTCACAGAATATCCATCCTGTTGTTTGATAAATATTGTGATGTTTCAGATTGTAAAATTATACAGTTCAAAACATTCATTTTGATATTTTGTAAATATTTTTGGTTATTTATGAATAGAGTTATGATTTTTTTTAAAACGTGCAAAATAAGTAAATTTTTATTTAATACCAATTTGTATACATATGTTCAAAGTTAAAACTATTTCTGGCTTGCAATATAGACACACAGGTTTTGTACGAAAAAAAAACCGTTTCAATCAAGAAGTGGGAAATAATGTTGTGGTACTGGTGGACCAAAATACTTTAAAAGGTGACAGATTTAAAAAAAGAGGTTATATCTCACTCCTGTGGTAAAAAAAACCACACGCATACGACAATTCATCACTTGGCCGTGACTGGGTCATTATTGACTACATATAGTTATACCTACATATACGTCTAATGCAAATGTATTTTGGTCATAAAGTTTTGTATTGATTACTCTCAAATTTTGGTACACAACGTTATATAACAATACTAGCAGTTTTTTATATAATCAATATACGTAGATTTTTCATATTAATATTAACATTTATATTAAACTTATCATTAGTCTTTTAATTAGAACGTACATTGCAATGTAATGAGTATTTGTCTGGCGTTTATCAAAGGCCTGTTGATCAAGCGCTTAATTGTAGAGTAAAATTTCGTATGGCGCGTGATACAGACGAGATACCCTCGTTAGAGAGAGAAAAAGTAATAAATAATTTTAAGACATTCAAAACCGGCTAAATATTAGTTAGTTTATAAAATTAGATTAGAAATCTATTTATGCTTACATCTCTGTGAGATTATAACGTTATTATCTTCTTCTATACTTATAATAAATCTGTAGAGAGGTCAATTCTGTACATGAAATATATTTCCAAAATAACTATCAGGGGGTGATTAAGGATCGATACTGATGCCAAAAATGAAATCAGTAAAATTTTTGTCTGTCTGTCTGTCTGTCTGTATAACCGTTATAAAAACAAAAACTATTTGACGGATTTTAACGAAACTTGGTACAATTATTTTTCATACTCCTAAACTGGTTATAGGATACTTTACATCACGCTACAATCAATAGGAGCAGAGCAGTGAAGGAAAATGTTGGGAAAACCACTTTTACGGTGTGGGGGGAGAAATTTTTATACAACAATCTATACGTCACGCGAACGACGTCGCGGGTACATTGATATAGAACCCAAAAATGTGGTTATTTTTTTTGTACGTCTGTCTATCTATCTACATGTTTGTGCGCGCATCACATGAAAACTACTGATCCGATTCGAATGCGGTTTTTACAGATGTATTTGTCTTCTTTTAACTTAACATCTGGTGTATAAAAATTAACACGCCACGCAAACGACGTCGTGGGTACACCTAGTGTTTAAATAAATTAGTATGAACATGAACGAGTAAATATTAAAATAGAAAATTAAAAATGATAATATTTAAAATTGTTCTTCTCAAGATATTTGACATTAATTGACATTAATAAATAAATAATCTTGTAACTATGACAATTTTGAATATTATCATTTTTAATTTTCTATTTTAATATTTACTCGTTCATGTTCATACTAATTTATGTAAACATAAAAACGTTTTAACCTCCCAGAGATGTAAGTATAAATTTATAATAGATTTCTACTTACAGTCTGTCACGTATAAAATACTGTAGCTCCTTGAGAATGAAATAAATATATTTCGAAAGCTTGGAAAGAAACTTTAAAGAGTTTTATTAACGTTAAGTATTGCTGTCAACCCAATATTCATTTTTAATAACATATATATATATATATATATATATATATATATATATATATATATATATATATATATATATATATATATATGTATATATATATATAAACAAGGTGCCAAGAAAACGCGTATTATAATAAACAAAGGGGGATAACGGGCATGTAACGCAACAAAGGATCATGGTTACAAGTAGGAATGGTAACCGCAGACATGCATGTTTCTGGCTCATTAGCCGTCATCAGTGCGGCATAACCAAGTAGGGTATTGCACTTGGATAGCAAAAGTGTTGGGTACTTGGGAGCAAAGGATGTTGGGGAAACATGTGTAAAGAAACACAAAAACAACGAACGCTCACACAGGAGTCCTATCGCCATTTTGTGCTTTCGGCCAGCTGTGCCAATGGGTTTTCGGCTAGTAGTCACGGCTGACTAGTTAAAGAAGAACTTCAACAAAATTGAAAACAATCACAGGGAGTTCAGTCTATATATATTGATAAAACTGAAAACTATGGTAAAAAAATCACCTTTGTTATATAATCCTAAAAGAAAGTCTTTAAACATGGAACTATCTATAGTTGGGAATTCTGGCGTGCCAAGAAGAAAAGGTTCTGTTAACACCCCATATGGGATAGCACTCTTGGGGTCACAAAATTGTAATGTAAAATATTTACATTACTTGGCACGTTTTATAAAAAAGATCTACTTTTAAAAAACTTTAGAAAAGGATTCGTTCGAAATGATTCCATATCGACAATTTTGTAATCGAAGAAAATCATAAAAATAAAAATTACCATAAATAACATTGAAGTCTAAAGATGGTATTTTTGACATCTAAAGCTGGTATTTTTTGTGAATTAGTTCATTAATTTATTCAAGATCATGTTCTCGTCAAATATTGTCATTAACTCATGTGAGTACCAACGTTAACAAAATACTGCAATTGTCAATTTTTAAGTGATAACTTCTTATGGGAGGTAACTGATTTTAAGCGTAACGCGTTGATAAAGCGTTTATCATAACGCATTGTTTATCGTTGTTACACGCAGGCGCAGTGAAACATAATAATAATAATAATAGAAATAGCAACTTTTCATTAGGTCAGGTATAAAAAGTCTCAAAAAAATTTTCTGTAATGTATTCTACGATTAAAGAAGAACATTTTACGCTTTGTTTAGTATATCTAAGTTATTTCTTTCCTGAGATATAGCACTTTTAAATAACATAGATATTTATGTGCGCTAGCAAAGCACGGCGCGAGCGCTTTTGTTCGAGTTGTGAGCTGCTAAGCTCCTCTTTTTTTAAAGGTATTAGAAACATACAAATAAAAAAATATATAGCTTATTCACAAATATTGAATATTCTTAGTCTTTACTTGATGAAAATCCATATTCACAGAATATTAAAACACTTAATGTATTAAGATTTTCACAATTTTTATTATTAAATGTATGACGCGTTTCACTATCTTATAGCTTCTTCAGATACATTAATATGGTTGAAATTACAAAGTTATGGTATAAATAAAATGAAATAATGACATAATGACACAATGATGGTCGAAAGAAATGGTATAAATAAACTGAAATAAAACAAATGTACTACAAACTGCAATAAGGACCAAGTTAATAATAATAAATTTTTACGCTAGTGGGAATATACTTATACAGGATTAGTACATAGACCTTTGTGTAAATAAATTTAATAACGGTGAATTATTTAATTCTGTTTGATCATTAAGTAATGTACCAAAGTGTTTACGTTTATTAATTTCTAAACTTTCTAATAAATTTAATTTAAAACCTTTATTTTCTTGGTGTAAAATATCAAAATTATTATTAAAGTTATGGTTTTCAGAAATTAAATAATTTGAATATGTGGAATCAATTTTTTTATTAAGGAAGCTTCTGTTATGCTCTGTAATACGCTTCTTAAAAGTTCTACCTGTTTGTCCTATATATACTTTATTGCAGTTTGTAGTACATTTGTTTTATTTCAGTTTATTTATACCATTGCTTTCGACCATCATTGTGTCAATATGTCATTATTTCATTTTATTTATACCATAACTTTGTAATTTCAACCATAATAATGTATCTGAAGAAGCTATAAGATAGTGAAACATTAAATAATAAAAATGGTAAAAATCATAATACATTAAGTGTTTTAATATTCTTATTCGCAAATATATAAATAAATATATAATGAATAGAAAGTCATTATTTATAAATACACCATTTATATAGTTTACTTTCACACTAATTTTTTTCAGATAAATTTAAATCTTATTAATCCGGACAATTTTGGATCGGTAAGTGATGAAAATTTACTTTTACCAACAAAAAATTCCAATTTATTGCCACTTTCAAAAGAATTTGTTGTACCTTCATGTACATGTAAAGAATGTACCACAAAGTGGTGTATTTGTTCCTCCTCAAACATCCCTTGTTGTAGGTATATTTTGTGTTTGTCACAAACATAATACATGTAAAAATATTAATAATTGATGTTAAAAATGTTTAAAATGTTAATGTATATATAAATATAAGTTTATATTTCGTATCCATTGTATGTCGTCTATAGTGTATTTATAAATAATGAATTTGTATTCATTATATATTTATTTATATATTTGTGAATAAGCTATATATTTTTTTATTTGTATGTTTATAATACCTTTAAAAAAAGAGGAGCTTAACAGCTCACAACTCGAACAAAAGCGCTCGCGCCGTGCTTTGCTAGCGCACATAAATATCTATGTTATTTAAAAGTGCTATATCTCAGGAAAGAAACAACTTAGATATATTAAACAAAGCGTAAAATGTTCTTCTTTAATCGTAGAATACATTATAGAAAAAATTTTTGAGACTTTTTATACCTGACCTAATGAAAACTTGCTATAAACAAATTACTTAGCGATTTTTATGTGAAAATTTGGCTTTTAAGTAGGTATAACTTTTTTAAAAACATTGATAGAGACATTTATATTATTTCAATTTAAAGCTTATAATGTTGCCTTCAAAATAAGATGTCTTGAAATATGATAGCTTTATTAGAACCCGAGTTATGATAAAAAATCTGCGATCAAAAACATTAGGAGTGATATTTTGCAATATTCTGTAACTATATTTGCAATATCTCGGGTTCTAACAAACGGATTTTAATTTTTTAAAGCTCATTGTTTTTGTTTTTTCTCAAGGATCAAAAAAGTATTTGAAAAAAATTTCGTATCTCTCTTAGTTATCTAGTTATAATTGTTTAAACAATTAAATTGTTAATAACAATTTACTCGACCATTTTTCGAAAAAACAGGTTTGATATTCGGATTCAGCGAGAGAAAATACATAAAAAGAACATTCTTGATCAACAGGAGGAGAATGGGCCACGGAAACCCCCCTAGCTGCCGGACTAGAAAGTACGAAGGAAATTGCCTTATGTGTTAAAAGATATTGATGCCTGCCCCGACATTTACAGTGACAGTGACATCAGTGCAGGAATTGTTTCTTTCGGCCCGCTATCAGCGCGACATTATCGCGGCATAAAAGTCAGGCTTTCTGCCGTAATATTGAAGCTGGATTGACATATTTTCGGCATAGTACAAAGAAAAAATTATTTCTTACTTCTTCTTTTAAATGACGTTTTTACCGTAGAAAAGAACCTATACCTGTATTTTTACATTGTAGTTTACAGTGCCAGAAAATTTCAAAAGTAAATAAATCATGTTTTATATTTTTTTCCCTGTGAACACGAATTGCAACACATATTTCATCTAACGTACTCAGTTTTGAGTAGGAAAATTTCTATTTTTAATACCATAATCATTTTGTATCAAATATTTTTGGAACGCAATTATAAATATTACACTAATAAAATTGTATTAGTTAATTTATTTACGTCCGATAATTTGGCAATATATTTTTCCTAACTTTAAAAATCTACTAAAAAACACCTCTTCACTGACGTAAATTATAATTTTAATTGAATATATTTTAGTTTTACTGTTTTTCCGAATAAAATCTAAAAATACTATTAAAAAAAAGTAGGTTGAACTTGAATACGAATGTGTAAATCTGGTATTCCCAATAATAACTTACAAACAGTGGGGAAAGTTTTTGTATACTTGACTATTTTTGTTTGTTTTGTTTTTTATGATCTAGTTTGAATGAGGTTACCTTTTAAATAAACATTATAAATATCTTTTTAAAGTATACAAATTAGGTTTATTATCTAGGTCCTATTATAAAATTTTTTACTGGAAACATGTATTTAAAATGGGTGATAACAGTTTCTTTTTATTTCATAATATTAATTTGGTATAGGTATATATCATGAATACTCACAATCCATGTTTAAACATTTATAAGTGGCAGATAAAGTTATTAAATGAGACTAAAAATTTTAGTAAATTAACTGCTTAATGAGTATTTTTAAAATGGAACTTATTTTAAAGATAATACCAAATCTAATAACAATTTTAAGTTTCTTTACAAAAATATATGTTTGTCCACGATTATTCTTGAGTGGGGAATGGTATCTTACATAACGAGTGCAAAAAGTCACTTTCCGCACAAGTAATGTATTTTTCCTTCGACCACGAGATAACTTTACTAAATATTGTGTCTGTAATTGTTTTATTTGTGACAGGTTCTACTATTCTACCTCTATGTATTTAGTTTATATTATAAATAATGCTGTTTTATTTACGATACTTAAGTATTAGATTAAAATACATAGAAATATTTATAATTAAAAACAAAACAATAACTATGAACGATGAACAGATATGAAAATATTATATTGTAAAAATTTCCAAAAGATAGATACTTCAAATATGGAACTGAGCACATGTGCCGTGTAAGCTCACTGGTTTAATGAATATTTCTAAATAGTAATATGTTGAAAACCTATGATTATAAATTCTCAGATATTTATTCCTTGTAATTGTCTGATGTGCCATCGGGAAAAATCACACTGTATAATCTTTGTCCGTTTGTGTTTTGTTTTATATTTGTAGTTATTACATTATTTGTAAATGTAAATCACACAAATCGTGTTTGATTGCTTAGGTATCCTTTCGTGCGGAAAGTAACTTTTCGCACATGTGCGAAAAAGTAGCTCTTCTCATAGTGTTACTTTCCAATGTGGTCGTAGGAAATAAATATTTTTTCTTCTGTTACACAACCAATGTTCTGAATCACTGATTTCTAATCATCTTTATTATGAATTTGTAACATTTTGAAAAATTTTAACACAATTGGTAATTTATATTAATTAACTAAGTACCTTTGAAGTTAAGTGACAAGTGACGTTTTTTGACGAATAAATATTTTTCTGTCACAAAACTAATGTTCCAAATCCCTGATTTCTAATCATGTTTATTATGAACTTATAGAACTTTTAGAAAATTTCAACACAATTTTTATAGTACATTACGTAACGAGTGCGGAAAGCAGGTGATCCCATTACGAGTGCGTACGCAATAAAAAGCACGAGTGATGGGATTACCTGCGCACCGCACGAGTTGCATATTCTATTTTTCATCACTCCGTGAGGAAAGCTCTTGAATTTGTCTAAAATAAAAGGAAAGAAGATAATTGAAGTAGTATTAGATCTGATCCGCCTGCACCGCGAAGGCGTTGTAGGAGGGTTGGGGGAGGCGGATCCTCAAATTAAAACAAAAATTTTTAGAGTTAAGAAATTATAACATTTTTATTAAAAAAAAACACTTTTTTATTACAAAATCTATAATATAAAAATAAGTCGGGTTTTCCTCCCTGATGCTATAACTCCAGAACGCACGAACCGATTTTCACGGTTTTGCATTCGTTGGACAGGTCTCGGGCTCCGTGAGGTTTATAGTAAAGAAAATATATGAAAAATTCCAAGAAAAAAGCAGGAAAACAGGGAAAATCATTTTTCACATACAGCGCCATATTTTTTATATGGCGCCGGTGCGTGATACATTGTTTGACAGCTACTCATTGTATTTTGCTCAGTTAATTTTATGTGACATTCTATAATATAAAAATTAGTCGGGTTTTCCTTCCTGACGCTATAATTTCAGAACGCACGAACCGATTTCCACGGTTTTGCATTCGTTGGAAAGGTCTCGGGCTCCGTAAGGTTTATAGCAAAGAAAATTCATGAAAAATTTCAAGAAAAAAGCAGGAAAAAGGGAGAATCATTTTTCACATACAGCGCCATATTTTGCATATGGCGCCGGTGCGTGATACATTGTTTGACAGCTACTCATTGTACACTGCTCAGTTAATTTCATGTGACATTTATTATGCGCACGTTCTTTCAAACGCTAACTTAAAACTGGTATTGTGTTCACTGTGAAATTGAGGTTAAAGTTATTCGTTTCCTAACCATTCCCTAACAGTTCAATTGGAAACTTTCAAATCAATCACGCGTATTGTGCAAATATTTATTGAACAGCAGGCATTTGTCTTTAAGGTTTTAAGTTGAACTGAGTAAATTATGTGGATCGTGCATTTAAGGTTAAATTCACCAGTCTGTCCATAGTCCAAAATGCCGAGAGGACGACGTGCGAACATCGGCCGTCGCACAAGACATGCAAGCCAGCAACAAGTGTATTTACAGAACTTAAGCGAAGAAAGACAAAATATAATAAGAGAAAATGACCGATTGAGACAACGCGTGAGCACACGAAGATCATTGGCATCATACAATCGCTTGGCATTCCAATATGATCCCACTGCGAACTACAGTGATGATGACAATTTAGATATTGGACCAATGACGACTGTATGTCGATATTGCAATGCGTTAAAGTTCAAAAGAGAAACGGCTGGATTGTGCTGCGCAAGTGGAAAAGTCAAACTGGATCCATTACATACATCACCACAGCCACTGAAACCATTGTTCGATGGAACTGATCCCGATTCCAACCATTGATGATTCCGACTGATCTTCCGTTTGACTTTAAACGATTGCAATTTCCGGTTCGCCTTGCGTTCGCAGTGACAATAATTAACAAGTCGCAAGGCCAATCGCTTAATGTTTGCGGGATAAATTGAGGAAATCATTGTTTTTCACATGGGCAGCAATACGTTGCGTGTTCACGAGTTGGGAAACCGAAACCATCCGCTTTGTTTGTGTTAACGTCAGACCAAAAAACAAAAAATGTGGTTTACCAAAGAGCACTTCAATGAAACGGATAATTTGCGGACACGTATAACGCTTCGATTCAGTATTTACTTTGGATTCACTTTCATTTTTTACTTAGAGAAGTTCAACTAAATTACACTTCATTTTTGTAATCGAAATGAATTCATTACTGTTGTGAAATGAAATAATTTTTTTTTCTTTTTAAATATAAAACAAAAAAATCATTTTTCTTCATCTTTTAGTCCCCAAACAAAATGTTACAAAAAACGAAGCCATATGGTGGCGAAACGGAGTTCGCCGGGTTTGCTAGTTATGTATAGTTATGAATCTTTGTTAAATACGTTAAATGTAATATTTGAACAGTTGCTTAATTCTAGAGACATATTTTTTTTATTCAACTTAAGTATATTAGATAATAATTGAGAATCAACAAAATCTTTATTTAGTAATAAAACATTTGATTGATTATATCGTGGTGTATTTAATACCACGTTATCAGATACAAAACTATTAGAAAATTCATCCTCAATTTCTCTTAATTCACTTTCTATCTCATTTATTTTTGATTGGGAAACACTTATCAACTCTGTTTCGGAAATTCGTTGCTTTCCACACGGTCTTGCATGGTCGAAAGCAGTGCTTTCCGCACGGAGTGATGAAAAGTTTTATATGTTGTAACGTTAAAGGAAGCATTGCTTTCCGCACGGTCCTGCATGGTCGAAAGCAGTGCTTTCCGCACGGAGTGATGAAAATTTATATTAATTAACAATTGTACATTTAAATTTGAGTGACAAGTGATGTTTAATGACAGGTGGTGTTCCGAAAACTAAGGATCTATTCCAGTTTTTATATTATTTTACGAAATACACAGTATATATTGTCCTTAAGAAAAGAAATAAATTACAGCTTTTTAAAACTATTTTTAATGTCCTTTATTGTTTAAAAGTTAATTAGAAAATAAGTAATAACTTTTATATTTGAAAGTATTTCATTTTCGTGTAATTATAAGCCAAGGTAAATATTAAATCGCTAATAAATAAATGGTCATGGATTTTATATGAATATTAGGATATTTTTAAAAATTAAATAAATACTTTACTAATTATAAAAAACAACAAAAAATTCACTAAGTATATAAATGGGAAGTGACCTTGTAAGATATTTTTGCTAAACATATACCTAGGTGATAAAAATTTAACGACACTGACCTAATTTAACAAATAAAATGTTTTAATAGATCAGACCGATAAAGATGTATCAATGTTATTTTCTCAACGCAGACAGAATATTTTAGAAATTCAAGGTAATTTTTATCAGTTGATACTAACACAAAGCGGAAAGCAGAGAAACCAGTTTTCCAACTTTTGTTATTATGCATTCATGATTGTAAATAAGCTAATAACTAATAATAATGTTTTATTAGTGTTTGTGAATTTTTATAAAACATCAATTAATATTAAACATTTTTATCACAAATAACGATTATTAACCTTGTGAAAACGACATTTTTGGAACTCAATTATAACAAAACTTGGCAATGATTTCAGTACCCACGACTTTAAATGTTCGTTTTATGTTACGTGAAAACCACACGAAATTTTTGTTACAAACTATAAAGGAGCAATCTTGTAACATTTTTTTTCAAAATCTAGACCGTGAGCTGAGCTAGAAAATACATGGAAAAAGGAACCAGTTCTTACTCCGAACAAAGTTAGAGATAAACCGGAATAACAGAGAAGTACTCTTCGTGTATGTAGTGTGGCCGCTATATGTCGAAATTAACAAAATCGACTTGGCACATGAATAGTAGGAAACCATAGTTTGATTATTTAAACGTAAATAACAAAACAAAATAACCGGTGGTACTACCGACAGAAGTAAAAAAGATTTTAGAAAATCAAGAAATCTCGTTTTGGATGAGACGTAATGTCTGCACTCTGCAGGTATCTTTATGAATTGAGTTTCTCCTGCAAGATCGCAGGATTTCAGAGATTTGGTCCTTGTTAACTTACAGACACTTTACAGAGCAATCCTCTCTACATATAAATACAGAACAATCTTGTATACTCGTAATTGCAGCGGGAGAAGGTCTACAATTACTAGGACACGATCTCATTGCGCCAGTGATCTCTATACAAGCGGGTCTTTGCATCTTTTGAAACTCTATAATTGCTTTTTGTTGCGTTGATTTGTTCCACCAAATCAGCGAGTTTTGAAAACAGTTAGATATGATGAACAATAAATAATTTCCCAAAAAGCCCACGGCAGATCCACATACGCAGCGCTTGTAACTTTAGAGGTTACTTATATTTGTGGAGGATAACTCCGAGATATTTTACCTTATCTGAGAATGAAAGTGTAACTCCATTCATAACAGATGATTGAATCATTGATTTCCTTCTGTTGGTAAATGAAATGAGTGTCCTTTTGTTATAATAAGCAAAAAGTTCGTCTTTCGAACACCAAGTAGTTGTTGGGTTTAAAGCACTTTGCACACGGTCAGTTGATTGATCTTCAAGGTACGAAACTAAATTTTTGAATAACGTAACGTTTAAAAGTATTTTTAAAACAATTTTTTGTGCAGTTGTAACTTTATTAAGTATGATGGAAAATGTTCTACCCCATGTCCTTATACTTACCATAGGACAGTATTGATTTAAAAAGGGATTGGCGTTATAGGATCATTGTATTGTATTTAATGTTTGTAAATGTTCCAACCATCTTGTTATTGCATTAGTATTTAACTATTTCTTTTTGAATAATATGATTATTGCATTTACATGAATATTAAACGAATGAATTTTAATGGATCCAAGATAAGAAATATTACTAGCTAAAAACAATAAAATTAGTTTTCCTTATTTTAAGTATTAAAATATTTAAGTGTTTGATTACTTTCATTTCCTGTGACACAAGTTCCTGGGTCTCTCCCCATGAATTAGATTTTACAATCAAAACCGTATCATCAGCATAAGATATAATTGTCAATTTGTCACCTCATCTCCAGTCATTTATGTATCATAGAAAAAGAAACGGACCGAGAACAGTATCTTGTGTGACACCACACTTAAGTGTGTTAAGTTGATCTTTATTTATAACCTTTTGATTTCTGTTATATAAATAATCCTAAAATAATTTAAGTGCAATTCTACGAATTTCTATATACTTAATGCCTTACAAATGATCTTTCATGTGATATTTTTAAATTCATTCGCTATATCCTTATTACCCAAAAATTTAATTCCGGTTTCGTTAATGTTATTAGGCATTAATAAATTATTAGTTTTAGGTTTAAGAATTTCATTGATAACTTTACAGATATCTTTAGAATTATTATTTTATTCAAATTTAATTCAAATATTGCCAGAAAAAATAGATTGTGGCCCTCATCCCTCCGTCCCTCCAGATCTTATGAACAAACGCCCTTTTTTTAGATTATAAATGATTGTAACCATGCCAGACATGCGGTGTGATCACCCTAGCGCCACATTGCTTCAAAGTGCACTTAAGCATCGTGCTTGAGATTGTAGGAAACTTGTCTGCTAGATTACACACACTAAACAAGTTTTATGTGGTTTCCTATTATACTCGTTGATAGTCGAATTTGGTGATTTTATTAAAGAGCACCATTTGCGCGGGTTGGAATTTCGTACTGCCAGAAATGCATTTTTCGCTTGTTTCCATTAATTCCAAACTTAAAATTAAAACTGGTTTCCTGCTCTACGTATTTTCTAATTTTTTGACGGTCTAATTGTTATTTAAAAAAATACAAAATTTGTAAAGTATTTTAAAACTCCTAAAAATTTGAAATTTGGGGTTTTTAACTAATTCATTTGGCATTGCATAAATTATAAGAAATTTAATTAAATAATAATAAAATAAAAATAATTGATTATTAATATAACATGCATTGAATTATCTGTAATTAAAAATTACGAGTAGAATTTATTAATTCTTCCATAACACAAGAAACAATAGAGAATCTGTTTAATGATATAACAAAGTATATATAATGATTGTGAGAATCCCACTAAATAAAAGTCAGTAATAATTACAAAGTATTCAACTTTACAATGGATTAATTATATTTATACGAACTTGTCAAAGACATGATTAAAAAAATTAACGGATAACTATAAATAAAACAACTGCGATTAAAAATATTAATAATTTCATACGAAAAAAATAATAATCTCTTTAATAAAATATGAAATAAAAAAATGTATTTCGGGTTTATTTAGTGCATAATATTAGGAAACATCAAACACATAAAAAAATAATTTTATAATTTATTAATTATAATTAATTGTTTCATTAATCAAGTTGGCAGCAAATCATCAGTAACAAATTAGATTACAGAACTAATTTAATATCATAGAACAGCGCGCTTATTGAACCACGTACCAGTAAATCTGTTTGTTTTGTTGGTGTTAACTGATGGTTGACATATTAGCGAGTATTACAAACTGATTTGTCTGTTTCGCTTAAATTTATTAGAAATTTTAGTCTAATAAAGATTTTGCGATAATTATTCTTCGTTTTGATAGAACATCAAATTGGCAAACTGTTTATAGCGGGAGAAATAGAGCCGAAAAAAAATACTGGTAGAAGTGTTCGACGGATTTAACAACTTCCATAAGTTCTCTCCTCGTCACACAGTAGGTCCGCTCTGGTTTGGAGAGCACTTTGCTAAAATAATCTAGGACCCTCTCTTGTCCTTTGTGCATCTGTGACAGTACTCCTCCAATTCCTACGTTACTGGCATCTGTGTCGAGAATACACTTGCCTTCTGGTAGTGGATAGCCTAATATCGGTGCCGTCTTTAAATGTTTCTTTACAGTCTCGAAAGCAGCTTGACAGTCCTGGTCCCAGCAGAATTTTCTTACTTCCTCTGTCAGTCGTATTAATGGCTTATTAATATCTGCAAACTTATTTATGTAATGCCGGTAGTAAGTGCAGAGGCCTAGAAAACTTGGAACTTGATGTTTATCCGTTGGTTGTGGCCAATGTTTGATGGAAGCAACTTTTTCTTTATCAACAGCCACTTCATCCTTCTTGAGTAGGAGGCCTAAGTAATTAACTTGAAACAGTTAGCATTTCTTGAGGTTGAGCATTAACTGGACAGCTTGCAGTCTTTTAATCACGTCTTTAAGTTTTTCAGATGGCATTCAAATGTTTTACCTAGAACGATTATGTCGTCTAAATATACTAGGCATGTTTTTTAAGAAAGCTCCCTCAGTACATTCTTCATCAGCCTCTCAAATGTCGCAGGAGCATTACAGAGGCCAAATGGCATAACATTAAACTGCCACAATCCAGATTCGGTGGTAAAGGCTATCTTCTCCTTGTCTGCTGGGTCCATTTCCACTTGCCAGTAACCGGACAGCGTGTCCAAAGTGTCATCGATCCGAAGTAAGGGATAGGTGTCTTTCTTTGTGACATTCTTCAGCTGACGGTAGTCTAAACAGAACCTCGTAGTTCGATCAATCTTCTTGACTAGAACTACTAAGTCACCCAAGGGCTAGTAGAAGGTTCTATCACGAATGATCATTTCAGCGTCTTCCCTCTTCGCCTATGGTAACCTTCGGGTCTCCAATATTAATCTGGTGTCGGACTCTAGATGTTTTCCCTGTTTTTCCCCTTTTTGAACAAAAATCTGTCGGTATCGAAGAAGAAAGTCTCTCATTTTCTTTTTCTCCAGCCCATTTAGGGATTGACCAGCAACTGCAATCATTTGTTCCAATTTTTCATTGGATCTGTCCGGGGTATTCGTCTGACGTCTTATGGACATAACTGGTACACAGGTTCCCACTTTCGCCGTCATCCGTAATGTGATATTTTTCCTTTGCAACATGTTCATTTAATACAGGTATTAATACGTTTTCGTTCAAGCGGACACCCTAGTGGAATTAGTGGATACAGGGGATAGCTATAAGGGGTATAAGTTGCCATTTTTTACGGGAAATAATCGATAATATGGTTGAAAACTTCGAAGGTGTTGATACCACAATTCGAAATCCCGACGGGCGGTCACCTCTTTTGTATCCGCCCAACTGTCCGCAATTTTGGATTTAAATTTTTGAAGGGTCCAACATTAGGTACGTGGTAAAAATCACGAACATATTATCGATGACGATTTTTTGCCCAAATTTTGGCTCTATTTACCTTTGTCCGCCACCTCTTCTGTATCTAACCAGCTATCCGCCATTTTGGATTTAAGCTTCTTAAGCGTCTACCATTACCTGGTAAAAAGGGCGGACGTATTATCAATGACGATTTTTTGCCCGAATTTTGGCGCCCTTGACCCTTGTCCGCCACCTCCTTTATATCCACTCAGGTATCAGACTGTCGAAATTTCGAGTTGTAGTATTAAACTGGGAAAATGTTCATCCATATTATCGTTAACGACAATTTCCCGTAAAAATTGGCAACTTTCACCCCTTATAGCTACCCCCTGTGTATACTAATCAGAAACGTAAATACTTGTATTGAATGAACATCCTGCAAAAGAGATATGTCATATTACGGATGACAGCGAAATTTCGGCTCTTGCTCTTAGACCATTATTAACAGTTACTTTTCCTAATTTCATTACTATAATCCGAAATTGTATACAAATACAATTTTGGATTTAGGCATTTTTCATTATAATATACAGTGAAACAAAATTAACCAAGATTTTTAGGCCCTATTAACTAATAACATTTTATTGATAAAGCATTATCTACCTTCAGACTTTAATGAAATCAGTTTTTTGTCATAAGATGATAAAATTTATGTGATAATTATTTCAGTGTAGTCGAACAGGTTCTGTGTTTAACCATAATCTCTTGGAGCAACTAAATGCATTCACGATAGGTTCCCATACAACTTTTTATAAAACGAATTATAAAAAACATGAATTGTCGTTTAGTGTTTAAATAACATCAGATACGCACAGTATATTTTGACCAGAATATAAAAAAATCTTAGATTTACGATTTTTTTAACATACTAAACACCGAATCATCACGTTTAATGTATCAAACAAAAACGTGTCGAATGGAATATCTAATTATGATAAGAATGGCATGATAATTGTACATTACAATATTATTAACAATACTTTATCTAGTCATAAAAACTATATCAGGAGTAGAAAGTATGTATACATATTTTATAAGTGTTGTGGATTCTCTTATGCCATTTCATATAATTGTTACAATAATTCACTAACACTTAAATATAATTAAGTATCAAGGAGAGTAAAACAGCGAATAGTTCAACTTAAAAATAAATACAAAACCAACAAATTGTAGTAGATAATGAATTATTAAGTCCTTGTAACTATTTCTTTTAACATGAGAACGATCAGTACAGTACAGCGCTAAAAACATTGCTAAAGCACTTTAAACACATATTCCGTGTCCCTGACGGCACAGTGTGTTTTCGTATCACTGGCATTTTTAACTGTGCTTTACACATTTTCGTATCTTCAGTACCGTCCATCATTTTTTCCACAGAAGAGGTATGAATTTTAGAATGGAAAGCATTACTGCAATCGCACTGCTATTAATAAAGAAAAGATACAAAAAAGACTGTTGGTTCATCCGATATCGAAGCTTTAGAAATAAAAGAACATTAAATAAAGAGCTGATAGACCACGAAAGTGAATTTATTGACTATGTTTAGGATGTGCTAAATTATAAATTTCGTTAAATTCTCAAACATTTTCAATAAAAATAAATAACGAAATGTTATCGAAAATGTTTAGTAATTTTCCGATTTATCACTTTGGTCAGCAAGAATTTAGACTAGTCTTGACTCACTTAAAAATTTACCTTCCGTTTCCGGAAACTTCCATATCGGATGAACCAACAGTCTTTTTTGCAACTCACCTTCCTCATCTAATAGCAATGCGATTGCAGTTAGCTATTTCAAAATTATACGTCTTCTATGAAAAAACGATAGACGATACTAACGATCTCTGAAATGTGTGAACCCCAGTAAAAAATTCGACAGTAATGCCACGGACACGAATATATGTGTACAGTCCTATTTTTGAAGACTAAATATCGATTTGCAAAAGTTGTACTGTTCAAATATTCCGGTAATTTGCTAACATGAAAAAATGATTTCATTTTACACGAAGGGGAAACTCAGAGCTGTATTGGTACAGCTCTGATTTACCCTTTAACATTTAATCTAGACTATTTTTCTCTGAAATTAGACAAATATTATTTTCTTCCTACACTGTTGAAAAATATGACTTCTCTCCCTACACTCTTTCGCCGAACTTCTAGACAGTAAGCAACGCGTCGATCGTTACTCTGGGCGAAACAGTGAGGCGAGGTACCCAAAATTTTCAATACTTCAGTACGAATTCAGGATAGACGAAGTAGTGTAAATTAATTAGAATGTTCTGTCATTTTTTTAAATACCCACTCCCAAATAAAAAAAAACAACTATGAACACAGTAAATACACTCACAAAGGGGGCGTCCATAAATTACGCGAGGTGTTCAGAGGGGGGAGGGGGTCAAGCTTAATCTTTCTAAATCTCACTTGGGGGAGAGGGAGGGTTTTACCAAATATCACGTAATTTTTTTTTCAAGTAGAAAACGGTGTAAAGTTACGTAAAAGTAAAATTAAATTAAAGTACAAAAATGCTTCTAGAATGAAAATACGGCGAAATTTCACACAATAGTGTTTGTTTTATTTGTCCAAACACCGCAGAGCAGCACCACTGTGGCTACTGCCCATGGACTGAATTAGAATAAATATTATGTATTTTTAGTATCAAATACTAGTCATTGCTAGTTTTTAAAGTAAAAGTAATGAAATAAATTATGTTCTTGTATTTTTTTTTAATCCAAAGCGATTACAGTTAACATACCAATTTTTTTAAAAATCTCACGTGAGATTTGGGAAGGGGGGAGGGAGTTAGGGAAAATCTTATGAAATCTCACCAGAGGGGGTGGGGGTGTCAAAAAATCCAGAAAAATGCCTCACGTAATTTGTGGACGCCCCCTAAAGGCGTATAGCGACAGAACGACGTCAAATGCGACGACAGATGATGAAAACGGGAGTGTGTGCACTTCTTGAGCTCCGACTTGTCTCGTTATATTTCCACAAAAAGTGGAGCCATACCAAGACTACGCGAGAAAGACCAAGACGAGATAAGCGCACATACCATACTCACGCTCTCGCTTAATCTCGCAGACACTCGTGATTGGATTCTAACCGAGTATCAGACTGTACTTTTTCCACAACTTTAATTAAAAATTAAGCTAAAACTTATCTCGGAACCGCATTTACATGTTACAGAGGCAGTTTGTAAATCTGATTATTTTGATGAACGCAATTATCGAATGAGTACCTACACTGTCACTTCTCATGGAATAAAAATACATAACAAGAAAGTGTTTCAGAACTCAAGAACGAAAATTTTTTACTTTCTTTATAAAAAATAATTTTGGAATTGTTGTGATGATCGTGCAGAAAAAAACATTCTGAAATTATGTTTTCTGTTTATAAGAGCTTTCGTATGCAATTTTCCCCACTGCAATAAAAAAACTTCCTGTTTTCATCCGAAATACTTTTCGACTACTTTATCTCAAAAACTTGTTTCTGGAATGATATTTTTGGCCATAAGTGGCTGGCGGATTATTTTTACACTCATAATTCTTCGAAATCGATTTCGCGTCTCAAAAATCTTTTACAGAGGTGAATGTCTTTCAGTATTCAATGTTTCTCCTAACATAATTTTTAAATTAGCCTGTATTGAAAGATATAGCTTTTGTACATTTAAAAATTTACTATATTAACCTTAATATAATCAAAGTATTTTTCTCATGATGCTATAGATACTAAATATTCTGTAAAGAAATTTAAATTGTAATCTGTTTTATTAATCTACTTTAAAAGGATGTATATGCATACAAAAGAACTTTTTACATAAATAATAATGTACCTTATTACTGCTCTGTCAACATATGAATATTTATTAACTACTTTCCGTTAATCTTATATTAAACATCATAAGAGTATTTTATTTAAATTTCAGACAAACGAGACGCTAGTATCTCCTACCGATTTGTTATGTCTAAGAAAATAATCATAATGATATTGATATAATTGATAAGATCTATTTGTTATTTGAATAATTTATGTAGATAATTGCAAACCCCCTTTAATTAGATATTAGAGGATCAATGTACAATTAAAAAGTTTTGTTAAGTACAGTGTGATGATATGTCAGATACAAAGTTTAGTTAAACGAAAAATTTTGTTTCTTTTCTATAATTTTTGAATTAAAACTTCTTTAGGCGCGACTAGGGGTAACTCAGATTTATTTCCTGACGGAAGTAATTCTAACGGAAGTAATTCTGACGGAACGTTGTAATTCTGACGGAAGTAACGGTGTGATTTCAGCTATGGGAGGAGCTTAAATTTTCAAAATTTTCAAAATTAAAATTTTTAAAAATTTTCAAAATTTTCGAAATTTTTAAAATTTACAAATTTTTCAAAATTTTCAAAATTTATTTATAAAATTTTCAAACTGTTTCAAATACATTAATTGTATTTAGAGATCTAAATCTATGTTTCACATTTTAGTTATCATAAACCTATTATTTCATATATAAAAAATAATGATAACTTTCAAATTCCTATTTCTAATGAATAATATAAATATAACATCTCATTTTTTGTAAAGTATATAGACAATAAATATAATTGAATTGTAATCTCTTGGTGTGTTAGTTTTAGAAAAAAAATTGTTCATATTGAATATTATAATTATTTATGTAAGCATCTAATTTCTGTTAACTTACTGTAGCTACTTGTTAATAAACATATTTTGAATTTGAATTTATTTTGCGATGATACGTACGTCAAATAAGTTTTACTTCAATCGCGCGGAAAGGTTACACGCACACTCTTTTTTTTTCAGTGAAGTAGAATATATTTAATGAAATTAAATATCAAACTTTACTAATCAACATTTCATGAATGAAAGAATTCTAATAAATGATAAAATAATGAAACTAAGAAAAGATCGAATGATGTAGAAATAATGGATGACACTTTAGAATGCACTTTTTAGTTGTATTACCACTTACAAGTTTATCATTTTGCAATGAGTAATTGATATCACAGCGGGTATCATGTTTCTTCAAAGGAAAGCCAGTAAATTGATAGGTTATATTCAAAGAATGAGCATTTAGCTCGTTATTTAATCTATAAAATTAATTGTTTGGAAATTGTTCATGCCTAATATCTAAAACATCTGCTGTTATTGTGTCTCCGATTAAAAACTATAATAACGATTTATTTGAAAGGTAGGTATCGATTACCTATTCATTATAATCTATAAAATGCACTTTTCATCTTAAACAAAACAAGAACAATCAAATGTTTTGGTACATAAATAACTATTTTTACGTCTGTACAACCGTTAAATTTTATAGTTAGTAAATACCATAAAATATATGGAACTCTGTAACTCTCAATATATTATTTATTATGTTATCAACATCTAAGAATATTTGCCTATTAATAGAGTATAGTATTTAGCATATACGTTGACTCAAATACCCAATAAATCAATGCATTTTTTCACTGTTTTTGCCGAAAATAACTGGTTATGATTATCTTTGAAAAAATGTAAAAAAATCCTGACATGAAGTTATGTTATGTATCATTATTTCGGGCGCATCCGAATTCTGCCACAAATGAAAATTTTACCTGATTTTTTAGAATTAAGGGATTAGTGAAGAGTTCAAATTCTCCTAGGACCAATTAAGTTTACTCGTATTAAGTACTAGCTTTTACCCGCGGCTTTGCCCGCGTGGAATTGGGACATTCACAAATGATTTAATGACTGTCTATTTTACATAGTAGGTATATCCTTGCCTTAGTAACGTAAGTCTGGCCTAACTACTTTTAATTTTTTTATTTAGAATTTCATGTTTGTCAATCAATCACGCTGCAACCACTGAACAGATTTTGATAATAATAAATCATACAACACCGATTATGACTACCTTATAATATTGATCTATGGCAGTTCTACATTGGACCTAATCATCTGTAGGATATAGTAATTTGTGAGTCATTTGTATATGTACTTGCGATAAAAAAACAACGATAGCGCGTTTTAATAACCTCGTAGCGCTATCTAATTTCGAATATCAAAATTCAATTATAGCACGTATGTATGCATGTTGTAAATTATTTCAGTGGTATTTTTAAATGGATCCATGAGATACTTTCATACAAAATCTGGCCCCTTTATTGCCCCGTTAAATGGGTGGGGGAGAATTTTTTATACACCAGATGTTAAGTTGAAATAAGACAAATACATGTGTGAAAATCGCATTCGAATCTGATCAGTAGTTTTCATGTGATGCGCGCACAAACATACAGACAGACAAAAAAATCGTACCACATTTTTGGGTTCTCTATCGATGTAGTAACACTCCCCGATAATTATTTTTTAAATATCTTTAATGTACAGAATTTTCATTTCTACAGTTTTATTATATGTATATATTAAGGATTTAAACAATAAATACCTAAAGAGTTTCCAAAACTGATAATTCTGATGATTCTTTTTTAGTACCTTATTTAACAGTTTATTCTACCTTATTTAAGTTAAAATGGATAACAGAGCATCTACCATGTTTACTGAAAGAGCAAATAAATTGTGTTGAATAAGTTTTCCAACGATAATATTAACAAATTTGGAAAAATTCGATGTAAATGTTGTAACTCTTAATGTACATCAAGATTGTACTCCCATGTTCCTAATAAACAAAAAATATTGCGTTTTTCTGTTTCCTAATCTAACATTTTTCTGTGTCAGAGTGTATTTTAATGAATGGAACATTCAAATTATGTACAAAATTTTTTTACCAAATATTTACGGTTTAGATTTAAGAATTTATATTTTAAACCAAAAGAGATTGTTGTAGACTTTGAATCCAGTATTCACATCCCAATATATAAATAAATACCAAAGAAAACACAAAGTCTCGTACCACACAAATATTTAATTGTAAGCTCAAAAGTGTTGACAACTAGTTTCGACCAACAAGGTCATCATCAGGTTAAATTCAAAGTAAAGTAATAAATTACAATTATATCCAAACAAATTTAAATGGAAAGAAACTAAGTGGTATCGGGTTGCTATATCTTCAACAATAAAGTCCAGCGGCAGCAAACAAAGTGTGTAGTAAAAAGAGCCAACAGGTAGAGGTAGACTCATAGAGGATCAAAGTAAATGTGGTAGACTGCAACAAAATTTTATCTGAAAAACAATCATAGTTGCACCACTGCATTACTCACTATTACTGATGATATCATAAAGGCGACCGACAGAGGATTAGTTACAGTTCTCTTTTTATTAGATTATTCAAAGGCGTTTGACACTTTAAATCATAACTTATTGGGATCAATATTAAATTACATCGGTCTGGAAAAAAATGCATCAAATTTGCTTAACAGCTATCTCACAGGAAGAGAGCAGGCAGTAAGTATTGAGGATAAGATGTCTGATTTTATAAATATAAAAAAAGGCGTCCCTCAAGGGTCCGTGCTGGCGCCGAAATTGTTTTTAATTTACACCTTTCGACTTGCTTCAGCTTTTACATCTTGTTTACATCACAACTTTGCTGACGACACACAGGGTTATATATCATTTAAACCGGAAGAGAGTGCACAGGCTGTTGCAGCCATTAACTATGACCTTAATCAAGTTGCCGAATTTTCTGCTAATCATTGTTTAAAATTAAATAATAGCAAAACAGTTGGCGTAATATTTGGCAACAAGACCAACAGAGAAAAATTTAAGAACAACTATTCTCATTTAATAACACTTAACGGTTCACCAGTTGAATTCAAATCAGAAATAAAAAACCTTGGTCTAATTATAGACCAGGATTTAAGATTCGTATCGCACGTCAATAAATGCATACAAAAAGGGTTTATTAATCTAAAAATGATTTTTCAAAATTTTTGCCAAGATCCTTAAAAATTAATCTATGTGATTCTTTGGTGCTGTCGCATTTTAATTTTTGTGACAGTATTTATCACCCCTGCATAACTGTTGCGGATGGTGCGCGCATACAAAAAATGCAAAACTCCTGTCTTAGGCTCATTCACGGAGTTAGGAAATACGAACCCATAAGTCATAAATTAATTGAGACAAAGTGGTTGAACATGGGACAGAGAAGGTATATTCATTCAATAACACTTTTCCAAAAAATAATTCAAAATAAATGTCCGCCTTATCTGTACAACAAAATAAACTTTCGAACCGATATACACAACATCAATATTAGGCACAAAAATACAATCACCATTCCTAGGCACAGTACTAGTTTCTTTCAAAGGTCATTTTCATATAGCATTGCTAATTTAATTAATAAGGAGTTGGATAAATTATATTTACCACCAAAAAAATTCAAGGAATACGTCCAAAAAAAGGCTTTTCAATATAACCAAATTATATAATAAAAAAAAAATTGCAATTAATTTAATAAGAGGTGCAAAACTCTAGGAAAAATTTCCATACTTATGTAACAAACCAGTGTATAGGTAATGCAATGCTTTCGTTTACTTTTTTTTATTTAGTTTTTAATTTAATTAATTTAATGTTATTAATTGTGATAATCAATCATAACAAAGGTATCAAACTTTTTGCTCGGTATTCCAACATAAAACGTCCTATAACTCAAAAAGTATGGACATTAGAAAAAAAAGTTTAAAACAAAAGTTGTAGAGAATAAACGGATCTTTAAAAATAAATCAATGCATTTTATTGATTATTAGAAAGTTTTTTATATTTTCGCCGTGTTCTGTGTCTCTGTGTCATTCCGTGGAATTTGTAATCGAATTTAAACCTATTTCCCGACTACCTAGAGCTCTGAAATTTTCAGGATAGCTAAGAACTGGATGACAATGCATGTTTCAAGTGTGTTTAGGCATATACATAGATTTCGAAATTTATACCGAATTGATATTAAACATGATCTAAGTTGTGTATAGATAATATTGTTTTGAAAGTTATTAAATAAATCGTTCGTAGCGTAGTTGGTTAGGCGGCGGATCAGTCCACTTGTGACAGTTCTGTTATGTTATCATAATGGGATCGATTACGCGACAGAGAAGTTTTTTTTTCTTTTTTTTTTTTGTTCTTACATGTGAAAACAGTAATTATTATTTTAACTGGTAATAAAATAAACTGTTTTAGAAAGTTTTTAGATACAACTACCCTTGATTTTGTTAACAAGGAAACAATCTTCTCTATGATCAATCACAGCGTTGTATGACTTAATATTTTTGCAAAATCAGGGATGCTGTGCATTGTTGAGATGACACAAAATATGACCTATAAATCAGTAAAAAACTTTCTATTATAAAAAGTTTGTAAATTGTGCTTATTTTAATATTTCAAGAGTTTTTGGCCGCGATCGAAAAACCGGTTCATTAAATGGGCCATAAATCGTAAACTGTAGGTTTTACAAAAAAGTTTACCACAAACAAAAGATGCGAAATTATATTTTCTATAATAATGGTCTTTATGACTTTTGCTCTAAAGTGCTTAGTTTCCAAGATATTGGCCAAAAACGTTTTTTCAAGATAACGCCTCTAGCGTCACCTGGATCTGTCAGCATTTTGTGATTTTATGCTCAGTAAGTGATCCCAAATCTTATAAAAACAAAATTTTGAATCGGAAATTTAGTGCAAAGTTGACCCTTAAAAACGGCTATTTTTACTGGCGTACTGTTACTTTTTCCTAGGTTACTCGAATCTCATAATCAGATGTGTGCCTTTCACCAAAACTATATTATAAAAAATAAATCAATTCAATAAATGATATTAAATTTATTTATAAACTACAATGAAATTTTCTTCCGATCCGTCCCAGGGGTCGAAAATAATTTTTGAATTTTAAAAAACTAAAAAAATACAGCGTGATCAGATTCCACACTCCGCACAAATTTACAGAAACCATGATAATATAAAGAAACTCTTGTATTAATAAAATTTTCTTCCAATAGGTCTAAATTTAATATTGTTAATACGTGAGTTCCTTTATATTGTTATAATTTTTTGATGCTCTACTGGATATATGAAATCTAATCGTGCTCTACTTTGTTTCAATTTTTTTAATTTCCAAAGTTATTTTGGACTTCTCGGATGGGTCGAAAAGAGTTTCCATATATTAAGATTTTTAAGACTGAAGATTATATTATCCCTCTGATATAGATATTGTTTCACTTTATGTTGTTGGCACGCCTCTGATAATGAGACTCTGGTACCAGAAGAAGTTATATGTAGCTAGAAATTAATGCTAAGTTCACGTCGGTCTATTTTCTTCTCTCATTTGCACAAGCACACGTTAACATATTGGTTGTTTATAATATAAATAAGTGGTTAAAATAAGGGCAACATCACATAGAAAACAACTATTTTGTACAACATAAAGCGTCATTTAATTAGAAGTTAATAGTTTCTCACGTATTTAGTTAGTGTTTATTGGTAAGCACTTTATATGTTTATATTAATTTTGAGTTATGGATATCTGCATTTTATAAAGGAAGGCACTTTTTAGTTTTACTTATCCTCATTCGAGTTCATATTATGATTATGTATCTAGTAAGAATTGGAAATCTAGGAATCCGATTGTGGTAGAAAGTTACGACCATCGGTATCCCCGAATTCCGATTCTAGTCTACTATATAACGCAACTCAACATATTTGGTATTTTTTATGTTGCGTTGACGGTATCACTAGGTTCTAGGAAAAATGCCCACAGGAAAACTGCACACGGGAAAAATGCGCACACATTTTTCCTCGCATTTTTCCGTGTGGGCATTTTTCCATGTGGGCAATTTTCCGTGTGAGCATTTTTCCGTGTGGGCATTTTACCTGTGGGCATTTTTCCTGTGGGCTTTTTTCTTGTGGGCATTTTACCTGTGGGCATTTTTCCGGTCACCCACTACGGTATAACATGTTTGGTATGTAGTTGTGGTTGCTTTTTTTAATTATTCTTATATACTCGATGTAACTTCGTAACTGATTAGATGTTGTTGAAATATAATTGTGTTGATGCAGTATTTCTCAAATTTGAAAAGAGTATAATTAAAATTGAATATCGCCATTATATATCTATTTCTTATTCATTTATTTGTTGGTGATTAAAATTGTTGTTGTATATTTTTCATATTCTCCGCAAGTAGAATTAATTCCAGAAACATCTAAGGATTAATTTTCCTATAATTTTTCTTAGTATTGTAAATGTCAGAAAAGTTGCTTAATATAATACATTTACTATACAATATTAGGTATCAAGTCAATATTATAAAATACAATTTCAATAATAACTAAATCAATTTCATTTATAATATAGCAATTTGAAATCTGTATTTAAAAATATGATGAATTATTGTCTCAGTGTAAATGTAAGCGATTTAACATACAATAGTTAATGAATAAATTTACATCAATTACAGACTCATGTATTAAAACAAAAAAATTCAATAACATGAAAAATTACTTAAAATTATAACAGTCAAAATTAGCACTGATTTCATATTTCCAATATTGTATACTTTTGTTATCCGTAATTATTTGAATATATACAGATATTTTTCTGTTTATTAACAAAAAAATGTTCTTTCAAACAACAGTTTTATCAATTTTATCGGCGAACTTTTCAAGCGAAGCTTATTATGTTAGCTTTGGCGACAGAAGTGAATCCAAAAAAAGTGTCCGCGTACGGGAGATGATCTCTCTCGCGTCCATGGCATATGCCACAGACATTTGGATCATATTTTAGTTATCACAAACATATAGTGTCTGTTATATTTTGGTATTTTTTTGTATTCTTAGTGAAAATACGTTTAAATTTTAATAGAAAACTGTAAAATACTGCCAATAATGCAATTTGTTTCGTCAAATATACAAGGATGTTTGATTATTTTAATTGAATTTTTAACGCTTTTTTTTATTGATATATCTAATATAGAAGGCATATAGTATGGAAAGTACCTGCCATAGGTATGTGGTAGACTGTTTTACCCCACTCTTTTGTATAAGCTTTTTAATATAGACCAATTAAAATTGTAATTATTTATACAACATACTAGTTAATACCTCAAGAATTGGTTAAAAAATTATAAATATACGTCAAATATCGATAACTTCCTGGGTATTTAATAAGTAAGATAATTACTTCTTTCTAAATCTTTTGAAACTTATAGAAGTGCCTTCCATTTCACAATCACAAAGATAGCTGTAAAAACGGAGATACTGTGCTCGATAAGGATTAAAAGCAACTCTATGAAGAATATAAATAAACTATTCACACAGTTTTTGACAGTATTTGCAGAATGTTTTATTGACAGTCTTATACATAAAGTAATGAAAAATGATGCAAACGTATCTTGTGCTATGCTGTCAACGTGATCGAGATATAAAACCTGGACTTGTGCGAGGTTTAGAATTCCTAACCCAAAGCACATAGATATAAGTATCAATCACCCTAAGGACAAAACCAAACTACAGACACTGTGTTTCGCTCTATTAGAGCTCATGTCTTTTCAGTCACGTATGAAGAGACATCCCCGGTATACATCGACTAATAATTGTTGGTAGAGATGGCGCTACTTTTGCAAGTAAAACCAACAAGTATCAGTTGGTCTATACCCTGTACTGCACTGATGAGCTCTAATACAGCGAAACACAGTTTCTGCAGTTAGGTTTGCCCTTGTATGGGCTGATTGATACTTATATCTATGGCGCAGCATTCTGTGCATAGGGTTAGGAATTCTCAGAAATCCAGGTTTTATATCTGGATCACGTTGACAGCATTTTATATGGGTTTTAAAATAGTATTAGTTTATAATTTATTTTAACTGCTTTATTTAATGAATTTTATTGTCCAAAAAATATATTTTTCCAGCTTACTCCTCTGTCAAAGATAGCACAGAAAGCATCGTTTCCATCGGAATTCTGAGAGTTTTTAACGCCTTTTATATAATAAAAACGTTACACTTTCAACAATGGTAAAAATATACTTTAGCTTAGTAACTTAATTATCATCTAATCTAATATTTACATTGTCGAAAACGTATGGTTCATGAACAAGGATATTTATTTTAACCATTCCTACTAGACATTTAAATTTATTTTGTTAATTTTCTATCAAATTGTCCTACTAATCTCTATTTTGTTTAGAAGCAAGTGTCATATCATGTAAAAAAGATAATAAGCACGTGATAGACTGACTAAAAATCATATTGAAAAGGTCATTTATTCTGTAGTTGCGCTCAATCGGTTTTCAAAGAGAATACGATATCATTATTATACATGTAATGTGAATGTACGATAGGTATTTAGAAAGTTTGGATAGATATGTTATCATATATTATTAAACGTAGGATTTAAAGTATGTTCGTATATCCGAGTTGCCTCGAGCACTGCTCTAAAAAATTTTTCTGAAAATTTGCATATAGGAATTTTTGGTACTCCGGTATCCATTTCTCTATAGGTCATGTATTCAAAAAAAAAAAAAAATACAAATTTATGGCATTTAGTAAAAAAAATAATTTATTTATTTAAACTTTTTTTGCTTTTGTTTTCTTTGTATTTTGTTAAAGTAGAAACGATGATATTTGATCAACAATCAATCTAGTAAGTATGATAGCGGAAAGTTATTGTATCGATTAATATTTAAAAAATTACCTACTTTTATCTATTGCCTTTGTCGTATGCAACATATGTATATTTTCTAAACGGAATTTCGATCACTTTTTTTAATTATCCATAGATTATAGTCCACCGCGCACAACCCTTTTTTGAAATGATTAATACATTCTTGAAACTTTGTGTATAGCTTCCTATTGACGAGTCCAACAAAGGTTGAAATTATCTAAATTTAAAACTGCTGCTTTTTCGAGCTAGAAATAAACGTAATATTTAAGCTGTCTGGCAGCAAAAACGCAGCAATAAATTTGTCGGACAATGTGAGCATTTGATTTAATACTTAATTATAAACAAATTGTGTAAAAATGAATTATATATATACCTATATATGTATATATATATATATATATTATATATTAAAAAACGTAAACTCGAAAATGCGAAATTTACGGTTACGTTTTTTAATATATATAATATATAAATATATATTAATTAAGTATTAAATCAAATGCTCACATTGTCCGACAAATTTATTGCTGCGTTTTTGCTGTCCGACAGCTTAAAACTTTCGTTTATTTCTAGCTCGAAAAAGCAGCAGTTTTAAATTTAGATAATTTCAACATTGTTGGACTCGTCAATAGGAAGCTAGGTATACACAAAGTTTCAAGAATGTATTAATCATTTAGAAAAAAGGGTTGTGCGCGGTGGACTATTAAATTATTGATCGTTATTTTCTAAATCTTTGTTATTAACATTCACACACCATTAAGATAAAATCTAATGACTGTAAGCTGACCATGGACTGTTAATTATAATTTTTTGAAAAAATATACTATGAACTGTGGTGCCAGACTTATAAAATCGAATGATACAGATAAGTGTTATCAGGATTAGACCGTCTGTGGTATTTTTAGACCTGTTTTATTGCGAATATTAATAAATTTATTTAGCGTTAATATCAAATTAATAATGAATTATTGATAACTACGTTTAATCTTTATTTTAAACCCTCATATATACATAAAATTCTCTAAAACTTAAATTCTAACTATCCTTAAGAATACCTAACTTTAAAGATGCACAGTTTTAATGATCAATCATTAATCAACTATGATTAATTTTATTAAAAAGCACAATAAATCTTAACCCTCGTATGGATTAATTAATTATACAACTCTCAAATCTGTCAGTGGTTTTGATTAATGGATAAAAAAATTTATCGTTAACTTGCCCGGTAATATTTCTTTATATTTCAAACAACTATCATAATATATGATAGTACCAAATCATGTTCCAACTAGTTGTAAATCTCCTCTTTTTCTCCATCTTTCGATTCCTATTTTAGTTTTTTTTTAATTTTCGTCTTTCTAGTTCCAACAGAAAAGATATTCATGCCATCAAATTCTTAATGATTTTTGGTTTATTAATTTTATATTTATTTTTATTTTTTCTACCGTTGTGGTACCAACGAGTTTTTAACCTATTAACCTTCTTTTTCGTAATGTGATGCAATTATACACGAAGTTCTACAAATAATTAAATACTAAAAAACTAAGGTCGTCAGTATTATCACCCGGCAAATGGAAACGACAGGTCAGATAATAATGTCTACATGGTGTAAAAGTTACTAATCTATTTTATGATGAAACATCAATTAGTTATGTTTATTTACTCCAGATGAACTAGTAACAAAATGTCAAGGAAATCCAAACGGTGTTTATAGGGAGGTTTACAAATCGTCTTTAAAAATCTTTCACTCTCATGTATTTTTGTTGGCAGCTAGCGTGGCGTGATTCGCTGGTTTATTTTTAAAACATCGAAACAAGTTGAAGTTGAATTTCACGCAGACACAGAATGATATGCTGCTATCGCACCTACAAGGACGATATATGCAAATTATAGCTGTATTCCTTATCGGTGCGGCGCTTGACTATCATGTGAAGTTGACCAAGACAGTCATTAGAATATGTATTATTAATTTCCTACAACTGGAAAAGAAAGATTATAAGAAACATAATTATAACTAGTATAGTAATTCTGAAAGGTTAACTACTTTGTAAAAATAAACTACATACCTACTTATTGGTAACTACATATACCTAACGTTGATGAAAACATAAGCGTATCTTTAATATAGACCAATTAAAATTGTAATTATTTTAATTTATACAACATACTAGTTAATACCTCAAGAATTGGTTAAAAAATTATAAATATACGTCAAATATAGATAACTTCCTGGGTATTTAATAAGTAAGATAATTACTTCTTTCTGAATCTTTTGAATATTATAGAAGTGCCTTCCATTTCACCATCACAAAGATAGCTGTAAAAACGGAGATACTGTGCTCGATAAAGATTAAAAGCAACTCTATGAAGAAAATAAATAAACTATTCACAGTTTTTGACAGTATTTGCAGAATGGTTTTTTTGACAGTCTTATACATAAAGTAATGATAAATGATACAAACGTATCTTGTGCCATGCTGTCAACGTGATCGAGATATAAAACCTGGATTTGTGCGAGGTTTAGAATTCCTAACCCAAAGCACATAATGCGGCGACATAAGATATAAGTATCAATCACCCCAAGGAAAAAACCAAACTACAGCCATTGTGTTTGGCTCTATTGGAGCTCATCAGTACATTATAGTCACTAATGAATAGACATCCCCGGTATACACCGACTAATACTTGTTGGTAGAGATGGCGCTACTTGCGAATGTGTTAACTTTCGCAAGCAAAACCAACAAGTATTAGTCGGTCTATTACCGGGATGCCTCTTCATTAGGCAGTGTAGAGACGTAACCTGTACTGTACTGATGAGCTCTAATAGAGCGAAACACAGTTTCTGCAGTTTGGTTTTGCCCTTGTAAGATTAAAAGGAACGCCATATAGAATACACATCTTTGGGTATAACATTTCTTTTAGCTCAGATTTATATATATATATATATATAGTAACCAGAAAATTTTAAATTCTAAATAAAACTTTCACCGCTATAAATAAACTATTCACAGTTTTTGACAGTAGAACTTTATTTTGTACGTTCTGTTAAATAATGTAGTTTTGTTGTCAGAAACTTTCGCTTAATAAAAGGTTACAAAATATAAAATAGCGAACAATATTTTCTTATTTAATTGTTGTATCCTATTTTATTATATTTTTTAAAAAAATATATAACATTTTTATTTTCTAGTAGATTCCATGTATAATTATTTCATCATTCTCTTGACACCAACGCTTGTAAAATTTGTTGTAGTGAAATTCATTTATACCAAATGCCTGCTAGGGTGATCTATTTGTATTTTTTTGTTTTGGGATGTTCGCACCCGCACCATAGAGACAAGCCTAATGGCGTGTTTACATGATGCCAGTAACTGGCGCCAGTCTTACTGACATGCCAGTGCTTGATTAGGACAGCGCTGGACTGGTACGTTTACACGTATCCAGTAGCTAGCAACAGTCTCACTGCTCACTGGTACCCTAGTTCCTACTTGGTAAAGTTGACCCTTCACATGTCCGCCAGTCACTGGAACGCTGTGTTTACACGTGTCTACAACCACTGGCGCGGGGTTGGAGGAGACGCGGACGAGGGCCACTGGCATGAAAAATAGACCAACTTTCTATTCGAGACAGCGCTGGACTGACACAAGAAAGTGTTTACATGATGCCAGTACCATGCCAGCGCTGGCATGCCAGTGAGACTGGCGCCAGTCACTGGCATTATGTAAACACGCCTTAAAAGGTATAACCTTGCATAGTCAGTCACGAGGGTCACGTCTTTTATTACCAGCAAGCAAGGCGAAGAGTTCGGAGCTAAGAGTTCGGGTGGTTAAAACATATTGTGAGGGAACTGATGTTAATTTTTAGATTTACAAGTATAATACAAACATTTAACCAACCGTAGAATTCGTATTTTAAGTAAAAATTCTTGCGTTTTGTCAAATGTAAAATACAGGTTAAAATGTCACTTTTAGGTTTTTATAATTTCAGTAAGTGAGAGTTTATTTCCAGTTTGTTCTTTAACAATAACAATAGGCTACTTGACACATAACTAATTTCATACAATAAATGAGTATTTCTTACAGTATTTAGCTTACGAAAACGAAATATATCGATTTTAATAACTAAATGCGTAAGATTAATTTAAAAATTCAATTTAAAAAATGTGTTTAATTTGAATCGCCGAAAACGCTGTCGGCCATGTTGTGACGTCATACAAATTGTAAACAAAACGAGTAATTTGACGTGGTGTTATTACAAGTATAAATATTTCGATAAAATTCCTTATCACGTTCTTAATTTATTTGCTTTATTGAAAAACAATAATAAATTCATTATGGACATTGATTTCACAAAAGCAGACAGCACAAATTTGCCAAAAATTGATACATTAATGGTTCGTATTTTCTTTGCCTTGAATCCGGATTTCTGCTCTGCCGAGCTAAGAAATGTCAAGACTTCTATGTAAGTACAGTGCAGTTGTTAAATAATAGACATAAAAAGGAAGAATGAGTGTATTTATTCTTTTCAGAAGGGATTTAAAAGTACCTACTCATTTATGTCATAAGTATCGTAACCTCTGAATAATGTAACATCTATTTATTTCATCCTGTCCAGTAAATACACTTCCCTATAATCAATTTGGCGCCGGTAAGTAAAACATTACGGTATCAGGTACTGTAATGTGTTGCCTAGCAACGCTGCTCTGATTGCTTAAGAGAAGACAATTACTTTTAATTTTTGACATTTAAAAATACTATAATGACTATAAAATAAAAATAAAATAATTAATTACTTACTTTTACATCCATATTTAAAAGGAAGTCAATGTTATTCAATTTTATATTAAAAATTAAACCTTAATAATAAAAAAATTATTTGACAGTGACAGATCGCTTTCAAGGTAATTTGACATAACTAATCAAGTTACGAACCATTTTTAGTCAAGTTACGAACTACTGTTAACATTTTTATGAATTTATTAATTTATAAAAACAGGATGAAATAAAATATAATACGATACATGGTCGTTAGGTGTTATTACAGTCCTCGTTTTCATTTCCAAACTCGGCTCCTACGTCGCCTCGTCCGTAAACTAACTCGTACTGTAATAAGTCACCTACCGACCTTGTAACGTATAATACTATTGTATAACGATAATTACTGTATTTTTTATGAAAATTAGTTGAAATCATGTTTTTATAGTAAAGTAAACTGGAAAATTGTCCGTGTTTATATGTCAAATGATTGTTTACAATACGTATGACGTCATAAAATGGCGGACAGCGTTTTCGCACCTACATGAAGAGATGGATTTTAAATTACAGTTTTGTGGTTTCATAGGTGTTGAAAAAATATAGTAATATTTTTTTTACCTTAGTAGCACAAATATTAACTATTTAGGACCTAGTTTAAAAAAGAGTCAACTAGCCTATCAAAAGCACAATTTTTTTATTTTCTATCTGGCTCATCTCGGCCAAATGTGTCGTTTTTTTTCTGGTATGGTTACAAATAGATGGAAACCACTTATAAATAAAATATAGATTTTAAGACCTAGATCTGTCTCGAGTTTCTCCAGTTTTTATTTGGTTTTAAGACCCGTTTGTTGACATGCTTGTCTTAAAATCAAAAAGTGCTGCGTCTTGAATTAAAAAATTATTAGAGTCTTTGTTTTTTTTCTTTAATTTTTTTTTAAGGTTAATTATAAGACCTGATATAATATATTTGTAATACATATGTCACCTTTAGATAAATATTTATTTGAAAAGTATTGATCCACTAGGTACTTGTTTTTATACGACTCATATTAGCTGAGCCCACCCTGCTTTCCTTAAGTTTTTTTTTGTATTTCTGGTAAAGTAGCTGGTACAATGTGTGTAAAGTTTCTTCGTTATACACACAGGAAGGGACATACTCTTTCTAGTTAAATTTTCTGGGTTATTGTGTTACACAGCTCGTAAATATTAATTACAGTGAAAAAAAGCATTATAATTCCCGTTTATTATAGGAAGTTTTTGAAGTAAAACTTCTTTAGCGAGACTAGGAGTAAAAAAGTTATCCTAACGGACGTGACGTCATTCTAATAACAGAAACCGGAAACAAAACCTAATACTGACACGATTTTGCATGGGCGCCGGCAGCAGGGTGCAAGAGGGTGCGCTTGCACCCCCCTGCTATGAAAGAAAATACCTGAATTTACAAGAAAATTATATATTTTTTTAATTTTTTTATTAAATTATTGTTTGAATAAAAACTAAAGGCGTCGCGGTTGCTGTCCAAATCATTCTACATTCTATATATATATTAGATCATAATAGTGTGTAGATGCAGATGCACCCCCTGAAAATAATCCTTGCGGCGCTCATGCGATTTTGCCTCCTATATTAAATAAAATTAAATCTGTAATTGTATGAATTGACAGCTGATCATCTTGTCAATCGAAATACATTGCTTATATATAAATAGTTTTTTGTGTATAAAGTGTTTGTATTAAATATGAATAAACAATGTGGATTTATTAATGAAGAAAGTGATGAAAAAATATTGATTGAAAATGAGTGAATAGGTAGGTACTCTATATGCATAAATTTTATTTTTGGTGTGTAATTACACTATTTATACCTAATTATTTATACCTATTATTTATACCTAGCTATTTTCGTTTTATAGACTTAAAGAGCTAAAAAGAAAAAGAAATTGTGAACGTCAAAGGGGATATTATAAGCGCCAGAAAGATTTGAAGAAAAATGACAAAAATGAAAAAATGACGAGACAGCCACATTCATTATGATTTAATTAAGTAAGTTTATATACATACATACATATTATGATAGTAAATAATTGTTTATACGGAATCTTTACGTTGAGTAAAGAAGCATGTTGCACGTTTTTGTTCATAAAATAATAATATTCAAAATATTTTAACACTTTCTTATACTTATTTTAGGTTTGGTTAGGTAGCCATAAAGGCCATAAAACCACTAGTCAAGATGGCTGATCTTTTACCACCAATAACAGATCCTTCGTAGACGTGAAGGAAACAAACTTAACTCAGGATTTTAAATTTTATGGAATATGCTATAAAATGCTACAAAATAAAATGGTTATCTAACTATCGAAGGCTCTTGTGTTGTGATGTATTACAATAAGGTAGATGCAGCTACAAAATCACACATTCTAAACGTAATGTGTGTATATTTTTAATATTGTTTACCTATTATTGAAGCAAAACTTCTTTAGGCACGACTAGGGGTAGATTCTAACGGAAGATTCTGATGGAAGTAACTGTATAATTTCAGCTATGGGAGGAGTTTAAATTTCCGAAATTTATTTATGAAATTTTCAAACGGTTTCAAATACATTAATGGTATTTATAGACTAAAATCTATGTTTCACATTTTAGTTATCATAAACCTATTATCTCATATATAAAAAAAATAATGATAACTTTCAAATTCCTATTTCTAATGAATAATATAAATATAACATCTCATTTTTTTTGTAAAGTATATAGGCAATAAATATGATTGAATTGTAATTAAATATTTATTTTCCGATATGTACGTCAACAAGTTTTACTTCAATTGCGCGTAAAGGTTACACGCACACTCTTTTTTTTTAACTTCCCGCTAAAAAAAATTAAATTTTTTTTTAAAATCGGGAAGTTATTGGTTTCACCCCGTTTTTCGAAAATCGAGTTTTCATCGGATCTCAACGTTTTGAGGTCTTAGGAACCTCCCCTGACTATTTTTACGAGGGTGTCTGTATGTCTGTATGTACGTGTGGATGTGTGTGTGTGTGTGTGGATGTATGTAAACCTCTTATAACTTTTGAACGGCTTGACCGATCGGAACGAAATAAAAAGCATTCCAAATAGTTCCATCTAACTTAGATTCCCTGTAAGTTTGAACCGATTCGAGCAGGTAGATTTCGAGAAATTTCAAAATAACCGAAAAAAACAATTGGTAAAAATGATGTTTTTTGGGCATATCTTTTTGGCTATTAAAACGATCAATTTCATAACCTAATCAGCTCTCAAGCTTAAAAAGCCACGTCGAATGCCGTTTTGCAAATTAAAATCGGTTAATTCGTTCGTGAGATATCGTTGTCGAAAAATGTCAAAAAAAGTGTTTTTTTTTTTCAATAACTTAGAGATTTTTGACTAACTGCTTTTGCACTTCCGGTAACGTTTTTAGGTCTCAAAAAACTGCGTCGAATGCTATCTTGAACATCAAAATCAAATAAGGCGTTAAAAAGTTATGGCTTTTTAAAGATTTCAAAAAAAGTCAAAAACGTCAAAATATGTCACGTTACTATAGCTTTGCGGTTAAAACTAGCGGGAAGTTGCAAGGATGGCCTTTAAGGTCAACCACTTTTCGAATTTTTTAATAAGTAATAATTATTTAAGGTCATAGCAGAATAAAGTAAAATAAAAAAGCGGCAAAGTGCGAGTCGAACTCGCCCATGAAGGGTTCCGGAGCAGCAAGTAACAATATAAAAAAGTTCTTGTAGTTCGTTATAACTTTTATCGATGTTTTTAAAAAAACTATTTATTAGATCTCGGTCAAACCAATTTTAGGTGACAGTTTACATCATATATTTTTTTAATTTTATAATTGTCTTATTCCAGTAGGAGACACACATTTTACCATTTTGTAAATATCTCTCGCCCAAACTATTCAGTTTAGAAAAAAATGATATTAGAAACTTATATATTATTTTTAAAGGCCTATCCATAGATACCCCACACGTATGGGTTTGAATATCAGTTTTAAGTCTGGCGAACCCCCAAAATTTATTTATTTTTTCTATTTTTGTATAAAATCTTAAGGCGGTTCACAGGAATACATCTACTTACCAAATTTCAACAGTAGGTATAGTTCTTAAAGTTTCGGAAAAAAGTGGCTGTGACATACGGACCGACAAACAGACAGAAATGACGAATCTATAAGGGTTCCGTTTTTTGCCATTTGGCTACGGAACCCTAAAATGTGAAAATATTATTATGCACATCTTCTGAATGTTAACTGAAACTATATCTAGTAGTAATATATTATTTAATGAGTAAAAATATTTATTTAGCTTATCGAAATTAAACCAGTTATTTGCTTGCATCTAATTAAATAAAGTTAAATATTCTAGAACATGATGGTATGAAATTATCAAAGATTAAATAAATAATAGTTTGAAGAATGTTACAGGTGAACAATAATTTTGCAATAATCCAAACCAATTACGGTAAAATATTGTTCATATTATATTATATTTATATTTATTTTAAAATCATATCATAAATCATTTGAACGTTTATTACGTCTTAATTACTGAAAATTTTCCTATAATTCACTTTAAGTGTTAATACTTTTAGAGTAAAATATATGAACTTTTCAAAGTTTGTAATTTATAATAATTTTAACAAATTTATTTGGAATGTAATTAATAAATTGTTTTTATTAAATTAATATATTTATCAAATTACGGGTATTTACAACATCTCATGTAACAACATTGAGTCAATGTCAGGATTACGATTATAGAGTTAATTTCTTTTAGTGTAATTAAATCAATTTATTTTTATTGGTTCGTTTAGCGAATAACAAATATATGTAGTAATTGATATCTTTATTTCTTCGTGGCATATTTATTTTTTAATTCATGCAGAGAATCAAATCATTTTTATTGATGTTGGGTCAAGGATCATGTCTATCAGTTGATATGCTGCTTGCATAAATGTATATATAGGAAAATTTACAATGCTTTTTTTATAGGAAATAATTTAAATACAGATACATAGGTTTAACCAAAGATTTAAAACCAGAATGTAAAATCATTTGATGAAATAGAGGAATTTAGACATTGCAGAACAAAAACTTACCCTCATATATGTGATGAAAAACATAGAATTCTACTTTTTTTATTTAAGGATGTCCACGTAGGTATAAACCTAAATACATATGTACCGAAAACATCTATTGGGGCGAAAGAGGCATTTTATCAAGTAGGGATTTAAAGGACTGTAAGTTAGGAGGAGTGGGAAAAACGTGGGAGGGTAAGGAGTTGCACAATCTGGAGACCCTTGGGATAAAGGAACGATCGAATCGATCCGTTCTCGATGTTTGGCACTGAACAGTATAAGGGTGCCTGGAGTTCGCATGTCGTGTTACTCTGGCTGGTCTGGCAAGTGGAGGCACTATAGAGAGAAGTTCTTCTGAGCAAAATCTGTTTAAGTATCATTAAAACAGGGAAAGATCAGACACTGCTCTTCGGTGGGACAATGGAGCTAGGTTTTTGTTGATACTGGTGTCGTTTATTAGTCGAACTGCTCTTCTCTGTATTGCATCAAGAACTCTGAGCTTTGACGGAGCCGCCGATCCCCATACATGCGAGCAGTATTCAAAATTAGGTCTTATTTGGGCTTTGTAAAGAGTAGCTAAGTTGGCTGGAGAGAAATATTTCTGTGCTCTAAAAAGAAAGCCTAACTTCTTTCCTGTTGCAGTTTCCATGGATGCAATATGTTCGTCCCAAAGTATGTCCTGGGAGATCGTTATACCAACCAGCGTAATGGAGTCGCTTGCTACTACTGTCTGATTATTTATTGTGATGGATGAGTCGTATGTTTGCCTCTTGTTGGATAGGCTACATGTCTTTGTCTTGGAAGCGTTGAAATTAACAAGATTCTTTCTTCCCCACTCGTCTTGATTGAGAGAAGACGTTGTGGATCTTCTGTCCCCTTCCAGAATATCTAGGGATATGCGACAGTTGTGCGCTTTGTTACCGTATATCGGGTTATTAGTGGCTTCTAGTAGATCGTATTTCTCGATAGTTTTGGTAATAACAGAAGAGCTATGGGTATGTAATTAGAAGACAGGGTATTGAAGCCTTTCTTGGGGACTGGTTATATTATGTATTTTTTAAGAGTTTCTTAATTATTTTCCAGTTTTTCTTATAATCGTTTAATCCCTAGTCAACAAGATTTTTTTGCCAACTTCTTGTTTATTAAATATCATCTTCACAATTATTAAATAAATTCAATAGCTTAGATTTGGAATTAAGGAAATATCGTTATTTAAAATAAATAATATTCGTGAAATAACTAAAACTTATGTGGTTTATTAATTACATAAAATGTTATTGGATCATTATCGTATTCAAATTAGACCACACTCAAAAATAATTTGAATACATATTTTAAGTTTTTTGTGAAGGCTAACATTTTGTATTTTATTTTTATCAACAGTGATCTAATTTTATGGTTTTAAGAAAATTAACTTATTTCATTAGACGAAAATATTAAGTAACCGCATATCATTTAAATCCCATTGTTTTCGTTTTGGTATTGGTAATAATAAATATAAAACTAAAAAATTATAAAATTAATTTAAATTGCGTTTTTCTTCTATTTACTCAATCAGGTTTTTATAATACATTTTTAAAGTAAAAACCTCTCTAAGCGCAATAAACGGTTTTTGGTTGAGATTCGTGTCAGCAACATGCTAAGGCTACGTCCACACAGGCGCGATTTACCGTTGCGTTTCGCTCACGCAGCGCTAACTCATTATGAAAATAATAGGCGATTTATTCAATACTGACTGATGGACTATTAAAGGGGAAACATGTACTCCTAAAAAACATATTAAAAAAAACCGTAACCGTTTTTTGAATACTGCAGGATATCCATTTTTTCTTTTGAACTGCGTATATCAAAAATTAAGGGTAATACATCCAAACAAAATACAACAATGAGGGATTGCATTTATAAGATTCATTTAATCAAAATCCCGCCGTGTGCTGTGTGTGGTCGTTCATTTTCATGCATAAGCATAAAATTTTAGCGAATGAATCCTGCATATGGTACTACATGATCCTCAAAAATCTCAGAGATGTAGCGATGAGCAGTCATTGATCCTTTGTCATCGCACACAAGCTCTGTTCGTGCCGCAGCAGAAGTGCCGCCCCAGAACATAAGGGAACCTCCACCGTAGGCCACAGTGATACAACACACAGAAAAACGTTCTCCTCGTCGGTGATATATCCATGCTTATCCGTCATTGCCGGATAAACAAATCCGAGTCTCATTAGTGAACAGAACCCTGGACTATTGCTCCCAAGTCCAATCAACATGGTTTCTTGTAAACTGAATGATGACGATTACGCAACGAACTTGATACGATGAATCAATCATCACGCACTAAAGTTGCTCTAAATCTACCTGTTTCTGGTCGGCGATCATAAGTACCAGTCTTTTGAAACCTCTGATAAACTCTTTGCACAGCTGACTGACTCAGGCCTAGCTGATGAGCGACTTGTCGCTGATCGCTGACTTAGTCCTGCCTGTAACAGTGCTACTTCTGGTGTTGTGTGCATTTAGAAGTCGTTCTGATGTGTGGTAGGTATGCTGTATTTACAGGATTCTATGATCATCAAATTTTACTAGAAAAAAGAATTGAACAAGCATTCATATGATATTATGGTTGAACCGGAAAATATTATCTTTTTGAAATTATTCACATTTCAGTAGGTAGTTCGATTTCTTTGCTCTCAAGTTTCTTAGTTAATATTACAATTACTTTCAAATTTCATAATACAGTTGAAGTTTTTACTTGTATTGATAGAACTCATGACTGCTTTCGTTGTTTTTTTAATAAAAAAAATATATTACCTTAATTGAATTTAAAAGAAAAATTCTAATACGTTAGTCTGAAATAAATTTAGATTACATTAGTTAAACACATTTTACAATATAAACGATACCAAAAGTTTAAAGTAAATAAAAATAATTCAAGTGACAACAACCATTAATAAAATTTCAAGATTATAATTTATCAAAATCATACTACTTTTTATCATAGGTATTACAGTAGCACGTACATTATAAATGTCCCAATATTATGCTATCATCTAATGTGTAAAAACAGTCACCTCATATGTTGAAATTTGCAGGTTCAATGATCTGAAAATTACCAAATAGATAACTATAAAAATCGTCCTTTTTTTTAAATTTCTGTTAACATTTATTTTTCTATATCTATATCTGATTTTTTTATAATTAATTGACCTCCAACCAATAATGGCCATTTAACTGTCACATGACTGACTTTAAATAATTATCTTTCATTGGATAAAAGGTTTCAACCAATATAATTGACTTAAGTGAGTAATGTGGCCCCTATGGACTTTATTTTATTGACTGAAACTGTTTAAACAATAAAAAAAATATTCAAAACATTTAAATAAATTAGCAAGATTGGTCAGTGAAATGAACAATTTGCACCTAACAAAAATTATAAATTTATACTGTGAGAGTATGATAGATAAGCTAAGAACAACAACAGTAGCTACACAAATATAAAATATAACTTCATAATATATAATACAAAAATCCACATATCGTAATACAAGCAAATATATTTATATTAAAGGTAATTATTATTAATTTGTACAGATATCTATCTATCTGATCATTGCTTTATGTAAATAAAATATTAAGTGATATGTTGTTCTTTTAAAAATTTCAATATCTCAAATTTATTATTATTTTAATAGAAAATGATAAAATAAACAAACTTTATACACAATTTAAATTTCTCCTTGTAAACAAATTAAGTGGGTTCGCTTTCTTAATGGTCGAACGCTCATTTAGCATCGTAATAGATCACGAATACTCTACATGTATTCGAATTAGACAGTGTTGTGTTGTAAGTTGTAGAATTTTAATTGTGAATGTACACATAACGGGAAAATTAAAGAACCAGAGATCATATTTAGTCGTGAAATAAAAAAAAATTTTAAACTTTAGTATTTAAACAAATATGAAATTTCTTGTTAATCTTATTTCTAAACTTCGAAAATCCCATGGAAGATGTCTTTAATAATTAAATTAATAAAAAGGAAATGTTTAGTTTACTAATTTTAGTTAGTTTTATTAAATTTTATGCCTTTTGAAAACTGTTTAAGAACAAAAGCTAAGAATATTATGTCTATACAAAAAAAACCGTGTGGCAGTCAGTGGGAATGCCGGTACAAGTTATACTTCTAGTCACGCGCCCGGGTTTAGAAATTTGTATGGGAATGATTCAGCGAAATTATTATATGCTTGAAGCATGGACCTACTATACTATAGGTGTCTTCCTATTTTGTGAATTCCCGTTTTGTGACTAGACCTTTTTCAGGTAAATTTTTTCCCATTTTGTGCCCAGCCAAATTTTTACCTGAAAATACCCGAGATAAATTTCCCGTTTTGTGACTAGCGTAAAATAAAGCCACTTATTTTAATACCTACCGGATTTAATGATTTTAACTTAACAATCATTTTTGTTTATAAAGTCGGCTTTTCTCATTTCATCCATTTAAATAATAGTCATATGAAATATAAGATATATTTATTACAAAATAATATAACATTAATTAATCATCAAAGAAACTTATATACATTGTCGGTAAAATAATTGCAATTGTCATTGCATTTTTATTATAAATGCCAAATTTATTAAGCAATGGCCAACGTCCGATCTTTCTTCAACGAAGTCTGCAACTGTACGGCGAATTCTTTCATCCAGTTGTACATACTTGGTTTTCCTCCGTTTTGGTGTCATATGCAACTCAACTTGTAGTTTTATATTGTCGTAATATGATGCTTCTTCTTTAAGTGCTTGTGTAAGCTCGAAAATATTTGGATTTACCCTGGCAATTTTTGTATTTAGCCGGTTGTGCCATCCTTCTAAGGAATTTGTAGTCCGGTGCCTTTGGTTATAGCACACCCACATCAGTCCAAAAATATTGTTTTCAAGCCACTGTTCCACAAAATAATCATTAAATCTTTCCAGAAGTGGCTGATTTTCAAAATTCTCCATAATCCACATCCAACCGTCGTCCACTTTCTCAGGAGGAAGATGTGCTAATGCAGCACACATCCTTATGTGGGTACGCACTATTTGGTTTTCCTTGTACAGAGAAGTTAATCCAGTTTCTGGCACTTTTCGCCATAAACATTGGTGAAAATGAAAATTGCAACCGGTAATGTTTATATTAGGGAAAGTTCTCTTAAGTGCCTGGAAGGCAGAGCTGGGTAATTCCTTGGTTAAAAGTAATTAATAATTACAATTACTTTTTTTTTCCTGTAATTTGTAATTGTACTTAAATACTTTTTTTTATCAGAGTAATTTGGAATTGTAATTAGAGCAAATTTTGTGTTGGAATTGTAATTTGTAATTAAATATTTATTGATCTAATTACAATTACTTTTACCAATAAAAACAAGAAAATTCCTGCATGACTCATGACCTTGCAGAGTTCCTTCGTAGACCCTTCCTCAAACTTTAGGCTAGAATCTGCTTACTGTTTATATTTTTTATATTATGTGTTGTATTTTTTGTTTAAAGTAAATAAATTTTTATTTAAAAAACTAACTTAGTTACTTAATTTTAAAATAATTATGTTTTTTATCACTGATAAAATTATATATTCGTATTGGGATTGATTTCTTTAAGTAATCTTTTAACAATTTAAATTACTAAAAAAGAATTAAAAACATCTTAGACCAAAAAGTAATTATGAAAGTAATTGGTAATTCCATTGTTCAAGTAATTGTAATTAAACTTATATAATTTCTTTCTTCTCACCATGTACTTTGTAATTGTAATTAATTCCTTTTTTTTTAAGTACTTTGTAATTGTAATTAATTCCATTTTTTTTAAGTACTTTGTAATTGTAATTAACACTAAATACAAGTAATTATCCAGCTCTGCTGGAAGGTAGCCACTTCAAAATCAATTTTAAAGTTTTTTGGTTTCCACTGTGGTATATGTTGTTCAATTAAAGAAAAAAGCCTGGTATACGTCATTTCTTATTTATCTGGCAGCAAGGCGAAAATAACAGGAATAATATTGGTTTCAGTGCCCGTGCTGCCAACATCGGCGTGGATTGTATAAAGCTGCTGAAAATGTTTACAACAGCTTTTAAATGTCCCATCACCGAAAAAAATAGTTGTTTCTATGAGTGTCTGTCGCGCTTTTAGCGAAGCAAAAACCAATATTTTGTCCTCTTCGCCATCTTCAAACAACAGAAAATTATTTGTTATCTGTTCGGGGAGGATGATATCTTTCCTTGACTTGAATGTGACGACTCCTAAGTAACAAATTTCAGCCCGGCATCCATAAGGGGCGCTATCTCCTCGTTAAAGATTTTTGAAATCGCTGTGGTCTCCTCACGGGCTCTTTTTTTTGCTTTATCTAAACATATGTCTACTTCGTTTTTAGCGACGTTTGGCATACATTTGTGTTCTGATTTTCGCACAATGTCATTCCTGTAACAATAAAAATACATTATAATTAAGGGAAAGTATTGTGATGGTTAAAAATTTCGACTTCGAGATTTTGAATGATTTTCACGTTTTGGAGGTCCGTGATTTTTACTACGAAATTTTCACCAAAAATCGATTGTTTTTTCTACAATTTTTTAAAAATGTTAAACCCCTTTAAAGTTCTCCTTTCTACATTTCGATTTTGCCCAAAAACTAATCAGATCCACATTATTAGATACATATTTTACATATCTTAGGAATAGTAAAAAATGGCTGAAATTTATTAAATATTCATCAAAATACTTACTCATTTAAAACTGTCACGGATCCAGGACACAGTTTTCTGTTCACACACATCCATAGTGTGAAACAGTTTTTATTTATTTTTTTCAAATAGTACCGGTGACCAGAATTTAAAAGATTTCTTCCTCCACCATTACTTTGAATGTATTGAATATTCATCTTAGAAAAAAGAAAGCAATGCTTCGAAAACTGACAGCACAATGTAACACAAGGAAAAATTGCACGATATAAATAAAATTATTTTCAAAAATTGCTACTTATATTATCAATTTATCCCTTCTTCGTCCATGAACAGAAACTATAATATGCAAAACTTCCCCGAAAAGGGACTATATTTATGATTTTGTTACCCGCTGTTATGTTTTGCAAGATGTTTCAATATTATATTATGATTTTGTCTTATTATAAAATTATTATTGTCACGTATTTTTTCTCATTTTATTGCAGTTCTCAATTATTAGAAATTGTAGATTCTTATTTGACACATTTATTTGTTTATATTTTATGATATTTTGAAAATTTTGGCCGTAAATTTATATTTTATGTGTATCGGGTTTATGATTCTTGGGAATTTTTAATCCTTGTTTATAGAGGATTGTTTTTTTGCAAGAAACATCTGTACTAAGATAGTTAATCACCTATATTCGAAAATTTACACGGTGACTAATCCCTTTGGAATATTTTCTGTAATATTTTAATATTTTATCCACCCCCTAATATCCCCAATCCGCGATTTTGTAAACATATGTTATCCTCTAAACTTAGCTTGTATTGAAATGTATAATGTATCACTGTACATGCAATGTGTGCAATATAGAAAATATCGATGTTTCCTATATGGATACTTTTTAATACGATATATTTGCATATCGATATATTTTTAGGGAGAACCCAACATTTAAGAGATCATAAAATCTAGTCACAAAATGGGAATTCATTAGGGGTCTAAAACAGGCAAAAAATTCTCTAAGCACAAAATGGGAAGAATTTTAATCCAAAAAGGTCTAGTCACAAAACGGGAATTCACAAAATAGGAATATACCATACTATAAATCCGAACTTCCGTGTCCATTTTATATGTTAAAATGCAATGTAGAGTCAAAAAAAATTACATCGTGAAACTCTTCATCTTTCCAAAATATCTCTTAGCGATCAAAATCTAAAAATATTTATTGCGAAAATATATATCGTGTGTACATAATATTAACTAAAAACTGTATAAAGTACATATAACTTTGGCTATACAATTCATGGTACTAATTTAAGTAGGTGTTCTGAAATAATGGATCTGGGAATATTATTTGATTCAAAACTCTCTTTTGCTGCCCATATTAACAACACAGTTTCTAACGCTAATAAAATGTTGGGTTTTGTTATGAGAAATTGCAGCTTCTTTTCAAATATTGAAACACTAATAACCCTTTTTTATTCTTATGTTCGATCAAAGTTAGAATATGGTGTCCTTATCTGCTTTCCCTTCTAAGCGAACCATATCAGTCTAATTGAGAGAGTACAAAAAAAATTTCTCAAATTTATTTATTTTAAAACGACTGGATTGTATCCTGAACGCGGCATAGATTATTCTATTCTTTTAAATGAATTTAATTTTATTTCTTTAAACACCAGGCGTATCTTTTTAACCACATCATTTTTATATAATTTACTAAATAATAAAATTGAATGCCCCTTCTTACATGAAAAATGCAATTATCAGGTCCCTAGAATTAATGCAAGGACTACACAAATATTTCATATTGAGACTGCAAAAACGAATATTTTACTAAAATCTCCTATGTATGTTACTTGCCTGAATTTTAATCGTTTTTGCAACTCTTGTGACATTCATTATACATCATTAAAGGAAATCCGCAAGAGTATTTTGAGGTATACTTATAGTTTATAGTTTATGATTAAATTATTGTCTAATAATAATAATAATTGTACTATACTGTTCCTTTAATTAATTAATTAATTAATTAATTAATTAATTAATTAATTTCTTTATAGAATACATTTACTAATTATTATTTTTTATTATGATTTTCAATATTTCATTTGATTGTAACATTTCCTGTTATTGGGTTTTTTGTACCTGTTGGAAATAAATATCTATCTATCTATATAAGGTTAATCCGTGCCGCCAACGTGTGCAGTATCAAATATTCTGACTAGCGTATAGGTTGGCAACAAGGTGAGGGAGCCTCTTTAATAGAGAAAGATCGAAGAAAGAGAGTGATATTAAAACTAGCGAAACTTTAAGAAGTCACGTAGGTAGCGTATTTGTTGACCCCTTGCGCCAAGTATTCATGCCAAGTCATAAAAAGTTAAATTCGAAAATTCCCGAAGAAGTAACCTATACGCATATATATTGGATGAATGAAAGAATGTTTATAAAATATATTATAATTTCCCAAAAAGTTAACTGAAATACATTTCTTAAAAACTTTGTTTATGTAGCCAACAACCTCAAAAGCATAGTGCAGGATATAATATAACCTATACTGCAATCATGTGACGGTACTACAGACTACAATACAATACTCATTACTGAAAATTATTATTAATATAAAATAATAAACTTAATATGTATACTTACGTGACAGAATAATAAAATAATCTGTCAAACACAATGTGTAACGTCACTATGACACTAAAACATTAGCTCAGACTGTTTTTTGTATATCTATCTCTTTTTAATGTACTAAATGTTTAAGCGGTATTCAAAGGACTTGTAGTTATGACTTATAACATGTGGTAAATATTTCATCTTTGTTTTTACCGACCAATATATATGTTTCTGTCTTTCTCTTACTCACGGCGTTAGATATGTAACGTAATGTAATAATTTTGCTGATTTACTCCCATACAAATTTTAACTTCAATAATAGTATATTACTTTACGAGTGGAGTAAATTGCATATTACAGCGAGTGTGTTTGGCCCATGAGCGAGCTTGCGAGCGAAGGGGCTAAAGAAACGAGCTAAATATGCAATTTGTTCCTCGAGTGAAGTACTATGCTTTACCCACGACTTACCAAATGGTTTTTTATAAAACTAAAAATAACAAATATAAAATTTAAATTTTGGCATAAGTTGTCAAAAATATTTGATTTCGCAGACGGTCCTGCCTGAGAAATGTCAAATGTTAGTTTAATTTAATGAAAACTGTAGGTAACCAGCATAATAATACAGGTTTCTATTTACTTACTTCACTAGTTTAGTAAATGAAACTATAAAACAACTCCTCAATAATTTGACACTTACTGACAGAGTTATAGAATAAAAAATACGCAATTTACTTATGAGCCGTGGGTAATAGTATATTACTTTACGAGTGGAGTAAATTGCATATTACAGCGAGTGTGTTTGGCCCATGAGCGAGCTTGCGAGCGAATGGGCTAAAGAAACGAGCTAAATATGCAATTTGTTCCTCGAGTGAAGTACTATGCTTTACCCACGACTTACCAAATGGTTTTGTATAAAACTAAAAATAACAAATATAAAATTTAAATTTTGGCATAAGTTGTCAAAAATATTCGATTTCGCAGACAGTTCTGTCTGAGAAATGTCAGATGTTAGTTTAATTTAATGAAAACTGTAGGTAACCAACATAATCATACAGGTTTCTATTTACTTACTTTACTAGTTTAGTAAATGAAACTATAACACAACTACTCAATAATTTGACACTTACTGACAGAGTTATAGGTTAAAAAATACGCAGTTTACTTATGAGTCATGGGTAAAATAGTTATTTATGCAACTAGTGCGTAAAGTTACCTTTTTTGACGAATGTGAATGTTGTCGCATGAGCCGCAGGCGAATGCGACAATCACATGAGTCAAAAAAGGAACATTTACGCACGAGTTGCATACAATATTTTTTCTACAACCTAATTTCTTTACAAGAAATACAAGTATAGGCCTGATTTTTTTTACGCTTTACTGCGAAAAAAAGTATTATATTTAAAACATATTTTAGATAACAAAATATTTATTTTCTAAATTAATCTCACCTTATAATACCGGTACGTAGAAACGCGAAATGCTTGAATTATAAATTAATTGAAATGTCAATCAGTCATTTAAATAAAAATGTTTACGCTTATTCATGAACTGATATTTCTGTCATATTAAAAATTAAATTAAAAATTACTGAATATAATATCTAGTTTTGTATGTATTAAACTGCAATAATTTAACAATTAAATATATTTACACAAATTTACACAATTAAATAATAAAAAAAAAGTTTCCTTACCCGGAATTGAACCCGGGTCATCTGGGTAGAATCTATATACCTTAAAACCTCGGCCACTAACACACATCAAAGTATTTGCATAATCTTATACAAAACAGTGCTTATTTTACTTTTTTTTACTAGTAAAAAAAAAACTTTTTTTTTCACTAGTGAAAAAAAGTTAAACTTTACGAACCTTAAACCGTGCGTAAAGTTAATACTTTACGCACGGTTGTAGAAAAATATATTTTTTACTAGTACAATAGAATACTGTCATTCGTAACTATTTTGTAAGCATGGAATCGATGTCATTCCCGCATAGCGTGCGGGAATATGAGAGTTGGTATAACATGAGTATATTAAATAAATTTAAATATACCATCTGCCGAGAATCTTTCGAAACTCTCAAACTGAAATTTGAGAGTACACCAACAGAGATAATAGCATTACAAGATTTATGAAAAAGTTTATTACTTCAAATAAAAAAAGGTTATAATTTACTTAGGATTTTGAAAAATGTAAATGGATTTTACAAGTAGTAGTAAAAAGAGTAAAATCTATGACTCATGTGGAATAACTACCCCACCGTCATGTAAGGCTCATAATCGTTTTCGATTCATATAACAAACTTTTCCACTCGTGTGGAATATAGCACATTCGATACTCATTACTTATCATATAGCATCCAGCTCATTTTCTACAAATAAAACTATCCTTAATTTTACTTCTAGGATATGATTCCCCTAGTCCTTTACCATTATCATTAATGTTTGGTTTATTTACATTAAAGTATTAAATGGTATTATTCAATACTTTTTATTTTTGAACCCTAGATTTTTTACACCACAATGCACCACATTAAATTTCAAAATAAAACAGTTTATTTTTTTTATTTTTTAAGATTGGAGATTTCAAACCTACCTGTCTTTATGGCTAAAAATGTGACAGGCAATTACCCAGGTCAGTTTTGATTCTATATCTTTTAATGGGTTTTTTGCATGTTTTATTTACATGTATGAGTGCTTGTAGGTACAATGAAAAAATTTCACTAATTATGTTTACTGAAATCACCAACGTTTGTTAAATTAAAAAACGGGGTATGTTGGAATCCAATTAATTAGATTGTTTGAACTTTTTGTTGGCTTGGTGTCATATATTTATTTCAAATCTATGCAACATTACTTAAAATGTCTTCATTTCTTATTTTAGCTTGTCACGAAAATTCTCTATCAATCAATAACAGTTTCGATAAAGTTCGGTGTAAGCAGAAAGTTTAGATAAAATTATATTCAACCCAGATAAGAATAATACGTATAGAATAAAAGATAAAGTTAACTGACGTTGCCGTTGGTGAATAAACCCCAGTTTGACTTGGTCACGTATATTTTTTTAAAACGTTTTTATTATTATCTGTGACGAATAAAATCCGCTTAAATGCAGCATGCGCACGTTAAGTAAAGCATGTTTGGTGTTTAGGTCTTTACAATAATATTAAATTTGTATAAAGGGAAAATATATTTTCAAACAACGTACTTTGCTAATGCATTAAATATCAAATAGATAGATATCTCTTGTTTTTTTATTATTAATGTAAAAAATAACCGAAGTTGAATGATACAAAGAATTTTTGCCTTTATGTGTCTTCAAAGATACAAAATCTACCTACTTTGTTCTCGAACATGATGTAGACATTTATTGTCGAAGGTCAGTCGCCTTTATTATCAAAGAAATTCTTCTAAGGGTCGTTTCGCTCTTCAAAATTTAATCTGGGTATATGTAAACTGCGCACAACAACCAGGTATAAAAACTAAAAAAATGAAAAGTCACACACTTATAATGTAACAGGGTTAAAACTGCGCACATAGATAATGGGGATGTTATTTGAAAACTAAAAAAAGTTTTTATAAATCAAATTTTAATATACATAATATTTTTTTAGAAACAAACCGATATTTTTTCTCAAATATTATGGTAGATGCCTTTCTTGAATATAATTGGATTTTATATATTTTATTTATACAGCTTGAACATTTAACAGTTCGTTAAAAAAAATAAACAAAGTTTGGTGTTTGTGAAAAACTGATGGTGGAAAGACTCACACGAGTTTGTAGTTCTATTAAAAGTTGCAGATTTTTCTGCCAAAATATGTGGTAAAAATTTTAATTCTAATTCTTCATATACCAAGTATGTTTTGGCAAGACAATTTGAAAATTTCTGGGATTCATTTTATACAGACAAAAAGACGTATAACTTCTTCGAGATCCAAGAAAACAATAATGCCCATTTGGCAACATCAGAATTTCTATTATATCTTTAAATACTGATCTTGTTTGTACCACGATTAGATTAAAAGGAATCTGCATAATTTAACTTGCGTCATTCTAAATGGATTTTACAGCGTTACGTATTTCAAAATTAACATCAACTTCTGCGATAGAAAAATTTAAATTATAACCATCACAAATACTCTGGACCCAAATCAATCATTGTCCTATGTAAATCTCCATAAGAAAATTAAAGTTCATTCTGGTCATTTTTGCCTTTTTTGAACTACGCCTATATTTTGTTTCTGATATATCCCCACACTCTCTCTTCTCTATCACCCATCGAGATTTTCTGGAACCCATCTTGGATTGTTTATCCAATACACGGTTAATAACTTACAAACAACAATCAGTAAATATAAAGAAAGGTCAAAAAGCAATACTGTTTATTCTGTCGTCTATTTCTCAAATCTTTTCCATGAGTATCCGACGTTTATCTTGATTGAATCACCTTGATCGATTTTCGGGTTAATAGGTAATGACTCCATAGCAATTTATAATCCGTTCCCGGGACCAGATATCTTTTATGAACTTTATACTGAATTACTGAAATAAAATTTTAGACATTTTAATAAGAGTATTATATTTACAATGTTTTCGTGAATAAGTTCATGAATTTATTTAAAGTTAATATATAACATCCAATTTTAAGTTTTCATCAATCTTTTGAAATTAGATCATTTTCTAATTTTCGTCAAATATTATCTTGAATTCAGGGGTGTTCTTCTTAACCAAGAACAACAAAAAAGAGGCAGTTTTTGTTCCACGTGTATCTAAATTTTTTGTTATTAATATTTAATTGTTATGCATCAAGTCGGTTGTATGTGACTTGTCGCTGTTGGTTTACTTTTTATATGATGGAATAAAAAGTAAAAGTTAAATAATGCAACAGGTAAGTTGAATTTATAAAATCTTTAAAGATTGGTTAACTTGCTTTATTCGAACAATTTAGTAAACTTTGATCAAGTGTAACACAATCGCTATCGTGTAGAAGACTTTTACGAATAATTTATAGATGTCATACTAGCATAAAACCATGAGAGATCCACCCATTGGCATTGAATTCAAGTAGAAGTTTAATAAAAAAATACTTTAACACGGCTAATAAGTGGGTAAAAATAGAAATGTTAGAAAGCATTTAGAAAGATTAAGTTACAATATTTGAGGGTGTTCAGATAATTTTAAGGGTGTGTGCACAGTTTATATATTTTAAAATGTCAATAACAAGGGTGTCGGATTTATACCTGAGATGTGTGTTTAGGAACGCCGTTCAATATATTTTACCTAAAAAATTATTTATTAAAATATAAATATTTTCAATTATGTATGTATGTATGTATGTATGTATGTATGAGCAGTTAGGGGTAACAGATACACCTGCGACCTATAAGATCTATTGTGTCCCCTTTTCTTGCTATATTTCTGATGACTTATAGCAGCTCTTCTAGTACTATCTTCCTTAGAAAGTTTAGGATATCATTGGGTTTTAAGTTAGGTAATTCTTCCCTTTCTATTTCGTATGACCATAGGTATTTGACCCTAGAATTACTTAATGCGATGCATTCTGAGAGTATGTGCATTGAGGTTTCATCCTCTACCTCGCAGAATCTGCAGTTTGCTTCCTCTACTAATCGTAGTTTCTTCATGTGTCCTCTTAATCGGCAGTGTCCGGTTAGTATTCCTGTTATAATTCGGAGGTTCTACTTACTAAGGTTAAGACAGCTGTGAGATCTGTTCTGGTTATAGTTTCCCAGGAGCGTTTTCGATTGTCTTAGTCCTTCTAGATCATTCCAGTACTTGGATTTTTCGCTATCCATTTTTTTCTTTAGTTTTTCTAAGATTGTACTACTGCTGATTCCACAGGATGGATCTGGTCCCAGGTATAAGGTTTCAGCTCATTTTTTTGTCAGCTTGTCTGCTGTTTCATTTCCTTCTATTCCTACGTGTCCTGGAACCCATAGGCGGGTAACAGTGTTATTCTGTCCTAGTTCATTTAATTTGCCTAGGCATTCCCAGACCATCTTTGAACTGATTGTATCCGAGTTCAGAACTTTGATGGCTGCTTGACTATCTGACATGATTACAATCTTCTGTCTACGATAGTTCCTTTCAATGTTAAATTCTATACATATTTCGATGGCACGAATTTCTGCTTGAAAGATGCTTGTGTACGCACCCAAGCTTTCTGAGTATTTGGTTCTAGGTCCGAAAACCCCTGCTCCTGTTTTCAATTAATAACGATTAAATGTAATAAAATTAAAAAAATAATACCATTTAGCAATACATGCATTAAATGTCTTTTTTCATTATATAGTATACTTCAACATAGAGGGTACAGTGTTGACAAAATTAATACGTAAATGTCTTCGTAAATTGTGTGAACAATTTCAGAAGTTGAAACTTCTTATGGCGCACCTAATAGCGAATATTGTTTGTCTAGCGTAAAAGGCCTGTCGATCAAGCGCCTAATTGTAGGAGTATTTTTGAAACTACATTATCTTCTGTCACGTCTAATACAGACTAAAATATAAACATACTGGGGCAGGTTTTGTACGGAGAAAATAAAGGCGTTTGAAAGAAGAAGTGGGAACTGATTTAAACACATTTCCAAGCCGGATTGATTTTAATTATTTTATACTAGCTGTACCCGGCGCGAGTTGCTACGCCAACAACTAAAATAAATTTAAGAAAAATAAAAGATAAGAAGATATAGAGAAGGAAAGAAAGTTTATAGTTTTGTTTTACTTATCGCACCAAAAATATATTTTTCGAACTCATATTTATACGAATTCGTATAGATATAATCAGTATTGAATTTGATACATGGAAGCGCCATCTGGTGGTAACTTTCATTAATTCATTAATACGAATATCATATTCATCTTACCCATTAAAAATACATCATCATACTAATTTTCATGACAATCGGTTGAACGGGGCAGAAGTTGCTACTCTGCATCGCCACCTGGTGGGGAGTGGCATCAATGAGCATATTATACAAACTTTCTCCGTGGAAAAATACATATACATACCAATTTTTAATGACAATCGGTTGAACGGGACAGAAGTTGCTAATATAAACTGTACTTTTAGTTTTGTATAGAAAATCATTAAAATTTTCAAAAGATCATGGAATGTAAGACAAATTCGATATAATTTGTGTTTATCATAACGTGTAGTTAAGTAGATCTTTCTCTTCTTCTACATCCATTGCAATGTCCCTGGATTACAACCCCTTTATTGTTAACTAGCGGTCGCCCGCGACTTCGTTCGCGTGGACTTTAGTTTTTTGCCACCGAGTTTCATACAACCTTGCAACGCCTTTTAATAAAACAAATTAATCCTCCAATTTTCAAGACTCTACGCGTCTATCCACAGTGTCATGTCGGCCAGCAGCAGCGTGGTACTGCCTCACCGCTCCAGACACCCCGCACATTAGTGCGCTCGTAGTATTAGACCATTATTATTTTAAAACTATAAAAACTATAAGAAGTGCCTGTGATAAATAACTTATTTATTTGGATAAGGATTAAGAAGAAATTTAAGAAGTATTATTATTAATTAGGTATAGTTTTTGAGCTTTACTTTTGGTTAGCGTGCGTAAAAAATTAGGGCCTACAAAACTTCTTTGTACACAATATTCTCAACTAATCTGTCATTAGGCGCTAAAACTATCGAGCTACTGGATAAACTGCAATCGTTTAAATTCGAACAGGATACCATTCAGTATTAATGAAATTCGTGGTATAGATACAGTTTCCTCATCCAGTGATGGTGGGTTCGAGTCCCACTGGATGTGACATTTTTTCAATTTCTCCTTAATGTCAGTTTAATAATTTCTTGTTTGTTTAATTTCTAAATTTCAAAAATACGTTGAGAGTAATCTCAAAAATAATAGTTTACTAAAAATCAATGGTTCCGGTCTCCTAACCGAATAAAAATATAAGACAGGGCACAAATAAAGTGACTAGAGTTTGATGTATCAATTGTCGATTTGACAAAACTTCTCTCTCATTAACGTCATGTAACATGTGCTTAAGGAGGAAGTGAGTGAATGTCATATCTGATGGGATTTGAATTCATTATAACGTTTCGCTTCCTAACCACTTGATCATCCAATAGCTTAAGTGGTTAAAGCGTGCCTGCGTATAAGGCAGTGATGGTGGGTTCGAGTCCCACTGGATGTGACATTTTTTCAATTTCTCCTTAATGTCAGTTTAATAATTTCTTGTTTGTTTAATTTCTAAATTTCAAAAATACGTTGAGAGTAATCTCAAAAATAATAGTTTACTAAAAATTTTACAATATTTTTTGTAACTTTAGTGCCATTGGGACGATTAAAATGTTATCATTAGTATTTTTGGATTAAATAAATGATGTACGTAAAAAATATTTTATATTCCTTGATGCGTAGGAACATTTTATCATCCAGTTTATTAATAAAGAGAATTAGATCATTCAGTGAAGTTATTTGCCGTTTTCATGAGAACGTGAGCGGGAGAGTTAATTTTATTATAAGGCGATATATATATATGACGATCACTCTGTTAAAGCGTGCCAAAACTATGTATGTATTGAAATAGAAACATTGTGTTAGCCAAATACAAATAACGTAATAAAAATTCCAAATAAATTATTCAAATAAAAAATAGTAGAAATTAAACTCAACTATCCATTATCCTTTCATAAAACAATTTTACTACATATATTCTTTTTATACATTTCTCTATCTGGCAAACATTTGGAACTTGCTATTTTATATGGCCTATTAAGCGAACTGGTTTTGTTGGAAAAATACGATTTTTTTTATTGTAAAACTTCTTTTTATACACAAAAAAGATTACTACTACTTATTTTAAATATGGATATTTCTAAAAATGTACATCTTCATCATTTTATGGATATAGAAATGACTATTTGTGACGTAAAAAAGTACCTTAAATCTCAAATCACTATGAAAACCGGTATACAAACTCATTTTAAACTGTAACTGAAAGATATTTATAGTAAAAAATGATTCGTGTATTCGCAGAAACAGTATATTTTTATCCTTATCAATTCAATACACCTTATAGGCATTATTTTATAATGCTGATTTGGTTATAATACAAATCAAAGATAAGACTTATGCTTTTTTATCGCAACAACAGCACACACCAAATGTTTTTATCTGTCATAGGTCAGGATATACTTGTGGATTTATCACCGACAAATAAATAATAGTCCCTTGAGATACATATTTTAATGATAATACGTTACCAGTTACATTTTTTTTTCTCTAAATTTGTAATTATGTGGTTAATAAGAGATACGTGATACCTTTAAAGTTTAAAGTATAAAAGAAGTTTTTAAACCGAAACTTTTGTTAGGTTGGGAAGAGAAAAATCGTCACAAATTTTTTGATTTAACTCCATTGAGTACAGCAATCTGCCCATAATGGGCAATAAGTATTTGTTTTGGTAAGAAATGCTGACATCTAGAGAGTTACTTTGAGTAACCTTTTTAAAAATCTAAAATTAAAATTTTATTAGTCTGAATGCATTTCATTAGGTTTGATTGGGACCTATAGTTAATCTAATCTAATCTAAGTAACCTGGCATGGTCTCACCTATGGAGCCCCATGTTTTAAGCACTGCTTCCTAGTCCTTACATGCACCCGTGCTTGCAGGACTCTAGTTTGTTCAGCTGAAAATCAGCATCCCGCTGATCCTCAGGAAGGCTAGAATCCAGTTGTCCTAAATTCCTTGAGTCACTGTTGCCACAGGGCAGTTCCCTTTATAAGAGATTTGAGTCCTGTGACCAGCTCCTCAAGGTGGTGATAGGATTCAGGATTCGTGTCACCGAAGATGAGGAACCGTTTATAGTCCAAGGCCTCACACTCGAATAGAATGTGAGTTGCCGTCTCATCGTCCATGTCACACAGTCGGCACAAGGTGGGTTCCTGTGTCAGAATCCCCATCCTCCGAAGGTGTAGTCTGAATGGTCCATGCCCGGTGAGCAGGCCCACTAGTACTCTGATCTGACTCCTGCCTAGATCCAGTATGTCAGACGTGAGTTTTTTGGAGTAGCCTTTGAGCATCAGCTTCGAGTGCCTCAGCCCTACAGTGTTACTCCAGTGTTTGGTCGACTCTTCCCAGACCCAGTTCCTGACTTTGGTCCTTACCCAGGCTCTAGGCAGTCCCAATACAGGTTCTGGACCAGTAAATCGTGTATCCGCTCCCTTCTTGGCCAGAAGATCCGCGGTTTCATTTCCTTCAAAACCTTTATGCCCTGGTATCGATTCCAAGAAGACACTGTTTTGTCTAGCCAGTTCATTGAGGTTTTGTATGCACTCCCAGATCAGCTTGGAACTAACCCGGAATTGTTTTAAGGCCAGCAGTGCATCCTGGCTGTCTGAGAAGAAAGTTATCCTCTCCCCTCTCCAGCCACGGCCTCGGGCGTGGTCGACAGCCTTTAGTAAGGCGTATACCTCAGCTTGGTACACGGTTGTCTCCGTTCCCAAGCTGAAGTGCTGCCTAAGGTTGCGTGGACCACAGACCCCTGCACCGGTTCCTTCTGACGTGCGAGATCCGACAGTAAAATACTTGATCCCTGCATCGTCAAAAATTCTTTGAGAGCCGTCCACAGTCCACTCAGCTCTGTCTCTCAGCCGGACTTGGTATCGACTCTCAAAGTTGTAACAGGGGATCATCTGGTCAGTTGGCAAGCCTGTCAACAGGACCTGACAATCTCCAGTGAGCAGTGTGCGATGACGATACAAACCATCAACATCACACCCATTAACTTTCAGCCTGTAAGCTCCCGACATCGCCTCCCCTTTGATGTAAACATTGAGAGGTGGCAAGCCCAGGATAACTTCCAGTGCCGCTGTAGGGGCTGTCCTCATGGCCCCAGAGATCTGCAAGCCTCTGAAGCGAGTCCAGTTTCCTCTGAACAGTTGATTGCTCAGCCTTGTTTCACCATACGCATGATCGGTAGGAGACAATGGGTCTGACAACCGCCAGGTATATCCATCGGACGACCTTGGGTGAGAGTCCCCACGTCTTCCCCACAGATCGCCTAAGCATGTTTAGAACACGCCTAGACTTGTCTATAGTGTATTCTAAATGCCGATTCCAGGTAAGTCTCTTGTCCAGATGGACGCCTAGGAACTTTACCTCCTCGGCAATTGTTATTCTTTCACCGAAGATTCAGGGTGGCGTTAAGCCTGCCAGCTTATACCTGCGTGTGAAAGGTACGACTACCGTTTTGGCAGGGTTGACCGTAAGATGTCGACTCCTGCACCTATAGTTAAGGTCAGATTACATTTAATTGTTAACACCTAAGTATGCACAAGCACTCGTTCGCACTAAAACGGATTCTAGGGGATGTTGTGCTGGATCACCTAGTTGTAAAAATATTATAGTGCATTGACTATGACACGTAACACCTTATTTTGGAATTTCTGTTTATATTGGAGACACCGGTACCCAACAGCTGGAACCCATGAGATCGGATGGGTTAGACTCGGTTAGAGGATGGATCCTTATAGTAGGATTTTGTTATCCAAGGACAATTGTGATTTGAGTCCAATGAACCAGTACATATTACTTTTTTTTAAGTCCAAGCTGTTGTTAGATTCTTCTTGGGCAGCGAGTATGATTAATTTTGTTTTACAATCCCACATGATTTAGGATTACTACGACAATCTTTGAACATTCTCAATCTTTAGTGATTTATACTCTTCTCGTGCGATTGTCAGACATGAAAATATCTATCCTCTGTCATAATGCTTGGAATGATAATAAGCTGCGTACGACTATTATGCATCATGCCTTCCTAAAAGATGGTCTTTTTTGTCGCCCTGTCCACTTTTTTTGTTTCCAACTATCACTAACTATAATAATCCAAATCTGGTTTCGTCCGAAAAAATAATATGTTGCCATTGAGCTAAAATCCAGTCCCTGTGTTTCTGTGTCCACTGTAGAAGGGAGTATGTGTCTGGAAACTAACCTGAATATTCCTAACGATCCCTTGGATCGTAAATTCTCCATGAAGTTTCCGACGTATTGTGGTAGGTACTGAAAATTGATCGACCATACGTTCTTCTTAAATGAATTCGGACATCGGTGACTGTTATGATTTGATTCCGACGTACATAACCTGCTAGATACCGACCTTCTCGTAGATTCATTTCCCTATGACGCTGACGCCCAGATCCACATCTTCAATCAATGCACGAGTAATTTATACGAAATTCACTGATTGGATAGACGCTCATAATGTAAAGCCACTATTCTTACTTTATTAAACACTGAAATTCTATTAACAGGCATAATAGCAAAGTAGAACTCAACAATCATTTAAACACGCCAAATTAATATGAATCACTTTTTAAACATTGACATCTAAAATTATTGGAAATTGTGTTTGCAAACTGACGTCAAATATTTCATCATTTCATTTAATATATAATTCAAATATAAATGAATAGTGATACATATTTACTGTAGGAAGTATTTTACCTTCATTGTAATAGTTATCAGTTAAATTAAACTAGGTAGTATTGAAATGAAATGTAGGCGGATTTATTCATAAGTAACATATTTCATCTTATTTTAAATCTACAACTACGTACTATGATCGATTTATTTACTTTTTGTTAATAAAACTTCCCAGTGTGATTTATTGAAGAGAAATTTTCTCAAAAGTGGAATTAGGTAGTTAAAATTATGTGTTTTCGAGAAAGTATTGTTTCCCCTTTATTTAGTTATTATCAATATCACATCATAGGATTAAATACTGCTATTTTCGATTCTTTATAATGTTTTTATGAATTTAAGATAACTGTATTTGTTTAATTTAATGTATTTATATTTGAATGAATTAAGACACCAGTAAGTGTTTTTTCTAAGGAATTAAAATATAAAAAAAGACCCAAAACTTTCCAGTATTAACATTTGAATAACTTAGTCCGAGACTGAGTTTCCTGCAAGCAAAGAGCTACTTAACTATATAAGGTAAAGACTGTGGATGTACAAGAACTCGTTTCATTGATTTATATTCCGGTCGATATACACTGCTCGCTTGTTAGAAGCATATCTGTCAGTAATTATCTATATTTTATGAAAAATGGAGTGTGTAGGTGTTCTATTAAATGACGTTTATTAGAAATCGATATAGCATTGATCGAATAAGATATACCTAACTAGTTCTATTAGCAATAGTTGATTTAGCTTTATTTACGGCATCTATAAATTTTACCATTGTGTAAAATGTTATGATGATGAAAAAAAACAAATTTAAAAATAGTGAAACAAAGTTTCTTAATAAACTATTCATTTTGAGATATCTCTCATGGAATTTTTGAAATTTAGACATTAAACAAACAAGAAAATTACATTAAGGAGAAGTTGAAAAAATGTGGGATCCGGCAGGATTCGAACATTTATCTTTTTTAATGGTTATTATCCATTATTTCAATCTGTTTAGATTTTAGTTGTACATAACACTAGTCAACAGTGAAAATGAAGCAGAAGAAAGTAAGTTTTTTTATTAATCGACCATGAAAATCCCAGATTAGTTTTAGTTTTTGAAGTAATAAATTCTTATGAGAGGGTAAACTGCTTCGTAATCGTAACGTAACGCTGTCCGGCTTCCCCTTCTCTCACGCAAGAAGGCTCCTCCTCTCTCACTCTAACTCAGCCGTATTTCGAACAGTTTAACATAGATTTGTTGATTTGTTGTCACTTTTGTCGGGTGTCCCGAGACGCACACATTAATGTGAGAGGTACTGTATCAGTTAGTGATATTTCAACTCCTATATGGAGTATATCCAACGATCCAGATTTCTGTAGAGACAAGGATTCAACACAGCAACAAGAAATCACACATTTTAAGTTAAATAATCCGGTTAGAGATTTACAATTACCTAAAGGTAAAGCCAAACTCTTTGCGTCTCGACTGCAGCAGTGGAAATTGGAAATATCTTAAAAGTCGATAAAAGTGACTGCGTTCCGTGATCTCCATACCGCATTCCTTGAGTTTTTTAATAGTAAAAATATTTTTTATCTATTAACATAGGCGGTCTTATGGAAGCTTTAAAAATTGATTACAAAAATGATGAATAGACTTTTTATCGAAGTTAGGTCTAAAATCTGTGCTTCTGCTTAATACAAATTTGTTTCCATCTATTTCGATTGGTTATGCGATTTACATACAACATAATATGAAGAAACTGCAATGTTAACTATTACAAATTTTCGGTGATCTGAAGATCTGCTTGGCCAGCAACAAAATTATAGCATGTTCTGTTGATTTTTGTGTTTATGGAAAGCCGTCTAAGGGCACTTTACTATAGATAGAAGAATTGGCCTGTGCATCAATCACTTCAACCTGATACACACAATGTTCTATGTGAACCACTTGTCGAATCAAGCAAAATTATACTCCTTGCTCTTCATGTAAAACTGGATAAGACTGGAAAAGAATTTTTATATTTGTGTTCAAAAGTTGCAAATCTCAGTGCAGCCAAAATAAAAGGGGGGTTTTTCGATAGTCCAGGAAAAGTGTTTAAGGATGAACCTTTCAATAACATTCTTTAAGGTAATGAAAAGTTACCTAGTATTCTTTTGTTTAAGTATCCAAGTACTTCCTTGGTAATAATAAGGAATAAATCTTATAGGTTTTTGTGACAAATCGTCTGTAGTAGATTGGGTTGTAACATATCTTTAAAGATAAACTTCTTGAACTTCTTCCCCGAAAACTGCTGTTAGCGACAAACATGGCCAACGCTTCCATCAAGAAGTGGAAGTAAAATACCAAGGAAACTGGAGTAAATCAATGTTAACAGATTTCTGGGAGGGAGAACTGCTAGTTGAGCATCTTTACATCTATTTATCTTTAAAGGGCAATTTTAAAATTCTTCTATAACTAAAAAGAAGAAAAAAGAGCTAAAAGTGCTTTTTTATTATCATTTCCGGCTTTAGCACCCTTGAAAACTACATTAAGCATTTTCATAAATGTTATAGAAAAAAAAGATAATTTTTTTTGTCCAGTGATAATTAATACAGACCATAAAAACAATTGTTGATACAGCTTATTTTAAATTAGTAATGTTCCATTAATTTTTACTTTTCAAGGTATTTCTAATATTCCGAATTAAAAGAAATTCTGACCATGAAATCTAGTAGATTAGGAAAAGTATATAGGTACTTTATATAAAAGAATATAACAGTTATGGGGTTTTAATCGTTTTTGAAGCTATGTTTTTTATGTCACAATTCGGCGATTTGACTAAACGTAAAAACAACAAAACCTAAAAGCGTCACTTTATTTAATGTAATACTTAATTGTGTGAACAACCGTGAAAATTTTGAAATTTCAGGAAAAATGTTGGAAAACGAGAAAAATCTAATTTTAACATGCAAAATAGAAGCATAGTTTCTGACGGTTAATGTCAAGACTGTTATATTTTTGAAAATTTGAGTGCAGATATATTTTTTGTCTATTCTTCTGTTTTGTATTCCTTTAAAATTTTCCATTCAAATAATTTTTAACTTTTGTTGTATTTAAATTGAGTTAAATTCTATCATTAAATGATAAACGATGATAAATTGCAATAATTGTAAAATTTACCTTACTCTTAGTTGTCACAAAATGTACAATCATATGTAAATTATTACGTTCATAAATCAAATCCATAGACATTAAATTTATGGTTTTAGAATTAGCGTAATATATTTACAGGAAATCTATTGTGAAGAAAAGTTGTGAGGTCTAGCTACATTTTGAGATAATATTTTTTTAAGAAGGAAATTCTTTGACTGATCTTCTGAGGAATTCACTTAATCGCCTTACAAGCACCGTCTTTTAATAATATAATTTCCATAAGATAAATATGTTCTAAAAACTTCTTCACTGTGCCTTTTATCGACGATCTACAAGAATTCTTTAGAGACATATAACAACCTGTCGTACAAAGCTATGCACTATAGAATTGATAACTATTGCTAGGAATTTCTATTTAAAAATTATTTACATCTCAGTCACATTGTTGAGATTCTGCGTGAGAAAATATCTTTTTTAGAAAGATTTTAGTAAACTAAAAAATAGGACATTGTTGGTTTTTGAGAATAAATAAAATATCTTTAATTTCATAAATACCATATCACTTTATTCAACTTCAGTTTTTTCTTATTATTTTGTATTGCTCTTTTCTGGTATCAATTAATAACTGCTGACTTCCTAATTTAAAAAGATTCTTCTCTTTGTACTTAATTTCTGTGTAAATAATTTTATTTTAATAACGTTGGTCTTTTATGGATTTGTTTATTTTTGGTAGATACTTATTGAATTTTGTTTTGTTTTAGGTTCAAATGTGTTCTATGGACTACGAGATGCTGGTGTCACACAGTCCTCCTGTTTTTAGCCACAGTCCCCCTACAGGAGGTTTTTTAACCGATTATGCAGCTCTAAGATTTGGCACAGAATTTCCACGTGCAGCTTTTACAACGTGTCGATCTTTACAACACTCTAATTCATTCAATACTTTACCGAAATTTCCTCCAATTAGAATGCCAGCATATCCAAAAAGGCCGTGTCTTGTAATCAGACCTACAGATGAGTCCTCGAGTTCTAGTGATGAAGATCCTACAAGCCCTACGAGACTGAAGAAAAAGGTACGTCATTTTCTTTTAATCCGATAATGCAAAAATTGTGTATTAATTCAAACTAACATTTGGGTTATTGACTTTTAATTTTAGGTAGTGTTTGCGGACGATAAAGGTATGTCTTTGACACATGTAAGAGTAATGACTGAACCCTCAAATGTCCCTCCACTTTGGAGCTACCGATTTCTCGCAGAAGTTACCCAAGGTTTAACTGCAGATCCTGTAGGAGAAGTAAACACCTGGGATATTACATTTTCACAACCCGCCTCTGATTATGTGGACTTTAGAAAACGGTTAGATACCGATAAAGTATCTTTGGAAAATGTGATCTTGAAAGAAGGTGAAAATAATGTTATGGGTACCATTAAAGTTAGGAATTTAGCTTTTCACAAAGAAGTCTTTGTAAGGTAAGTTTATTTTATTATGTGGACCATTTTGCTTGTATAAAAAACTATAGTAAGAAAATTGAACTTGTTTCAACCTTCTCAAAATTATAAGAAATCGTATCTACTTTAAAGACTTGCTTTGTAATCATCTAGTTTTCTTTTATAATTATACAAGTGTTATGAATATATTTTGTTGCAGGTGTTCTACCAATGATTGGAAAAGTTATGAAGACTGTTTTTGTACATACGTGCCAAATAATATGAACACAAATATAAATGTACTCTATGATACTTTTTCTTTCAAATTTCCCCTGCCACCCAATAAAGTAAAGAAACTTGAGTTTTGTGTGTGCTTCAGATGTGAAGATAAAGAGTATTGGGACAACAACCACCAGAAGAATTACATTTTACTCAAAAAATCGTCTCTACAAAGGTCGCTGTCCAACGATGACTTATTTAGCAGAAAAGAAAAGGAGAATCAGGTATGTTAATTTTGTTGTAGTTATAAGAAACTAAAAAAGAGATTATTTCATATTTAATATTTGTGGTTTGTAGGCTATAATCAAATGCAATGACATTGTACAAGCAAAGATGGAGTCATGGTCAGAATTTGCCAGTTGGACGCATTTAGAAAATAATAGTCCATACTGGTGATTGATGATTTTGTCTTCTCAACTTTATACAAAAAAAAATATTAATAAAAGAGGCAGCAATTGCAAGGATGTATAATAGTTAGTATTTTTTATTTAATAAAAAATTAACAACTTTAATAATTTATGCACTTTTTATTAATAAAATGCGGGCTTGTTATTTTTACAAATTTTATTTAGTTATCTTTACATCAACAACCGATTTTTCATATCCACTTTCAAAACACTAATCTGCTCTTATTTAGTACTTTTTTGCTAACTATTATGTTTCTGCGCTCTTGTTTAATGCAGACATAATATTTGAAATATTAAATAAAACTAACAAAAATTAACCGCAGATATAATTTTATTAGTTATTTGGCTAAAGTAAGATTCGTAATAAAAAGTGTATAAATATTTAAAATGCGATAATATATAACTTATAGTTTATGCTGATGTTAAATAATTTTTTGATCGGATGTAACTGTACTCTTTTTTTTTAAAGCAAAGCTTTTAATGTAACTTTTGGACAGGGTGTTGCGACTGAAAAACCGTCATTAAAATGAGTAACAAAACTTCCCCTGGGCTGTGTTGCTCCCTCGTTCGAGTAAGCCAACGACTTCCAACTCTTCTTGCTTCTCTTTTTTCACTATTGAATAGACCCTATATCATTAAATACTTCACTTTCTTTTGAATTCACGCAGTTCCATAGATTTTTTCTTTTTCTTAGCAGGAAAACAAAGATGGTAGTTGAGTGGAAATGGCGAATAATAATACTGATGGTATTGATGTAAAAACAAATCTCAAAAAACGTTTTGAAAACATATGTTATTTTTTAGATTTAGACTAACAAGAAATGACATAAGAGAGAATTTGAAATAATGTCACATTCGGTAACACTCGATCCAGCAATGTCTATCTATAGCCAATAGCGTGTGTATATGTTAACAAAAATTATTCTTTATAAAAAGTTCTGCATGTTCTGATGTCTTAAATACAGACATATTATTTGTTTTTAGTATTATACGAGCTATGTCACAATGTCCAAAATTGTTTCTCAGTGAAAAGTTGTTCGGAATTAAAAATTATGTTTTAAAATGTTACCAATTCCTTTGGAAAAAATCTAATGGCATTAAATCTAGAGAACTAAGAGATCAACACTGCTTAAAAAAGCATTGAATAACTCCCCCATTAAAAAGATTTTAAAGGTATTGCCTTATATCTAACCAACTGTGTCATAGGGCAATATCCTGTTGGAACCATATTTATTGACGTTAAACAACGGCAAGGTTATCAGTAGTAATACCCCTAGGGCCTTGATAATACCGAGATAATTTTGTCATAGAGGATGCTGAAAGCGTGTTGCTTGATAATAGCCCGAGGCCGCAGGCCGAGGGCTATTATCTTGGAGCAACACGCTTGAAGGATCCTCTACGACAAAATTTTGAGTATTTATCAAGGCCTGAGGGGTATTCGATAAGATAATTTTTTACTTTGTAGATTTCAAAAAATTGTCAATCTGACGTTTAATAATTTTCAACAAAATTTATTATTTTTAATCTATCAACTATTATTCATTTTTAAACAAATTTACAGTTGTGAAAAGTACAATTGGTAAATGTTAAGTTGGAGGAAGAGTTTGCTGAAGTTGACGGATTGTTAATTTCCACTGTAGAA